>WNWK01001314.1:265000-295287 GCA_009830355.1 Cherax destructor
AAAGAAGGATCGCCGATGCCTCCTTTCTGCAAGTTTTGTGACAACGAAAATGATGATAAAGGTCTTCAATGTCTTTTGATTCCAACCCAAAAGTATGATAACAATAATAATACGTTCATCAACATTTCCTTTTCTCAATGGTTTGTCGACACTTGCTTGACTCTTTATATCGTGGTCTCATTGGACTAGAATACATATGATTTTATTGCAGCGTTTGTGTTTTGTAACGAAAATATGTGATATCCTCTTTCATTTGCATACAAGAGGCGGGATTATATTAACACTACAGTTTCTATAGTTAGCGTAGAGTTTAAAGAAGACTTTATAAAAAAAATTTACGAAGCCGGTCTCCACATCCCAAGTTTGAAAGGGACTTAGGGGACCGGCAGCAGCTGTTGTTGGTGATCTCGAGTACAAAATGAAAGAGGATACGAATGTCCTAGGCGACCCCCACCGAGCGTAAGGATCTGTCAAGACTCCCAGAGCAAAATTTCTATACACTGTTTTTGCTACAATTATAAAAACATGGTGCTCTAAGTATGACCTAGATGGAGAAGATAATACCCCGCCCCTCCCATCATCCCCTTTTTACCCTCCCTCCCAGGTTCAATAAAGTTACAATTCCCTTTCTAAGCAATCAGAAAATTTTTGTACAGTATGTGGTATAGCACTCTCCTCTCCCGCACACACGTGGTTTCGTTGCAGGTAAAAAGCAGTCATAACATCATACCAGTGGTCAAGTATGTTTTAATATTCATAGCAACAGTGCTTAATTATTATGAATAAATCTGATTAGGTATTAGATATTTCTATACTGCTGGTAGCGCATATCACCTCCTGTTGGCATCGTGTGTACTCTCTGTAATAAATTGACAAACAAAACTGTATACTGAGTGTCATTTACCTATCTGATGGCTGTTGCAGCTAGTGCTGTGGTGGTGACTGCTAGTGTTCCTGCTGTGAGTGCGATACTGCAGCTAGTGCTGTGGTGGTGACTGCTAGTGTTCCTGCTGTGAGTGCGATACTGCAGCTAGTGCTGTGGTGGTGACTGCTAGTGTTCCTGCTGTGGGTGCGATACTGCAGCTAGTGCTGTGGTGCTGACTGCTAGTGTTCCTGCTGTGAGTGTGATACTGCAGCTAGTGCTGTGGTGGTGACTGCTAGTGTTCCTGCTGTGGGTGCGATACTGCAGCTAGTGCTGTGGTGGTGACTGCTAGTGTTCCTGCTGTGGGTGTGATACTGCAGCTAGTGCTGTGGTGGTGACTGCTAGTGTTCCTGCTGTGGGTGCGATACTGCAGCTAGTGCTGTGGTGCTGACTGCTAGTGTTCCTGCTGTGAGTGTGATACTGCAGCTAGTGCTGTGGTGCTGACTGCTAGTGTTCCTGCTGTGGGTGTAATACTGCAGCTAGTGCTGTGGTGGTGACTGCTAGTGTTCCTGCTGTGAGTGTGATACTGCAGCTAGTGCTGTGGTGGTGACTGCTAGTGTTCCTGCTGTGGGTGTAATACTGCAGCTAGTGCTGTGGTGGTGACTGCTAGTGTTCCTGCTGTGAGTGCGATACTGCAGCTAGTGCTGTGGTGGTGACTGCTAGTGTTCCTGCTGTGGGTGCGATACTGCAGCTAGTGCTGTGGTGCTGACTGCTAGTGTTCCTGCTGTGAGTGTGATACTGCAGCTAGTGCTGTGGTGGTGACTGCTAGTGTTCCTGCTGTGGGTGCGATACTGCAGCTAGTGCTGTGGTGGTGACTGCTAGTGTTCCTGCTGTGGGTGTGATACTGCAGCTAGTGCTGTGGTGGTGACTGCTAGTGTTCCTGCTGTGAGTGTGATACTGCAGCTAGTGCTGTGGTGGTGACTGCTAGTGTTCCTGCTGTGGGTGCGATACTGCAGCTAGTGCTGTGGTGCTGACTGCTAGTGTTCCTGCTGTGAGTGTGATACTGCAGCTAGTGCTGTGGTGCTGACTGCTAGTGTTCCTGCTGTGGGTGTAATACTGCAGCTAGTGCTGTGGTGGTGACTGCTAGTGTTCCTGCTGTGAGTGTGATACTGCAGCTAGTGCTGTGGTGGTGACTGCTAGTGTTCCTGCTGTGGGTGTAATACTGCAGCTAGTGCTGTGGTGGTGACTGCTAGTGTTCCTGCTGTGGGTGTGATACTGCAGCTAGTGCTGTGGTGGTGACTGCTAGTGTTCCTGCTGTGGGTGTGATACTGCAGCTAGTGCTGTGGTGGTGACTGCTAGTGTTCCTGCTGTGGGTGTGATACTGCAGCTAGTGCTGTGGTGGTGACTGCTAGTGTTCCTGCTGTGGGTGCGATACTGCAGCTAGTGCTGTGGTGGTGACTGCTAGTGTTCCTGCTGTGGGTGTGATACTGCAGCTAGTGCTGTGGTGGTGACTGCTAGTGTTCCTGCTGTGGGTGTGATACTGCAGCTAGTGCTGTGGTGGTGACTGCTAGTGTTCCTGCTGTGGGTGCGATACTGCAGCTAGTGCTGTGGTGGTGACTGCTAGTGTTCCTGCTGTGGGTGTGATACTGCAGCTAGTGCTGTGGTGGTGACTGCTAGTGTTCCTGCTGTGGGTGTGATACTGCAGCTAGTGCTGTGGTGGTGACTGCTAGTGTTCCTGCTGTGGGTGTGATACTGCAGCTAGTGCTGTGGTGGTGACTGCTAGTGTTCCTGCTGTGGGTGTGATACTGCAGCTAGTGCTGTGGTGGTGACTGCTAGTGTTCCTGCTGTGGGTGTGATACTGCAGCTAGTGCTGTGGTGGTGACTGCTAGTGTTCCTGCTGTGGGTGTGATACTGCAGCTAGTGCTGTGGTGGTGACTGCTAGTGTTCCTGCTGTGGGTGTGATACTGCAGCTAGTGCTGTGGTGGTGACTGCTAGTGTTCCTGCTGTGGGTGTGATACTGCAGCTAGTGCTGTGGTGGTGACTGCTAGTGTTCCTGCTGTGGGTGTGATACTGCAGCTAGTGCTGTGGTGGTGACTGCTAGTGTTCCTGCTGTGGGTGTGATACTGCAGCTAGTGCTGTGGTGGTGACTGCTAGTGTTCCTGCTGTGGGTGTGATACTGCAGCTAGTGCTGTGGTGGTGACTGCTAGTGTTCCTGCTGTGGGTGTAATACTGCAGCTAGTGCTGTGGTGGTGACTGCTAGTGTTCCTGCTGTGGGTGCGATACTGCAGCTAGTGCTGTGGTGGTGACTGCTAGTGTTCCTGCTGTGGGTGTAATACTGCAGCTAGTGCTGTGGTGCTGACTGCTAGTGTTCCTGCTGTGGGTGTGATACTGCTACTTCTGCTTGTCTCTAATTTAGTAGCTTCTCAAGTTATCATAGGGAATTTTATTCAGTAGAATTATACAATTACTAAGTTAGTCAGAATTGAAAGATGCCAAAAAAAAAAAAAATATGGTGAATAACTGAGCTTTTTGATCTTGTAAAATGAACAATAACTTTAATGAAAATTTACTGGATTACAAATTGATCATTGTGGCTTTACTAATATTATAGGTTGGACTATTTATAAATAAAATCAACCAGCAATAAAGTACAGTTCACCTATGGTGCCATGGCTTCCCTGCTGCATAACTCCATGTATTATAAATTATGGGCATATCACGACCATACTATCCTTATACTCGTCCGCTAAAGGTGAAGAAAGAGGAGAAAGGAAAGAGGAGAATAAATAAGATACGCAGTAGAAACAATACGTGGAAGAAAATGAGTGAAAAATACTGCCATCTCTTACCCTATGGTAACAAAGAGGAGGGGACAATGAGTAGGACTTGTACAAAGAGTAGTAAGAGAAGTAAGAGAACAATTACATGTAAATTAAAATAAAGAAAAATTAGAGGGAAAAAAATTATAAGTCACATCGAATTTTAGAGCATAAAACACATTCACTCCTGGATAACATTACTGTAAGACGTAAAGAAGGCAATAAAGACTATCTTACACCGTTGTGAGAAGAAGTAAGATTATTTACATTGGCCATTCAGAAAAAAAAATCAAGATTTGAATGTTGTTTACCTAAATGAGTAAGTACGATTAGGAAAAAAAAGGCGCAGTACCTTGATTGGAACAATACACAGATAACCTGGACATAGAAAACAGAAACTTATGACGATTTTTCGATCCAACTTGGACCATTATCTAGTCACAGTGATGGTTTAAGTGGGACCGAAACGTCGTTATAAGTTTCTTTCTCCTATCTGCTGGTTATTTGTGTATTGTGTAAATCCAGAAAGCATAATACTTCGTATAAGGAGCAATAATAAATTAATAAATTATATAATTAATTTGGTTACATGACACAGCATATAAATCCATGAAATGCATTAGAAATATACTTTAAAAATTAATACTCGGATACATAGGACACATATACTGATGAATTTCTCTCGGCGTAAATATGCTGATAGTAAGAATACTTGCCAGGTAAGAATACTTGTAATCCCTATTTTAGGGATTAAAGTATTCTTACCTGGTGAAAAAATTGCCTGCTGCCTTAATGACCCTAGTGTAGTCGATAGTCTTTAAACTCCACTAACCAACTTATCCAAGGAAATGCCACCCTACATATGAATGATTTATATAAAATTAATAATTACTTAATAATAAAACCTAATATAAAAAAATAATATAAAATTAATATAAAACCTGATAATAGCAAAATTTATTAATTTTATGTCTCTAATATTGTTGGATATTCACCCATTAATTTTTGTAATCCCTGATATAAATTTTAACAGAAAAATTTTGAGGATTGCATGGTACCCTATTTTGGGTCGTATTATCATGGAAAAATTAGGAAACATCAACACCTCCCATGAGATGATGGTAGAGAAGGATGTTTTAAATTCCATAGAAGCTATACTTGAAAATAATGTGGAGTAAAAAGGCATCAAAAAGTTGTAATCATAACCCTAATTTATGAAAGGGGTGGACCGGTAAGCCGGCGGAAGGCCTCGGTCAGTTGACCGAAAGCTCCAGTGGCGAGTCATCATATGATTAAAACTGGCGTCGGGAAACACTTGTCCTGTTTCCTGACAAACCTTACCTAACCTAACCTAACCTACCCTAAACAAACCTGACAAACCTTACTTAACCTAAGCTAATGTGCAGCCAGCTTAGGAACACGAGAAATTTTTACAATGAATCCAAACTGTACTGTTAGGTCCGGTAGGGGTGTCTGTTTTTTTTCTGGGGTGTGGGGTGGAGGGGGTTCATGTAATGTTGGTTGTGTGTATTTGACTCTTCTAATGCCGGCAGTATTAAAGAAAACACGCACCTTGCAGACTATGCTTGTATTTGGTCACGTTTTGCTTTCTGTGAGGCTTCATGATGATAAACCTTAACAGAGCGAAATGTTGCCCAGAAAAAAACTTCTTTTGCAAAATGTCCTTTCTTAGCGCTTACACATGCTGAGGTATTCATACAACTACTACTGTATATTAATCTACAGTAACTTGGCTTCCACAACTGATACGACCGCGGGTTCGAACCCCACCCGTGGTATGGTTTGTTTGCAATCGTGTCATTACGATTTCGTGAGTCACGACGTTGTGCCTCCACACACCTCTCTTCAAACCGTACCTAGACTTGCAAAGTGTTCAGCGGCTAGAACTCCTTTTCCTAACTTTAAGCCAGTCCTAGTGGCTTAGCCAGTCGCAGTGGCTTAGCCAGTCGTAGTGGTTTAGCTAGTCCTAGTGGCTTAGCCAGTCCTAGTGGCTTAGCCAGTCTTAGTGGCTTACAGGTTAACCGTAAATCATACATTTTAGAGGACTTACAAGCGACATCCCCGTCCGTGTAATGAAAACTAATATCTCAGATGTACTTCAGAAATCCTAATTATTAACAAAAGCATTGACTAAAACATATCACGTAAAAAAGGATACAATATCAGTCTTAAAAGGTTAAAACAAAGTCGACAAAACAAATATCTCACTTTATTGATTCTTATTTTTAAAATAAGAGAAATCATGGCAATGATATTTTCGTGGACTCTGAAAGTTTATATAACGACAAATACTTACAAAACTAATTCATATAAGGACAAGTTATGTCTTTGTAACTACAGTATATTCAAGTAAATACTAACATCTTTTAGTTTGTGCCTAATGTCTTTAGGAACATAACATATTAAACTTGGCCTTTCTTATTACCTTTTATAAAACTGTATTACAGAATCAAGACACATTTTTGCATATTTACCTTTGTAACTATATACCGGTGCAATTTTACATTAATGTGGCTTTGTAATGTAACAGAAAATTCCATATTTCTGAGTTCTATGCTCACCATAGTGATACCTGGAGGGTACATATTGGAAAGTTTTCTAACATATGTTGCTCCTGCTGCCTAAAATCTGAAGCACTTAGCTCTTATCTTTAGCGCTTAGCTCTCACACTGAGAGCAACGTTCAATCCCGGGCACTCTTGAAAATGCTTGTTCTGTTCCTTACATCTCTTGCCCCTGTTCACCTAGCAGTAAGTAGACACCTGGGTGTTAGTCGACTATAGTGGGTCGCATCCTGGGAAAGAGGATTAAAGGGCCTCAATGGAAATATAATAGACAGTCCTCGATAACATCCTGACTTTATTGGGTTAATAATTCGAACAAAATCTTCTCCATGCAAGTGTGTTGACATTTATTTAAGTTACTCAAATATATAACGAAGGATACGTTTTCTTTACTTTCGTTTCTATAGAAAATGTTCTTTTTAGAAATGCGACTTAGGTTGCTTAACAACTGTCGAAACGAACGAAGTTATTTACAAATATTATTTCGAACTACGGGAAGGTTCGAACAAGTGCACTCTGTGTGTCTTGCTTCAGAGTCTGTAGGTTCGATTCTTGTCTTGATATGAGGTAACGTTTGTATATAACTTAGGTTTAGAAGACTGTGGGGTAATAACCCAGGATAAAACAAAGCTAAAAAGACTGGTTTATTTGCATTAGGGTCTGTAGGTCCTTCCCCCAGGATGCGACCCACAACAGTTAAGTAACTCCTAGTAAGAAAGTTTATTCTGGTACAGGTACACATAAATAGTTATATAATTTATCATACATAGTAACATATGTGTAAATTACCTTGGATGACCCAAAAAAAAGTATTTTTTAACTGAGAGACATCAAGGCAACTAACCGTTAGGTGACTTGCTCATAGTAGATTTTTATTTATTAACCCATAAGGATATTAATGATAACTAGTCAATAATAATAATAATATTTAGTAAATTTACTCCAGTTAAACAATGAATGAAGCGATTTCTTTAAAATTATTCCTCAGAAAAAACGGTAATTTTGGTATTTTTAGACGAGAAACTTAGATTAACATAAAGGATAAAAAAAATGGTTATAATAACCAGTAATTCTTAAAGGAGTGGACCGGTAAGCCAGCGGAAGGCCTCGGTCAGATGACCAAAAAGCTCCAGCCTTGGGTCATCATATGACTAAGACCCACGTCAGAAAACACTTGTCCTGTTTCCTGACAAACCTTACTTAACCTAGAAGACGCCTTTATAGAGTATATACCACGAGAGGCATATTTTTATCAGTGTATATGTACTGACAGTTTACCTTATTCCGTATTTTAGGGATTAAAGTATTTTTGTCTGGTGGTACAAAACTTATTTTGCACCCTTAATAACCATTAAGTGCAGTCGACAGGCTTTAAACCAACATAACACCCAATCAATATAATAAGCAAGAATATATACAGCGAGAGGTATGTACCTCTCACTGTTTTAATCTTTGTTTTAGGTATTAGTGTTCTTGATTGTTTCACAGGTTACTTGAAGCCTTAATGACCCTGTGTTGTTGAGTCTTTGAAACCCAATTAACCAACCAAAATCTTCACTCACAATGGAATGGGACATAAACATCGCCAGTTATCATCTGTTCGGGTTAGTGAGTGTCCATGAGTAGACATTTGTGTCTAGGAACCGATAGCAGACAATTTACCTGCAAGCAAGCACGAATATCGGCAGGAGCATCGAGTGAAGAGCATCAGAAAGATCATACTTATCTTCACACCAATGAAACGCAAATGTGATAATTGCTAAGTCAGGTAAGTACAGCAGTAGTGTAGAACCGGCAGGATTGTATTGCGACTGGGATTACTGATCTGGGGAAAGTGAGGGGTAGAGAATGTGTGGATAGTAAGATGCTTGAACATTATTTAGAAAACAAGTTTACTGAAATTTCACAGATGAAGTGCTTGTGTGTTGTAATTGGTAGTTAACTCACATTTACGCGAATGAACATCACTCCTACATTACGAATAAACGTCTTTACTGCACTTGTGTCATTTAATCAACTGTGGTATTCGTGCCTTTGGTCTCCAAGATAGATTACGTTAAATTAAATTAGGTGAGGCTTGGCTGGCTGGTGCTACGTAACATAGTCGTTCAAAAACGTATGTATACCCACAACATTATGAAAACTATCAGGCATATGTGTTCACTATATGAACTATCTGGGTAGACAGTGACAGATATGTCAGGAAACAGGACAAGTGTTTCTTGACACGGGTTTTAGTTATATGATGACCAGCCGCTTGAGCATTTGGTCATCTGACCGAGGCCTTCCGCTGGCTTACTGGTCCACATCTTAAAACAAAATGGTCATGATTATAACCATTTTTTTATTTATCTTAGTTCAGTGATTCTTCTGAGGAATGAGTTGTGCCTCAGATCCTCACAGACGCGAGTCATTCATGGATCTCATGACACCTTTCCACAGGAGAGCTTAGTATGCAATCAGAATTATTTTAATCTTAATGACGTCTGGTATGTAAATTAGTATACCTTTAAATACTGAGGAAAGTGTATCTTAATAGTTTTGAAATTTGTATATAGACAAATTTACAATAACCACTATTTGAACTATTTGGGTAGACAGTGTTAGGAGCGAGTGGAGACGAATAGTTTTTTATGAATTGACGTGCTGTTGGAGTGTGAGCAAAGTAACATATATGAAGGGATTCGGGGAAACCGGTTGGCCTAACTTGATTCCTGGAGATGGGAAGTACAGTGCCTGCACTCTGAAGGAGGGGAGTTGACAGGTTGCAGTTTTTTAACTGTAGTGTAGGCACGCCTCTGGCAAGACAGTGATGGAGTGAGTGATGATGAAAGTGTTTCTTCTTTTTCGGGTCACCCTGCCTCGGTCGGAAACGGCTGTGTTAATAAAAAAAAATATTTATAAATTTTCAAGGGTATACACACTGAGACTAATTTCTCTGTAGCATATATGTACCCTTCAAGGGAACATATATGCTACACCTGCCTTCAAGCAGATGAAGTGCTCGTTATCCAAGGAACTGGAGTTACCTTCCCTTTCCTTGGAACTAATCTGATTTCCACCCACTCCCCAAAGTTGCTGTGTAACTCCTGCGGATTTAGCGCTCCTGCTATGAAATAAAATAATCTCAAACATACGTCAAGTGGCGTCTCTTCAAATAAATGTAATAAAAAACATATAGGCAAATAAAGGCATTGAACGACCGATATTTCAATTAATCATCAGTGAAAATTTTTAACAAAAAACTTGTATATTCAATGAACGAAAAAACTGAGACTTAATCGTGTTGATTATCGTTATACTTCTATGTTGACATTAACTTCACTGTCCTCATGCGTTATGAGGGCCACATGAAATCGTTTAGAGTGCCGCATGCGGCCCCTAGGGCACATTTAAAATAGTTTGTGTACATGAAACGACGTCATATCAATTGACGGGGAAGCCATATACAAGATAAAATATAATACACATTTTTCAACAAGCTAGTTTGCCGAGTCTCACTAACACCAAGAACTATAGTGAAACAAAAAATGATCTAACATACACACTGTTGACAAACTGCCGGAATAAATGTCAGCAGTGTTACCTCTGCCTCTCTGACTAAGGGACTGCAACATTCATCATTGGTCGGCACACAGGTGATATGCAGCCGTAATGACAATGGCATAGATAACAGGCATTAAACGTAATAAACCCAGCTACTACTCCTGCCTGTCAAGTCTATCCTTACTTTACAGCGCTAATTTTCTTACGAATATTCCATGGTCAATTTCTTGACGTATCGTGTGTTTGTAAACTTACAAATACTACTATTTTCTTTAAGTTAGGTTATGTCAGATTGCGGTGAAAAAGACACATTTGCAGAGGGAAATTTTACTGAGATGCTTAGCCTGTGGAAAGGTTTCTTCAATCCTGTCCACAGGCGAAGCTTCTAAATAAAATTTCCATCTGCCAATTTTACTGAAAGACTGAAGATGTCTGTCCACAGACGAAAAGACACAATTGCAATAAAGGTATTTACTGCAACTGTGGTATTTTCGCCTTTGGTCTCCAAGATAGATTTCATTAAACTAAATATATATATATATATATATATATATATATATATATATATATATATATATATATATATATATATATATATATTTGTGTGTGCAACAAAATTCTTTAATTACGATGAGATTATCTCAGCTCAGGGGCGACACATTTCATTACCTCGTATTTGAAACCCGTTGTTTTTGATGGAATATGACAGGGAAACACTGTTAGGTTTCGTTTTCATAACACAAATAACATAAAGACTCACCTACTAACCCACATTCACCCACACACTAACCCACATTCACCCACACACTAAGCCACTCATGGGGGGCTTCCTCGTCTCACATCCCATCCAGCTTTAAGGACTGGTCTCTGAGCTCCACATTTCTTACCCCATCCCCCATCATTCCCCTCTCCCCCATCTCCTTCATTTCCCCCTCCTCCGACTTCTTATCCTCTCCTTTCCCTCCTCCCACACAACCTCCATCAGTATGCAAATCAGGAGAAAAATTAGAATGTTGAGTGATACATTTCCGTCCCCCATGTTGCTTCAGCGTTTTTGTGATCCGCCTCTTACAGATACAGACAGACACACACACACACACACAGGAAATGGGCCAGAAAATACCTGCAATGGATCAGAGTATACCTGACAGAAAGGAAATAACTAGGGCCGGTGCTGTTTCTGGTATATGTGAATGACATGACCGATGAGATACATTCAGAGGTGTCACTGTTTCCAGACGATGTTAAGCTTATGCGAAGAATTCAAGTGGATGAGGATCAGGTATAACTACAAAGGGATCTGGACAGGCTGCAAACTTGGCTCCTGGAGTTTAACCCCAGCAAGTGCAAAGTCATGAAGATTGGGGAAGGTCAAAGAAGACCGCAGACAGAGCACAGGCTAGAGGGGCTAAAGTCTGCAAACCTCACTCAAGGAAAAATATCTTGGGGTGACTATAATACCGAACACATCTAAGGCGCACATCAACCAAATAGCTGCTTCAGCATATGGGCGCCTGGCAAACCAAGGAATAGCGTTTCGACACCTGAGTAAGGAATCGTTCAAGACTCTGTACACCGTGTACGTCAGGCCCATATTGAAATATATAGCACCAGTATGGAACCCACACGTAGTCAAGCACGTCAAGAAATTAGAGAAAGTGCAAAGGTTAGCAACAAGACTAATCCTGGAGCTGAGGAGTATGTCCAACGAGGAGAGATTAAGGGAAATCAACATGACAACCCTGCATAACATTAAGGATAATAGAGACATGATAATTACATATAAAATACTGAGAGCTGGATAGGGACAGGATGTTTTAGAGATGGGACACAGCAACAAGGGGTCACAACAGGGAGTTGAAAACTCGGATGAGTCACAGGGATGTTAGGAAGTATTTTTTTCAATATAGAGTTGATAGGAAGTGGAATAATCTGGAAAGTGATGCGGTGGAGGCAGGATCCATACATAGTTTTAAAACGAGATACGATAAAGCTCATGGAGCAGGTGAGAGAGTAGACCTAGTAGCGACCAGCGAAGAGGCGGGGCCCCACACACACACACACACACACACACACACACACACACAGGACAGGAGAGATAAGGGGGACATGATAACGACGTACAAAATACTGAGAGGAATTGACAAGGTGGACAGAGACAATGTTCCAGAGATGGGACACAGCAACAAGGGGTCACAGTTGGAAGTTGAAGACTCAGATGAATCACAGGGATGTTAGGAAGTATTTCTTCAGTCACAGAGTGGTCAGGAAGTGGAATACTTTGGGAAGTGATGTAGTGGAGGCAGGATCCATTCATACGAAGAGGTATGATAAAGCTCATAGCGCAGGGAGAGTGACCCAGTAGCGACCAGTGAAGAGGCGGGGCCAGGAGCTATGACTCGACCCCTGCAACCACAACTAGGTGAGTACAACTAGGTGGGTACACACACCATACACATCACAAACACAGATGTGGCACAAATACACTTGAAAATACATTTTCAGTTTTAATATGGTTCATTGAACGCACTTAACAAACAATGGGTTGGTAAAATATGTATTTGTTATACCCTTGGTGAAGTGAAAGTCCTCCTATGCAAACCCACTGATAAATAACTCAATAAGAAGTCAATAATTACCCTGGATCGATACGTTTTTCAACATATGCTAGGCTTCGCTCACGTGTCTTCTAGTGGTGTGCTTCTAGGGTGTGGAAATAGGGATGTAAATAATGAAAGGCTGGAAGAGGTTATGCGTGATGCGACTACCACATCTGCGTAAGTATTACTAGCTGAGCTTAACTAGAGGAGTACAAATGAGTGCAAATAGGTTAGTTGAACTAGTCTTTTTCCCCTGAATGAGCACAATTTTATTAGTGAATGTAGGCGACCACGAACAGGTGTGTACATATAAATAAGTACAAATAAGCGAATATAAATAGCTGAATACAAATGAGTTTAAGTCAGTGAATAACACCACTTCGTGTACAGCAAATTAAGACACCTCTGGCTTGAAACCGTCAGTTTGCGACCGTCGCTGCGGCCGGTCGCAAGCTGACAACCTCGTAGAACGGGTGCCATCGCCTCTCCGGACTTCTGTGGGAAGGATCATGGCTTTCCAAAGCCAGAAAGCCAGTCACATGCATGGCTTTACCACAAGAGCATTTCATATCATCATATATTCATAGAAAAATGCTAAATATTCTTTTATTTTTTATTTGGTAAAACTGTATGCATCAGCAGTGTGCTGTTACCCTATTCAGTGTGCTGCTACCCTATTCAGTGTGCTGCTACCCTATTCAGTGTGCTGTTACCCTATTCAGTGTGCTGCTACCCTATTCAGTGTGCTGCTACCCTATTCAGTGTGCTGCTACCCTATTCAGTGTGCTGTTACCCTATTCAGTGTGCTGCTACCCTATTCAGTGTGCTGCTACCCTATTCAGTGTGCTGCTACCCTATTCAGTGTGCTGCTACCCTATTCAGTGTGCTGCTACCCTATTCAGTGTGCTGCTACCCTATTCAGTGTGCTGCTACCCTATTCAGTGTGCTGCTACCCTATTCAGTGTGCTGCTACCCTGTTCAGTTTGCTGCTACCCTATTCAGTGTGCTGTTACCCTATTCATTGTGTTGCTACCCTGTTCAGTTTGCTGTTACCCTATTCAGTGTGCTGTTACCCTATTCAGTGTGCTGCTACCCTATTCAGTGTGCTGCTACCCTATTCAGTGTGCTGCTACCCTGTTCAGTGTGCTGTTACCCTATTCAGTGTGCTGCTACCCTGTTCAGTTGCTGCTACCCTATTCAGTGTGCTGCTACCCTGTTCAGTTGCTGCTACCCTATTCAGTGTGCTGCCATCTTTCTTCTATATGATAGCTATATAGTGGGAACACCCACAGTGGGTTGTTGCCCTAATCTGTACGATAGTTACATAGTGGGTACACCCACAGTGTGCTACACTACTTTGTATGATAGTTACGTGGTGGGAATACACAGTTTGCTACTACCCTATTTTATATAATAGGTATATTATGGGAACACCCACAGTGTACTGTTACGCTACTCTGTGCGATATTTGAATAGCTGGAATAAACTTTTTTTACATTTCCCTATCATATTCCATCACACACACGGGGGATACACAGCGGCTGGAGAATGAGAGGTAATCAGATTTCACATAAGGAAGGAAAAGGTAGTTTTAATCCCGTAGATCCACACCCCTTCATAGGCATAAAGGCCCAACCTGCTTGAGGGGATTACACAAGAGTAATGTAACAGTTTCATCATGTTTCGTGTCACTACTGAGTAAGCATACCAGGGGAATGACAACATTTAACAAGATTGTAAACTAGGGAAGCTATCTAGTTAGCTGGATAAATTTAGCTGGGTAATATAGAACTCTGGATAGCTTAGGGCTTGTCTCTTTGTGCAGCTTTGCCAATTACTGGGGGGAGGAATTTTTACTTTTTATGGTGGGGAGGTGTTGGGGAAGCGTGGGGAAGGGAGAGACGGGGAGGCAGGGAAGTGGTTAAGAGGAGGGAAGAAGGGTGGGAAAGAAGGAATGAGGGAAGAAAAGAGGAAGAAGAGAAAGAGAAGGCTTATCTCTCTCTACCGTGAATTCACGGTGAAGAGATGTTATGCCATTTTTTTTTAAATTTGATTAAGTGTTCTCCAGTCCCGGTACGATCTTAAATTTCTAATTTTCATTAAATTAACACAAAAACGTAATGCAGCTAGCGAGCAGACAATTATTCACTGTGATATAAATGGCATAGAAACCCGACAAGCAGAAGAATAAGACACTTGAGTAACATTTGGGAATCTTTACTGAGGTAACGTTTCGCTAACCTGTGACTTCTGAACACATCGACTCCAAGCCGAGGGACTGATTACCTCATTCTCCTCCTCATCTTCCACCGTTCTTCTCTGTATTGAACTGAAGAAGCCACTGGCTGACGATTCCTGAATGTATTAAATGAATAAGGCACATGTGTAACACCTGGGTATCATTGTTTTGCAGAGAGGCTTTGCCAACCAGCGGCTAATTACTCCATTAGGGAGAATATGTACTGACGACGATGGAAGATGTGGAGAGGTAATTTGAACTGATTCCTCCCTTGACAGTAGGTGTTCAGTACCACAGTTCCCCTATCATGACAGGCTCCAGTGTTGCCCGAAATTACGTTTCACACGTTTCCCGACATCATTCATGCAAGTGTGACCTTAACTCAGGTATGGCAAGCAGTTGAGTTCCTTCAAACAGGATTTCCACACTTGCTGTACCATGACCAGGATAAACAAATCAGAACTGCTTGACGAAGCTCCTCATAAGAAAATGTGGCATTAGTTGTATTTGTGTCCTTTTACCTAACATATTGTTGGTAATTCTACCAACAATATTACAAATCGGAACCAGTTAATTACATTAGATTCCGTCTGAGTTCTTGAGAATAAATATGATCTCCAATCCATTTATTTTGTGATTTATTCCCATTGATATTCGAGAACGATTAGCTTCGTTTAATCCTCACCAACCATTTTTTTTTATATAAAATTTTAAATTTCACAATAACGGGATGGAACTGGGCCAATGCTAATCCTGCCCGAGTGGCAGGAGAAATAATTAAAAAAAATTTATTTGGGGCAGTGAAGATTTTTCTCGGCTCAGCGTAAATCTAGAATTGTTTGCTCTTCTAAATCTTTTGAGCCTGGCGGTGGTGGTGGGCGTGAGGCGGTGGTGGTGGGCGTGAGGCGGTGGTGGTGGGCGTGAGGCGAGGGTGTGTTTGCAGGAATCAAGCCAACCTTGGTCTGAATATCTCAAATTTTAGGAAAAGTGATTCTCTTGCGACCAGCGGACGGAAGATTTATCCTGCTCTATTCCATGTCGTAAAATATGGTGTAGTACAATATGATAGTAATGACACAATTTTTAGGTGATGGTGCTTTATTACGAAGACGTTTACATAGCCAGTCGTTTCATTAAGAGACAGGAGAAAAGTGGATTTGTGAAACAATGGTAAACTGCCGACAAAATGTGGGACTGATTACCTCAGCTTCTACCTTAGGGACTGATTACTTTATATTTTACCGTCTTTGCGTCCAATCTCTGTAATGAATTGAAGAAGCCGCTGGTTGGCCTAACGTCTTCTAAATTAGATACCCAGTAAGTTTATTCAGGTATACACAAATACAGTTACATAGATTATCATACATAGCAGCATATGTGTAGAGAACTCAGGATAACCCAAAAAAGTCAGACAGAGTGACTTATTTCCATTGGGGTTCTTTGATGGGCTTATTTACTGATATATGTAAGGTACGTGAAGTGTGGAGAAATCAGATCCTGTGAACGTTTTAAAAAGACAGGTGACGGAAATAGCGTCAGTTTTAATCAGGATCAATTTCGCTATGACCTCGCAGATGGTGAGTGTCCCAGAGTTTAGTGTTGAAAGCGGTGATCAAAGGTGAATCCAAACTAAGTCTACTTCGTTGTCCTGCTCTTCATGTAACTAACGTCGTTTCAGGGAAGTTCATCAGATTATTGTTGGTATTACGATTTACAGTGCACGCGTTGTTTGTGTCGTCCCTCAAGGCTGAGGGACTGACCACCTCAAATTACCTTTTCTGGTCATCCACGGTTTATTCTCTGTATTAAATTGATAAAGCCACTGGTTAGGGAAACGACTCCACAGTAAAGATATTCATCAATTTGTCTTTTTTTTTTGGTAAATCCTTAATATAATATATGAGTACTTTGATTCCTGTGTTAAAGTCCCTGGAAATCTATCCAACTTAGAAACTCTTGCAGCCGCCGCAAGGTTAAACATAGATGCTTGCTAGTTTAGATGCTTCGTTTACTTAACTCCTGATGGTTCTATAAGCTGTGTTTACGACTCTCAAGTTCGCTTGGCTGAGGTGTTGGCTTGGTTGCTGCCAACACTTTAGCCTTAGAAGTCTCCTTGAGCCTCTAGCTCCCGGCCATCATACCGTCTCTTCCCAAAGCTCCAGAAGCTTTTATGAAACATCTTTTCTCATACCCGTCAAAGCCATTTAGTTGTAGCGAACGATTGTCAGAAAAGGCCTCCACGAAGTCTAACTGTTTATGAACATAAATATTGATATATACCACCATAGTGTCGCTAACATATACTTTAAGTCGTCGAGGTAAACATTACCTCTTAACATTATGAAAAAGCTATTTGTACAATAAGTGCTCATAATATCCCTTCTCCCACACACAAAATGTTCCCCAACTCTCGCAGAATCCTGCATAAGCTATGATGTAAGGTGTCAATTTAACATAATAATCCTTAAATATACTCTTCATTCTCAACTCTTCTCGGACTATACTCAATCTTCTATATAAACTATGGCCAACCTTCTGGTTAAACTGTTGTCAGCCTCCTATATAAACTATGATCAGTCTAGTATATAAACTATGGTCAACTGCCTATATAACTTATGGTCAACTGCCTATATAACCTAAGGTCATCCTCCTATATAAACTATGGTCAGCCTTCTATATAAACAAGGTCAACCTTCTATATAAACTACAAATTATTTTAATTACGGTAAACTCTCTATGACCAAACTTCCACATTCCGTTCCGTTTTTGCCTAACAACATTTATTTATATAGAAAAATACATATGCACGAATTTAGACACTATATTGAAGCGTTTTTCCAAAATAAACAGTTAGTATAATACACTCGTTTACATCCAAATAACTGCCATATTTATTTACCAGAATCCTACCCTATGTAGCATTGTAATACCATGTTCAACAGGGCGGTTCATAACACAGCACAAACAACAGTGTACCGTTTTAACGGTAAGCAATAACAAATAAAAAGGGGAACTACAAATATCTCCCCCTTCGATGTTCTAATTTTCTGTTTATTTTATTGTTCTTGTTTTTGCTGAGTCAGTATCAGTCTTCTAGGACTAAATATACTATCCATCCCCCAATTTTTTATTGTGTGTGAGAAAATGCAAGCACGATATTTTTTTTTAATATATTTTAATCTATGCTACCCTAATGAAGCCTCGTCTAACCTAACCTACACTAATGTAACCTAACTCACGAAATCGTAATGACACGATTCCAAACAAACCATACCACGGGTGAGACTCTCTGACCGTGGGTTCGAACCCCACCCGTGGTATGATTTGTTTAACCCATCCTAACCCAACTGAGAATATCGTTCTATATACAACATCGATATTTTGCTCAATTTTTCTCTTATGCCGTTTTTCGTCATTCCGGTCCTCGCCTAATGAGGTACGGTGACCCGACAAGAAGAAAGCACTTTCACCATCACTCATTCAGTCACTGTCTTGCCAGAAGTGCGCAAACATTACAGTTCAGATGACACTCCAGAATGCAACATCCCCACCCGTACTTCAGAGTGAAGGCACTATATATACTTTCGACCTCCAGGACTCAAGTCCGGCTAACCGGTTTTCCCTGAATCCCTTCATATATGTTTCTATGTTCACATACCAACAGCACAAGAAATCATAAAAACCGCTCTTGTATACGAGACTAAAACCAGAATTGACGAGAGGGGACAAGAGACCTCGAAGTTACCTGGTACCTTCCTCACGTTGGGATCATGGTCATTACAAGTGTGATGTGGCTGGGAAGGCAGGGATGAATCCACTCACCCCTATCTAACAGGCTAGCAAAATCCTGTTGGATGTCCAAGCCTCTATCACTCAAAACCTATTATACCCCTTCACCTCCATCCTTTCCTACTAGGAGCCCTACTTCGACTTCCCTCCATCCTAGATTTATATACCCTCCTTGTCATCCTATATTTTCTCCATCCTCTCTAAATGTCCCAACCACTTCAACCCCTCCTCAGCCCTCTGAATAATACCTTTAGTAACTTCACTCTTCCTCAACGACTACTTTAGTGACTACTTCAACAACGACAACAAGGACTACTTCAACAACGACATCAACAACTACTTCAACAGCGACGAGAATAACAACCTCAGCAACGACAACAACTACCTCAACAACAACTACTTCAACGACAACAACAACAACCTCAGCAACGACAACAACTACCTCAACAGCGACAGCAATGACTACTTCAACGACAACAACAACAACAACCTCAGCAATGACAACAACTACCTCAACGACAACAACAACAACCTCAGCAACGACAACAACTACCTCAACGACAACAACAACAACCTCAGCAACGACAACAACTACCTCAACGACAACAACAACTTCAACAACGACAACAATGACTACCTCAACGACAACGTCCAACAACGACTACCTCACCAACTACAGCGGGTCATAACGAGTCATAATGAGTCATGATGAGTCATGACGTATTCTAACACCGCCAGTGGTTCCAATAAAGCTCCACAAATTCTTTCATGAGATATATCCATTACCAGTAATTGTTTTCAATTTGTTCTAATTACCCTTTGTTTACCTCCTAAAACATATTTATTGTTTTCGTTTTTTTTCGAGTTGAATCAACGAGGCAAATTTTAAATCATATTTACGAGGCTTGCTCTGAACTAGTAATGGGGAACACGAGGCATTTTCGTTTGATCCGAGGAAGGGGAGAGGAATAATTCCTTGGATTAATGAGGGAAGCATTGTAATGGTGTCTTTAAGAGATTCGATGGAAAAATATACAGTGGAAGTGTCTTGATGCTGTTGAAGGGCTCTTGATTCCAGGAATTAAAGCTGCACCTCCCCGTCCTTGGATCAAACCTAATTATTTTCCATGCCAATGACGCTGCATGATGACCCCCAACTGGTTCTCATTGTCTGAGGCTCCAATGGTG
Source organism: Cherax destructor (assembly GCA_009830355.1). Lineage (NCBI taxonomy): Eukaryota > Metazoa > Arthropoda > Malacostraca > Decapoda > Parastacidae > Cherax > Cherax destructor. The sequence goes on from WNWK01001314.1 coordinate 284,628, forward strand.
AATATTTAATTTTGTGTCGGTGTGACTTTGTAAATGGTCCAAGTCTGACCGAAACGTCGTCGTAAGTTTTCCTCTCCTATGTGTGAATTATTTGTGCATTCTTCCAGTCACAGTATTGTGCCTTTTTGTTTTTTAAATTAAATATAGTTTTTCTGCCTTAAGTCTCCTCTCATATCGTAGGTTATTTCAAATCTTAGCTAATCTGTTATGCAATCTAACTTTCGTCTCGCTATCGTGTTGACAATGTAATGTTTTCTTTTGTCTCATTATTTTTTTCAATAGATGGACTCTGTGCTTATTAATGGCAACCCTTACTTATATAATATGCATTGTTATTGCCTTTGAGTTTTTGTCCTATATATTTTTTAAGTATGTCTGCCTATTTGCTCATTCCATCTGCAGTAGTGTCGGGTATATTGAGACTTTTGTGTGGTGGTCTGTAACGGGATTGTGGTTAGAGGCTGTGTGTTTGTGTGTGTGTCTACTCACCTATTTGTGGTTGCAGGGGATTGCGTCTTAGTTCCTGGCCCTCGCCTCTTCGCTGATTGCTACTAGGTCCACTCTCTCTGTTCCAAGAGCCTTATCGTACTTCTTAAAGCTGTGTGTGTGTGTTTGTGTGTGTGTGTGTGTGTGTGTGTGTGTGTGTGTGTGTTGTGTGTGTGTGTGTGTGTGTGTGTGTGTGTTTTGTAATTTTCTCAATTTTGCATTTCTGTGAGCAAATGAAACTATGAAAATAATTTTGTGACCGTCGCTGGCTCTTGCCTAACCTCTGGCGTCGCCCTCAGCGGCATATCACATAAATTTTCCCTGACGTAGGCAGCAGCAGCAGCTGCCCTTGACAAGGTCCGGTTCTTAATTTCCATCGTCAGTGATTTATTGAAGGTACAGCCAACACAAACTTTATCCCATTCCCTCGATCCCTCACACATTTCTCTTCGACTCCCTCAGAGGACGCCACCGACGGATGGAAAGACCGTGTTGCTGCCTGATGACAAATAATATCAAGTTATCTCTCTGATCAACATAAAGCTTCTTCCTATTTTGTGCTGCTGCTTCTTAACGAAAATAGTGGTAGTCTACATTCTAGTTAAATCATACCACGGGTGGGGTTCGAACCCGCGGTCAGAGAGTCTCAAAACTCCAGACCGTCGCGGAAGCATGAGATACGTACACGGACGCCTCAGACAGGTACATGGAAGTAAAATACATATACAAAAAAAAAGATTTCAGCACGCTGAAGCAAGAATTACGTACTATGAAGCAAGAATTACGTACTATGAAGCAAGAATTCAAAATAGTATAATTTTGTGGTTTTTATTATTATTATTATTATTTATGGGCAAGCATCACTAAACCGGTTAATCTCATATACTTCATGGGGAATAGGAGGCAGTCAGACTGAATCTGAGGAAATGGAGAATAGCTCTACTTCCACGGATCAAGAGCCCGCCCATAATTGTTAATTCCCAATTTCCTGTGACTTTTTTCGTTATATTTCTTATTTTTAGTTGTAAGGCCTATAATAAAAGGACGTATAATAGAGAATTATAAAATATGCTCCTAAAATATAGATAACTTTAATATACAGACCTAAAGACCTATAATATAAAGAGGTATAATATACAACAATATAATTTAAATTCCTATGGTAATAAGTCTTATTATAAAAACTTATAATTTGCAAAAATATTTTTTTGAAGATTTTTGGGCTGAAGGATCAAGCATAGGAGATAATATTTAGAATATTGAGTCAAATAATATCATTCTGGAGAGAATATTTCTCTTGGAATTAAGGCAGAAGACTTGCTAAAGGATCTTCCGTTGTCATTCGACGCTCTCCAATAATAATAATAATAATAATAATAATAATAAAAATAGGAAGAAGTCTCTCCTCCCTCACCCCATCTTACTCTCTCCCTCCCTCGTCTTGTTGCATATTGCAAGGCACAATAACTCAGGTAGACTTAACCGTTCCCTGTCGACCTCCTCTGCCCCTCTCATCGCGACTTTTCCTGCATTTCTTGCCGTTTTATGCACGCAAGTTGAATACGCGATTTGCAAGATGAAAGCTCCTCGGATCATGAAGCATTAGGGAGGATTGAGTGTGTGTGTGTGTGTGTGTGTGTGTGTGTGTGTGTGTGTGTGTGTGTGTGTGTGTGTGTGTGTGTGTGCTGTGAGCTCCAGTTCCTTGTTCGCCTCTGAAACTTCAATCTAACATTGGTATGTAGTTCGGAGATCTCTTTTAAATCCACATTTAAGTACAGACTATTTAGACCTTCTGGAACTGCACCTTTCGACCCTCAATCCCCAACAACACAAACGTTTCGAAACAAATTTTTATTGGGATAACGTTTCGCTTCTTCGTTTCTCTTATTCCACTTACTACTTTGTAAGGAACTATAAAAATGTTATATATATGAGATTACATTAGTGTTCTTTTGTTCTATTCCACCTCATGTTAAATAACGTGCTGTATTTAATCACCAATAACGAAATTAAATAAATAGGTGGCTTACGTCTGATAACGCAGTAGACATCAACGCTAAAGCAGCGTCTGTAAGTGAACGCTCTCTGCATACACTGAAAGACGGGCTAGCCTCTTTCCTGGCGTTACTTGTGCTCGTTAGTCCTGTTTACTGTGCTGCTAATTGAACCGCTTTAGCCTCGTTGCTTCACCCTTGTCTCTCCTCATACCACCTGTGTGTACAGTATCAATCATTGTGTGTGTGTGTGTGGGAGCACAGTACTGAGATCACTGTACCACAGCATCTTATCAAAGGATCTGTGTCTCGCGTCTTTTTAATTCTCTGTATAATTGCCTTCTGGTCCTTTGCCAAGGGGCTGACCACCTTTTATCAGAGCTGAGGAACTGATCACCTTAAACCTACGTCTTTGTTTCTACCTTCTGAGTCATATTCTCATTGAATTCTACAGACGATGTGTAGCAGATTTCTTATTTATAATCTCTGTCTCTGTAAGTCTATGTCTGTCTGTCTGTCTGTCTGTCTGTCTCTCTCTCTCTCTCTCTCTCTCTCTCTCTCTCTCTCTCTCTCTCTCTCTCTCTCTCTGAGTTCACTTGCATTAGTTAATTGACATACATACGTACCCATCACGGGTTCCTTAGGGAATTCAGTACAATATTAACCCTTTCTCTCAATTTAATTTATTGATATAACCAGATCCAGTCAGTTAATAACGACCCTAATGGTCTGGGTTATCCCTCATAAAACTAACAATTAAATCAATATTATTTTTTTCATTCTAACAACAGTCTCCCCTTACTATAGCAATACAGAAGACATCATTCTCCTGTAACGTCATTTTTTCTCTCCAATTACAGGAAATATATATATATATTATTAAGGGTAACATTGATTTTAAATTTAAAATTTACAGAAAACCTTTAAATAATTGTTCCTATGTACACTATTACTCTTCACATCAATATAGAGTTAAAGTGTCGGTTTTTTCTTCAATGTTTTTGAGAGCTTTACGTATTTGTAGTCCAGAGTTCATAGATGAAGAAATCTCTAAAATTTATGAAATAGCTAATGATTTAAAATACCCTAGAAACATAATTGATAAATCTTTTAAAATAGCTAGGAATACTTTTACAATCCCAAAGGGACAACCAACCTTATTCAACCAAAAATATGTTGGTTCTCCTTACCATGAAAACTTGGTTGATATGCCTTCCTTTCTTAAGAATTTTAATATCAAAGTTGTATTTAAAAATCTTGATACAGTAAAAAGACTTTTGATAAAAAATTTCCCCAAAATGCTGACGGATGTGTCTATAAGATTCCCTGTAAAATATGCGATAAAGTTTATTATGGTCAAACTGGTAAAAGTCTTGAACTAAGATTAAAACAACATAAATATAGCATTAGAACTGGACAAGATTCTAATGCTCTATTTATTCATGTGAGAGACTTTAACCATCCAATTGATTTTCAAAATGCTGAGAAGGTTGTATCAAGCAAGTCCATGGTTGAGAGGAATATAATAGAATCATGTTTCATTAAAAGCAGTTTTGAAAATAATATGAATATTTCTTTTGGTTTATATAAATTGGATTCTTTTATAATTAATAAAATTTGGGAAGAATTTAATGATAAATTGGACTAATCTTAATTCTTGGGAAGAGTTTCAGGTCCTTTCTTGTTTTTCCTCTTCACAGAGTCGTGCGATGTTACGCTACTGTGAGGTGTAGTCTTTGTTAGTGTGATGTGACTGTGAGGTGTAGTCTCACCCCTTATATAAGTCCTCTTGTCATGTTTCCTTTTATAGTTCCTTGATAATGTGAGTAGTCACGAAAGCGCTTGGAATTCCTCTATTTTTCATAGTGGTTGTTTTGCATATTTTGATATCACCTGATTACTGTGATCTTTTGCATATATATATATATATATATATATATATATATATATATATATATATATATATATATATATATATATTATTATATATATATACAATGGTCCAAGCAAACAGAAGGACGAACGCTGTAATCACTCACCCATGGAGATTACAATAATATGATTTTACAGCCAGTACTGTCTCTCTCACACACACACACACACACACACTATACACACTATAGACACACACACTATACACACTATAGACACACGCACACTATACACAGCCGCCTGGCCAGGCGAGTTGTGTCTTCCCCTCACTCTGTTGTGATGGTCAGTGACGTGTGGAGACCATTGTGCCCTGATGAACAAGCACATCTCTCTTTTTCTCTCTCTCTCTCTCTCTCTCTCTCTCTCTCTCTCTCTCTCTCTCTCTCTCTCTCTCTCTCTCATATATTACGTACACTGTTATGATTGACTATTGACACGCGAACTCTTCCCAAAAATCGGTTTTTTATCCATTCCTGGAGGAATTTCTCCTCTGTGCTCTTCTTTTCATGTTCGTTTTGGGCGAGGACTCAAAGAGCTGCCATGTTTGTTCATTATAGAAGTTTTTGAGTGATTTGCATTGAAAAGAGATCCATGGGCGTCTGCTTATTCCTCTATATCAATACCTCTGAGTCTGTCTGTGTCCCTTAGTCTTTGCCTGTATTCGTTTGTCAGTGACCTATTTTATCCTCACTTTTTACTTGTCTATAACCGTTAGTGAACGAGAAGTTGATGTATCAGACAGCTATGGTTGTTATAGGAAGAGCCAGGAGCTTCACTTACCCTGAAGGCTGGTTCAACGCGTCTCAGAGAGCGCATGTTCTAAATCTTTCCAATCGAAAGTCATTGTAGCTAGAGAGTAAAGCATAGACCTCAATCACACACACACACATTTTACAATAATAATATTAATTAGAATTTAATGACAATGATACTACTACTATTACTACTTCTACTACTACTATTACTACTACTACTAGTATTATTATTACTACGTCTACTTCTACTACTACTATTACTACTAATAATAATAATAATCATAATAATAAAATACGACCTAGAGTGAAATACCTCAGGGGAACCAGAATTGAAATACTTCCTAAGATGTGCCGACATCTCCCAGGGGCTGCAGCACAAACCTAAACTGATTCACAAATGCATCTTGCTGAGGTGTGTGTGTGTGTGTGTGTGGAGGTGGTCGTGCCCATGGGTCGTTTCACTTTCAATGTGGTCGTCCCCATGGGGTCGTTCCACCACTTCTATCTTGGAAGACGAGTGATTTGTCGCTGAGGCGATATTTTTATTTCTCACTAAACTTGGGTACACTCGCAGTGTGCGACTGCTCTATCTTACATAAGTAAGTTAATTCAGATATACACAAATACAGTTACATAGATTATCATACATAGCATATGTGTAGAAACCCTAGAATAACCCATAAGGGTCTTATTGTGGGAGGAAAGTCTAGCAATGTTTTCTAGTCTTATTAAATCACATGAGGTATTGAAATCTGCCAGCTTAAGCTTGGAGACTGCTGTGCCGATAGTTTCAAGCTTTCCATTATGGTGTAAGCAGTTGCTGAAGCTTCCAGTATATCTGCACTTACCATCCCTTGAATTAAAATCTCACAGGAGGGCCGCTTGTTGCAAAATAAGCAACCCAAACTAGGTGATTAAACACACACACACGTAGAGGGATGTTAGGAAGTATTACTTTAGCCTTAGAGTTGTCAGGAAGTGGAACAATCTGGAGAGTGATGTACTGGAGGCAGGATTCATACATAGTTTTACGAAGATATACGATAAAGCTCATGGAGCAGGGAGAGAGGCGGGGCAAGGAGCTATGAATAGACACCTGCAACCACAAATATTTAAGTACAAAAACAAACACACACACACACACAGGGGCCATGGGCTGTGATTCGACCTTTGCAACCACAAACAGGTGAGTACACACACACAAACACAAACGCACATACATACAAACAAACTCAGACACACACACACACACAAGGGCCAGGTGCTGTGATTCGACCCCTGCAACCACAAATAGGTGAGTATACACACACAGACACATACTCACAAACAAACACAAACACACACACACATATATACAAACACAGACAGACAGACACACACACACACACACACACACACACACAAAATCAATTAGAATGCTGTGTATAGATTAAACTATTAATCTAGTTACTGCGCCTGGAAAACTATATGTTGACATCATAGTTGGTATTCCAATTTCAGCCAGCGTTTGGACATAAATAGTGCAGATAACGCCTGAAAATAATGTACATTGTCAGTGCGCCAGAAATGTCTCCCGTTGATCATGTGATGGTGTGTGTTGTGTGTACTCATCTAGTTGTACTCACCTAGTTGTGGTTGCAGGGGTCTATTCATAGCTCCTGGCCCCGCCTATTCACTGGCCGCTACTGGGTCACTCTCCCTGCAATATGAGCTTTATCATACCTCTTCGTAAAGCTATGAATGGATCCTGCCTCCACTACATCGCTTCCAAACTATTCCACTTCCTGACCACTCTGTGACTGAAGAAATACTTCCTAACATCCCTGTGATTCATCTGAGTCTTCAACTTCCAACTGTGTCCCCTTGTTGCTGTGTCCCATCTCTGTAACATTCTGTCTCTGTCAACCTTGTCAATTCCTCTCAGTATTTTATATGTCGTTATTATGTCCCCCCTATTTCTCCTGTCCTCCAGTGTCGTCAGGTCGTGTGTGTGTGTGTGTGTGTGTGTGTGTGTGTGTGTGTGTGTGTGTGTGTGTGTGTGTTTTGTGTGTGGGTGTGTGTGGGGTGTGTGTGTGTGTGTGTGTGTGTGTGTGTTTTGTGTGCGTGTATTTTGTTTGCGTGTGCTTGTGTGTATATGTGTGACCCTAAAAACACTGTGTTTACCCAAACATCACTCCCTCTACACTTTTAGGCACACAAAAAAACACAAACGCTTCATCTTACGTTTTAATCCACAAAATTCACATGGGAATACAACATGGAGGTTTGTACTCAGCCGTCACATCATTTGACCTCAGCATACCTTGGTTTTATCCCTTCTTACCTCCCTATCCCCTTAAATTACTTCCCTTCCTTTCTTCTTCCCTTCATGCCCTTCCCGTCAGCACCTGCTTGTGTATACAACACCTCGTCCTCCAAAGTGTATTTCTAAAAGTATCCTTTTTTAAACTTTTCATAACCAAACTTAAATATTAATTATTCTTCGCTTAAGTTAATTAAGGTTAGATTAGGTTAACCTAATCTATCTCTAATTAACCTATAGTGACGTAGATACTCGTAATGAACGAGTAATGGGCTAAGACTCGAACCATGGTCTGTTAGACCTGGTATGTACAAGGACAACTGTTCTAGTATCCACGCAATACTCTGTTCATTTGTATTTACGTAGAATTAACCACCAGTAAATAAATCATCTAAAGGCCCCGGCGTAGGTCTGGTAGATGGAGATCTGCTCGTCTCTTACATAGTTGGAAAAACGTTTCGCCATTAGGACTATAGAAGCCACTGTGGCAAAACGTTTTCTCTAATAAATGTTCTAAACTGTACATAAGTGCCTTCAACATGACTCACGAAATCGTAATGACTCTCTGACCGCGGGTTCGAACCCCACCCGTGGTATGGTTTGTACATAAGTGCCTTTTTCCACATCTTGTAGGTCTAACTATACCATTTTTCAACACGCTCTTTTTTTAGTTTAAAGGAATGGATGGGTCTCAGAATTTTTTTTAGTGATTCCAGTGTAAATCTCTCACAACAGTTGAAGAGGAAGATCAGACTGGTAGAAGCCATATATTGGCCTGTTAGTTCCTCGTTTTCTGGCAATCACTGGAATCACTCATGGGGAATTTTCCTTTAAATCCCATTTTTCCCCTGTGCTCATATGGTAATTAGTTGGACTAAGAGGGATTAGCCATATAGACAGATTAGTATTAGCTGGAGCATTTCGTTTCCGAATTGTATTTGAAAAGACTCAAATGGCAAAAGTAGACTTTTGTAAAAGCCTCATGTCAATTTAACACAAAATAGAGTATACAGTTGACCCCCGGTTATCGGCCATAATTCGTTCCAGAATGCTGTTCGAGTGCCGTTACCGAACGAACTTGTTCCCATAAGGAATAATGTAAATTAGATTAATTCGTTTAGACCCCCAAAAATATACTTACAAAAGCACTTACAAAAATACACTTACATAATTGTTCGAGTTGGGAGCAGTACGAAATCCGGGGGTCCACTGTATATTGACAAAACCGGTACGTTTTGTCAATAACATACCACAGTTTTCATACTGTCTTAATTAACCTACTTGTTGGAATATTCTACCACCACGACATCATAGTTGGTATTCCAACTATGATGATGGTAATAAAAAAGAAAGGTTTTCTTTACCTACATGTGTTAATTAACAAGATTAACATTACCTATTCAGAGCTTGGGAAGTTACTTGAAGTGAGAGTCACTCGGATTTCTTTACAACTTGGAATTTCATGCGCATTCGTTGGATTAGTTAATGATATTTTAAGCTCATTTACTAGTCAACGGGAGGTTAAGACTTCGTTACATCTGTTTACCACCAGTCAAGAATTCTTTATTCTCTAAATTATTATTTAAAGTAAACTTTAAGTCAGTATACTTTAATATCTCAAAAATTTATTTAGGAAGATATGGGAATTTTAAGAAAATCTAAAAGTATTGGCAACTGTACTCAAAATTAATATTTTTTGGGGGGGTTATAAAAAATAAAATATTTTATTGGAAAAAATGAATTTCCATAAAACCGACGATGTTTCTTTGTTGTTAATTTCACATCCAGCGCAAAACCCCTGTGGGTCATTCAGCTCAAGACGCTGGATGCTTGATCCTCCGTCTACTGAGCGCAAGGCATACACATCACGGTGAAAACAATATATGCTGGGAGGAACAGCGTATTACCGAGAAATATGAAACCTAAGACACAGGTTAGAGAACCAGCTTTTCCAGAGGTGACCGTGATAAAGGGATCCATCTCATAATTTTATTTTTTTAGCTAAAGGAACTTTGCTGTTGCATTTGGATTTTCTTAAAGACACATCTCACGATGGATTAAGCTTGTGATTAATTAATTTTTACTAATTTTTGTTGAAAAGACATTAAGACGTGCTTACTTAAGCATCCATAATGTTGATTATCATTATGGGTCCATTATTGTTATGATTATTATTACAGTATTATTTTATTTTATTTTATTAACACATCGGCCGATTCCCACCAAGGCAGGGTGGCCCGAAAAAGAAAAACTTTCATCATCATTCACTCCATCACTGTCTTGCCAGAAGGGTGCTTTACACTACAGTTATAAAACTGCAACATTAACACCCCTCCTTCAGAGTGCCGGCACTGTACTTCCCATCTCCAGAACTCAAGTCCGGCCTGCCGGTTTCCCTGAATCCCTTCATAAATGTTACTTTGCTCACACTCCAACAGCACGTCAAGTATTAAAAACCATATGCCTCCATTCACTCCTATCGAATACGCTCACACATGCTTGCTGGAAGTCCAAGCCCTCGCACACAAACTTCCTTTACCCCTCCCTCCAACCTTTCCTAGGCCGACCCCTACCCGCCTTCCCTCCACTACAGATTTATACACTCTCGAAGTCACTCTGTCTCGTTCCATTCTCTCTACATGTCCAAACCACCTCAACAACCCCTCCTCAGCTCTCTGAACAATCGTTTTGGTAATCCCGCACCTCCTCCTAATTTCCAAACTCGAATTCTCTGCATTATATTCACACCACACATTGACCTCAGACATGACATCTCCACTGCCTCCAGCCTTCTCCTCGTTGCAACATTCATCACCCATGCTTCACACCCATATAAGAGCGTTGGTATAACTATACTCTCATACATTCCCTCTTTACTTCCATGGACAAGGTTCTTTGTCTCCACAGACTCCGAAGTGCTCCACTCACCCTTTTCCCCTCATCAATTCTATGATTCACCTCATCCTTCATAGACCCATCCGCCGACATGTCCACTCCCAAATATCTGAATACATTCACCTCCTCCATACTCTCTCCCTCCAATCTGATATCCAATGTTTCGTCACCTATTCTTTTTGTTATCCTCATCACCTTACTCTTTCCTATATTCACTTTCAATTTTCTTCTTTTACACACCCTACCAAATTCATCCACCAACCTCTGCAGCTTCTCTTCAGAATCTCCCAAAGCAC
>WNWK01001315.1:0-175000 GCA_009830355.1 Cherax destructor
CAACACATTCCCTTATGTATCTCTGGCAACACATTTCCCTTATGTATCTCTGGCAACACCTTCCCTTTATGTATCCCTGGCAACACTTTCAAATTATGTATCCCTGGCAACACTTTCCCCTTATGTATCCCTGGCAACACATTCCCCTTATGTATCTCTGGCAACACATTTCCCATATGTATCCCTGGCAACACATTCCCTTTATGTACCATAGCAACACCTTCCTCATATGTATCCCAAGCAACACCTTTCCCTTATGTATCCCTGGCAACACCTTCCCCTGGTGTTTCCCTGGCAACACCTCCCCCTGGTGTATCCCTGACAACACCTACCCCTGGTGTATCCCTGACAACACTTCCCCCTGGTGTATCCCTGGCAACACCTCCCGCTGGTGTATTCCTGGCAACACCTCCCCCTGGTGTATCCCTGACAACACCTCCCCTGGTGTATCTCTGGCAACACCTTCCCTGGTGTATCCCTGACAACACCTCCCTGGTGTATCTCTGGCAACACCTTCCCCTGGTGTATCCCTGACAACACCTCCCTGCTGGAGGAGCACTGATCCACCTCTAACATATAAACAAGAGGAGCACTGTAGTAGTCGTACTGGCCTAGGCTAGCCCGTACTCACACCTCATTCCTTAACGTGTATTTGTCTAACTTAGTTTTTGACGTTACTCAGTGTTGGTACAGCCACGTTACATGTCACTTTGCTCTACTCTTCCTCAACTAGACCGTCAAGCCAGTGATTCCCTTTGCTATTGCTAAAACTAAATTTATCCAATTTAAATCTTAGGCTCTCTCAGCACCCTCTTTCTTCCTTAGTTATTCCAATTTTCCGTCACACACAACGAGTAAAACTGTGTCTAAAGTTACGAATGGATGTTTACAAATTATTAATTACTTAATTACTTTCAGTTATGCTTCATGTTTTTTTCCCTGCAGTTTACGGGACGAATTCGCGAGGATTTACGCAAGAACAGGCGCTGCGTAGGAATGAGATAATGTTGGCTGCTGATTCTTCGGCTTCCGTAAAAAGGGAATTGAATTTTTTTTGGTCTTGTCGTCTCCAGGATTTTATTCCGATTTCGGGAAAAATGAACGTCAGAAATTCGAGACGAGTTTGATAATTTGTTTGCTGTTCTCTTGCGAATTTGTGTCGTCAGCTAAACGCTGCGGTGTTGCGCAATCAGGTATTTTCTTGTGGTTTTGTGAGCTGTCGTCTATGTGGTTATGCGCGCTGTCAGGTATTTTCTTGTGGTTTTGTGTCACTATTTTCTTCTGTATATGTGTTTTATTAGCTATTTTCTTGAGTTTTTTGTGCGTTGTCAAAGATTTTCCTTGTTTGTTGTTGTCATGATTGTTTGTCTGTTATTATTTTTATCTAGTAACTTCTTATTCGTGTAAATATGCAAGATAATGTGTGTACACAGATAATTAGGTAATTACACACACACACACACACACACACACACACACACACACACACACATACACACACACACGGGTCGAGATACACCCTCCGGTACTCTGACATATCCCTTAGTCTTGCTTTGTCCTGCAGGATCCTGTTTCGAGTCAATTCTGCTTTGAGTAATTTTCAAAGCAGAATTGACTCGAAACAGGATCTGAGAAAGCAGACTAAGGGATAGTCAGAGTACCGAGTTATCTCGACCGACAGAACACGGGAAGAAAGACAGAAACTGAAAGAGAGGGTACAGAGACAAAATTAGGAAAGAGAGATGGACAGGAGAACCCAGACTCAGGAGGAAGCTCTAATACAACCACCTTCAGATGTTCCCCAACCTGGACAACCCCAATGCAACCAAACAACCTAACCCAAAACACACATGCCATACCCAATGATTCCACCCACCTCATTACAAACTCCACCTTCACCCAACCACCCATAGTTCCCCATCAGATCTCCCACTTTTCCAACCCCAACATACCCCCAGACTACGGTTTTAGAAAAGAAGTTAAAGGTTTGGTATACAAATGCAGATGGTATAACAAATAAATGTGAGGAGTGGCATGAAAGAATAAAGGAGACATCCCCAGACATAATAGCACTCACAGAAACGAAACTCACCAGGATGATAACAGATGCAATCTTTCCACCCGGATATCAAATCCTCAGGAAAGATAGAGGGAGCAGAGGGAGGAGGAATTGCACTGCTCATTAAGAACAGGTGGGGATTTGAGGAAGTGTAAGGAATTGATGGAATGGATGAAAGGGACTACATAGTAGGAACAATTCAGTCTGAGGGCCATAAGGTGGTAATTGCTGTAATGTACAACCCGCCACAGAACTGCAGGAGGCCAAGAGAAGAATACGACGAGAGCAACAGAGCAATGGTAGACACACTAGCCGAGGTGGCCAGAAGAGCCCACATGGGGAGAGCAAAGTTACTAGTTATGGGTGATTTCAATCACAAAGAGATTGATTGAAAACCTAGAGCCCCATGGGGTCCTGAATCATGGAGAGCCAAGATGATGGATGTGGTACTGGAAAACCTCATGCATCAACATGTTAGAGACACTACCAGAGAGAGAGGTGGGGATGATCCAGCAAGACTGGACCTAGTATTCACCTTGAGTAGTTCGGACATCGAGGATATCACGTATAAAAGGTCCCTTGGAGCTAGTGATCATTTGGTTCTGTGTTTTGATTATATAATTGAGCTACAAGTGGAGAGGGGAGCAGGAATAGGAAGGAGAAACGAAACTACAAAAGGAGGGACTACACAGGCATGAGGAACTTCCTACAAGACGTTCAGTGGGAGAGAGGAATTGGCAGGAAAACCAGTAAAAGAAATGATGGAATATGTGACAACCAAATACAAAGAGGCAGAGGAGAGGTTTGTCCCCAAGGGAAACAGAAGTAATGGGAAGACCAGAACGAGTCCTTGGTTCACCCAGAGGTGTAGGGAGGCAAAAAGTAAGTGTAATAGAGAATGGAAAAAGTACAGAAGACAAAGGACCCAGGAAAATAAAGAGATTAGCCGAAGAGCCAGAAACGAATATGCACAGGTAAGAAGGGAGGCTCAGCGACAATATGAAAATGATATAGCATCAAAGTCAAGTCTGACCCGAAGCTGTTGTATAGCCACATCAGGAGGAAAACAACAGTCAAGGACCAGGTAATCAGGCTGAGAAAGGAAGGTGGGAGTTCACAATAAACGACCAAGAGGTATGTGAGGAGCTCAACATGAGATTTAAGAAGTATTTACACAGGAGACAGGAAGGACTCCAGGAATTCAGAATAGGGAGGTATACCAACAAGTGCTGGATGAAATACACACAACCGAGGAGGAGGTGAAGAAGCTGCTATGTGAACTCGATACCTCAAAAGCGGTGGGACCGGACAACATTTCTCCGTGGGTCCTTAGAGAGGGAGCAGAGATGTTGTGTGTGCCACTAACACAAATCTTCAACACATCCATTGAAACTGGGCAACTACCTGAGGCGTGGAAGATGGCAAATGTAGTCCCAATTTTTAAGAAAGGAGACAGACACGAGGCATTAAACTACAGACCTGTGTCACTGACGTGTATAGTATGCAAAGTCATGGAGAAGATCATCAGGAGGAGAGTGGTGGAGCACCTAGAAAGACACAAGCTTATAAACGACAACCAGCACGGTTTCAGGGAAGGAAAATCCTGTGTCACAAACCTACTGGAGTTTTATGACAAGGTAACAGAAGTAAGACACAGAGAGAGGGTGGATAGACTGCATTTTTGGACTGCAAGAAGGCGTTCGACACAGTTCCTCACAAGAGGTTAATGCAAAAGCTAGAGGATCAGGCACACGTAACAGGAAAAGCACTGCAATGGATCAGAGAATATCTGACAGGAGGCAACAACGAGTCATGGTACGTGACGAGATGTCAGAGTGGGCACCTGTGACGAGTGGAGTTCCACAAGGGTCAGTCCTAGGACCTGTACTGTTTTGGTATATGTGAATGACATAACGGAAGGGATAGACTCAGAAGTGTCCCTGTTTGCAGATGATGTGAAGTTAATGAGAAGAATAAAATCAGTCGAGGATCAGGCAGGACTACAAAGAGACCTGGACAGGCTGCAAGCCTGGTCCAGTAACTGGCTCCTTGAATTTAACCCTGCCAAATGTAAAGTCATGAATATCGGGAAGGGCAAAGAAGACCGCAGACAGAGTATAGTCTAGGTAGCCAAAGACTGCAAACCTCACTCAAAGAAAAGATCTTGGGGTGAGTATAATACCGAGCACATCTCCTGAGGCACACATCAATCAGATAACTGCTGCAGCATACGGGCGGCTGGCAAACCTAAGAATAGCGTTCCAATACCTCACTAAGGAATCATTCAAGACTCTGTACACCATAAACGTCAGGCCCATACTGGAGTATGCAGCACCAGTTTGGAACCCACACCTGGTCAAGCATGTCAAGAAATTAGAGAAAGTGCAAAGGTTTGCAACAAGACTAGTCCCAGAGCTAAGAGGATTGTCCTACGAAGAAAGGTTAAGGGAAATCGGCCTGACGACACTAGAGGACAGGAGGGTTAGGGGAGACATGATAACGACATATAAAATACTGCGAGGAATAGATAAGGTGGACAGAGACAAGATGTTCCAGAGAGGGGACACAGAAACAAGGGGTCACAATTGGAAGTTGAAGACTCCTATGAGTCAAAGGGATGTTAGGAAGTATTTCTTCAGTCATAGAGTTGTCAGGAAGTGGAATAGCTTAGAAAGCGACATAGTGGAGGCAGGAACCATACATAGTTTTAAGACTAGGTTTGATAAAGCTCATGGAGCAGGGAGAGAGAGGACCTAGTAGCAATCAGTGAAGAGGCGGGGCCAGGAGCTATGACTCGACCCCTGCAACCACAAATAGGTGAGTACAAATAGGTGAGTACACACACACACACACACACACAAGGCTAGTTCCCGAACTAAGGGGAATGTCCTTTGAAGAAAGGTTAAGGGAAATCGGAGGGTTAGGGAAGACATGATAACGACATACAAAATACTGCGAGGAATAGATAAGGTGGACAGAGACAGGATGGTCCAGAGATGGGACACAGACACAAGGGGTCACAACTGGATGTTGAAGACGCAGATGAGTCAAAGGGATGTTAGGAAGTACCTCTTCAGTCACAGAGTTGTCAGGAAGTGGAATAGTCTGGCAAATAAAATAGTGGAGGCAGGAACCATACATAGCTTTAAGACGAGGTATGATAAAGCTCACGGGACAGGGAGAGAGAGGACCTAGTAGCGATCAGTGAAGAGGCGGTGCCAGGAGCTGAGTCTCGACCCCTGTAACCACAAATAGGTGAGCACACACACACACACACACACACAGTAGCGGCCAGTGAAGAGGCGGGGCCAGGAGCTTTGACTCGACCCCTGCAACCACAACTAGGTGAGTACAACTAGGTGAGTACACACGCGCGAACACACACGCACACACACACACAGTTGCCCGCTGGGTCAGTAGTCAAGGCATTCGGTTCAGATGCTTTTGTACCCCAGGCAAAGATTTGGGCAATTCTTTCTACATCTGGTGCCACTGTTCACCAGGGAGTAAGTAGCTACCTGGTATAGTCAATTTTTGTGGGTCATATGCTGTTTTAAAGATTTTACTAATAATAATAATAACAATAATCTGTCTCTGTCTCTGTCTCTCTCTCTCTCTCTCTCTCTCTGTCTCTGTCTCTGTCTCTGTCTCTGTCTGTCTCTCTCTCTCTCTCTGTCTCTCTCTCTCTCTCTCTCTCTCTCTCTCTAGTCTTTGATAATGAGAAAGAAAGTGGGACTCAAGAAAATGAAAGAAATAAAATCTCATTACATCAAAACTTTTTTCAGATTTTATCAGGCGTCTCCGTATCAGCTGAGTGGTGACGTCACCAGTGATTGACTCAGCCTGGACGATTGCTATTGTTGGTGGCAGACTGTGGTGGCAGACTGTAGTGGCAGACTGTGGTGGCAGACTGATGTGGCACACTGTGGTGGCAAACTGTGGTGGCAGTGGTGGCAGACTGTGGTGACAGACTGTGGTGACAGACTGTTGTGGCAGATTGTGGTGGCAGACTGATGACAGTGTTGACAGACTGTAGTGACAGACTGTGGTGACAGACTGTGGTGGCAGACTGTGGTGGCAGACTGTAGTGGCAGATTGTGGTGGCAGACTGTGGTGGCAGACTATAGTTGGACATTGCGGTGGGAGATTTTGGTGGGAGACTTTGATGGGAGACATGGGCATAAGTGCCAATAATATTCTCACACACAGGACCAATTACCACAAGCAGCGCCAGGAAGGTCTCTCAGGCTAACAGCCCAGGAGTTAAATATTTAACCATATTTATGTCCTGGGTATCCTCAGCATCCCAGGCTCACCTACCTTAATGCCCGGGGCATCCTCAGCTTCCCAGGCTCACCCACCTTAATGCCCGGGGCATCCTCAGCTTCCCAGGCTCACCCACCTTAATGCCCTGGGCATCCTCAGCTTCCCAGGCTCACCCACCTTAATGCCCTGGGCATCCTCAGCTTCCCAGGCTCACCCACCTTAATGCCCGGGGCATCCTCAGCTTCCCAGGCTCACCCACCTTAATGCCCGGGGCATCCTCAGCTTCCCAGGCTCACCAACCTTAATGCCCTGGGCATCCTCAGCTTCCCAGGCTCACCCACCTTAATGCCCTGGGCATCCTCAGCTTCCCAGGCTCACCAACCTTAATGCCCTGGGCATCCTCAGCTTCCCAGGCTCACCCACCTTAATGCCCTGGGCATCCTCAGCTTCCCAGGCTCACCCACCTTAATCCCTGGGCATCATCAGCTTCCCAGGCTCACCCACCTTAATCCCTGGGCATCCTCAGCTTCCCAGGCTCACCCCTTAATGCCCTGGGCATCCTCAGCTTCCCAGGCTCACCCACCTTAATGCCTGGGCATCCTCAGCTTCCCAGGCTCACCCACCTTAATCCCTGGGCATCCTCAGCTTCCCAGGCTCACCACCTTAATGCCCTGGGCATCCTCAGCTTCCCAGGCTCACCCACCTTAATGCCCTGGCCATCCTCAGCTTCCCAGGCTCACCCACCTTAATGCCCTGGGCATCCTCAGCTTCCCAGGCTCACCCACCTTAATCCCTGGGCATCCTCAGCTTCCCAGGCTCACCCACCTTAATCCCTGGGCATCCTCAGCTTCCCAGGCTCACCCACCTTAATCCCCTGGGCATCCTCAGCTTCCCAGGCTCACCACCTTAATGCCCGGGGCATCCTCAGCTTCCCAGGCTCACCCACCTTAATCCCCTGGGCATCCTCAGCTTCCCAGGCTCACCCACCTTAATCCCTGGGCATCCTCAGCTTCCCAGGCTCACCCACCTTAATGCCCTGGGCATCCTCAGCTTCCCAGGCTCACCCACCTTAATGCCCTGGGCATCCTCAGCTTCCCAGGCTCACCCACCTTAATGCCCTGGGCATCCTCAGCTTCCCAGGCTCACCCACCTTAATCCCCTGGGCATCCTCAGCTTCCCAGGCTCACCCACCTTAATGCCCTGGGCATCCTCAGCTTCCCAGGCTCACCCACCTTAATGCCCTGGGCATCCTCAGCTTCCCAGGCTCACCCACCTTAATGCCCTGGGCATCCTCAGCTTCCCAGGCTCACCCACCTTAATGCCCTGGGCATCCTCAGCTTCCCAGGCTCACCCACCTTAATGCCCTGGGCATCCTCAGCTTCCCAGGCTCACCCACCTTAATGCCCTGGGCATCCTCAGCTTCCCAGGCTCACCCACCTTAATGCCCTGGGCATCCTCAGCTTCCCAGGCTCACCCACCTTAATGCCCTGGGCATCCTCAGCTTCCCAGGCTCACCCACTTTAATGCCCTGGGCATCCTCAGCTTCCCAGGCTCACCCACCTTAATGCCCTGGGCATCCTCAGCTTCCAGGCTCACCCACCTTAATGCCCTGGGCATCCTCAGCTTCCCAGACTCTTTACATCGGTGGTAACCTCAAATAAATATCTTTCCCAATGCCGATTCAGTTTAGTCTTCACATAATCCTGCTGCTCACTTCCCGATCTTAAGTTCACTGGGATAGTTGTACAATTACTGGATCTGTCTTCCACTCAACTTAATTTACCTAAAATCCTCAGCTAGCTACCACTTAACCCGGGACTTTCCACTACCCACCTTAAGGGCATCCTCAGCTTCCCAGGCTCACCCACCTTAATGCCCTGGGCATCCTCAGCTTCCCAGGCTCACCCACCTTAATGCCCTGGGCATCCTCAGCTTCCCAGGCTCACCCACCTTAATGCCCTGGGCATCCTCAGCTTCCCAGGCTCACCCACCTTAATGCCCTGGGCATCCTCAGCTTCCCAGGCTCACCCACCTTAATGCCCTGGGCATCCTCAGCTTCCCAGGCTCACCCACCTTAATGCCCTGGGCATCCTCAGCTTCCCAGGCTCACCCACCTTAATGCCCTGGGCATCCTCAGCTTCCCAGGCTCACCCACCTTAATGCCCTGGGCATCCTCAGCTTCCCAGGCTCACCCACTTTAATGCCCTGGGCATCCTCAGCTTCCCAGGCTCACCCACCTTAATGCCCTGGGCATCCTCAGCTTCCAGGCTCACCCACCTTAATGCCCTGGGCATCCTCAGCTTCCCAGACTCTTTACTATCGGTGGTAACCTCAAATAAATATCTTTTTCCCAATGCGATTCAGTTTATTTCTTCACAATATACGCTGCTGCTCATTCCCGATCTTAAGTTCACTGAAGTTGTTTAAAGTTACTGGATATTGTCTTACTTTAACGATAATTTACCTAAAATACACGACTGAACTACAATTAACCTAAATTTCGCATAAATAATTTTGGAATATATACTCTGGTGGTAAGAGGCAGCGTTCGCACGTCATCCCCTGGTGAAGATTAATTTCTTGTAAACTAAACGCTTATTCAGGAGTATTAAAACCCACTACGCATTGCTTATTATTAAGGGTAAGAAAGAGTGCCAATATGCACGTCTCGCTCTAAGTTATTCATTATGTATATAATAATAATAATAATAATAATAATAATAGTATTATTATTATATTTTTATATAGTATTATTTTTATTATTATATTAAAACTACGAGGTGTTCTATATTATTTACAAGTTAATTAATTTGTTCACATTACAGTTTTAAAACATTTTTTTAATTATGAAAGTTGTATTTTGTTTAATTATGAGAAGCCCTAAAACACACACACATTAGGAAGGAACCAGCAAACAGAGTTGTATCAAAAGAACATTAACGGCAATGTACAGGTAAACAAAACTTAGCCGGATAGATGGTATCTCCCGGGACACGATACGATGTAAAATATATTCCTGAAAATGATTGGGGTCGACCGGAACAGTGTTTGAAGGGCAAGAGTCAAAAACACTGGCCTCAGATGAACAAAAAAAAAAAAAAACCTGAGTGAACCACAGGGATGTCAGGAAAAAAATGACATGACTTAAATGAGGAAGCTAAACCCTACTATATACACAGTTTTGTGTATGGATATGAAACAGCCTCAGATGCTAGATATCAGTGTTACCAGGTGCGACTAGTTGAACAGTGAGTAGTGTAATAGTGGACAGAGCGCCACACAGCAGTGAAAGCAGGTCAACTAGGTGATATTAATTACTGCAGGTGACATAAAAATCTTCAGGTGACACAATCATCTCCAGATAACAAGCATCTCCAGATGACACAAACATCTCCAGATGACACAAGCATCTCCAGATGACACTAGCATCTCCAGATGACACTAGCATCTCCAGATGACATAAGCATCTCCAGATGACACAAGCATCTGCAGATGACACAAACATCTCAAGATGACACAAGCATCTCCAGACAACACAAGCATCTCCAGATGAAACTAGCATCTCCAGATGACACTAGCATCTCCAGATGACACTAGCATCTCCAGATGACACAAGCATCTCCAGATGACACAAGCATCTCCAGATGACACTATCATCTCCAGATGACACAAGCATCTCCAGATGACACAAGCATCTCCAGATGACACAAGCATCTCCAGATGACACAAGCATCTCCAGATGACACAAGCATCTGCAGATGACACAAGCATCTCCAGACAACACAAGCATCTCCAGATGACACTAGCATCTCCAGACGACACTAGCATCTCCAAATGACACTAGCATCTCCAGATGACACTAGCATCTCCAGATGACACTAGCATCTCCAGATGACACTAGCATCTCCAGATGACACAAGTATCTCCAGGTGACACAAGTATCTCCAGGTGACACAAGTATCTCCAGGTGACACACAAACATCTCCAGGTGAAGCAAGCATCTCCAGATGACTTTATCATCTGGAGATGCAGCACAATCTGAAGTACAGTACAACCTTCACACTTCATATTAACTCTAAATAATATAACATAGAATAGTGGCGTTGCTAGGGTTGGTGTCAACCTGGGCGGCATCTTTCGTGTCACCCCCATGAAATCCAAGAGCGGGGGGATGGGGTGTAGTAAACGCCAGTGACGTCACTACTGCATGACTAATGACTAACGTTTAGCAATGAGAACGTTTAAGGGCCATAAACTACTTCTCAACTTTATTAATGATAAAATAAATAATCGTAGTAATATTGATTAAACATAAACTCAAATACCACTTTCAGTAGAGGCAACAGATCCAACATTTATTCATCTTCAACAATGCAAAAAAAAAAAAAATGAAAATAAAGGAAAACATGCAATATCAGAGAAACACTAGTTCCAATTTGACCCCAATGGAAATAAGTCACTCTGTCTGTCTTTTTTGGGTTATCCTGAGTTCTCTACACATATGCTGCTATGTATGATAATCTATGTAACTGTATTTGTGTATACCTGAATAAACTTACTTACTTACCTTTAGTACAGGTAACATCTCAATGAATCAGATGTTACATTTACTTGCCTTCAGTCCTGCAAAATCATCTATCACATCATCAAAATAAATTATTTCCCCTATATAGGCCTATTTGTACTCTGTAATCATATAAGAGGCTATATAGAAACGAAGGATTCTTCTCTTATGTTGGTGCAGCAATATTTTGTGCATTAGTGTCACCTTCTTTAGAGGCTCTATGGTGTCACCCTGGGCGGACCCTTCCCCCGTCCCCAATGACATAGACATTGTTATATCACGCTGAGACAGACAGTCCAGAGTACCAAATAATTTTTTTCCTAAATCATCTGCCCTTTCCCCTCGAACCCACAAATATAAAAAATGAGGGCTATCGTCAGCATGCAGTCGTCAGCCTGTAAAATATTCACTATCTAATGTCTATTGTGAAAATTCGTTACAATTTATTCATTAATAATAGAGAAATTAAAATAAATAGTTAAATAACTCACTCAAGAGCTATTCCATGTTATCTATCCAAGCATTATTTTTTTTTCTTTTGAGAGTGATGGTATATGAGTAATGACATGTATAAGTTGTGTTTTAGAAAGTTATCCCCGTAAAATTTAGTGGTTTTCTCTTACAAAAAGTAATTTATGTACACTCACTCTCTGTTTACCTTGCAATATATATCAGTTTTTTTTTGTAATATGACTGTCTATATTCCGTTTAAAATTTTACTTACCGTTCTCGTTGATTATTTTCGCAAAACGTTTAATGGTCTGAGTAAAGAAAATCTTAAAAAATAACACAAGTATCCGTCATTAACTCGACCCACAACACAACAACTGATCGACACTAGAGACTTGACTCTTGCTCCTCCCTCGACACTGCAAGCTCCACCCACTGAGTAACCAGGCCAAATCGCATTTTTTCATGAATTTTCTAAAAAAAATATATAGACAAAAATGGTAAAATAAATGTCAGCTATACCTGCATACCTTTTACATGTAGTACTTGTAGTAAATAAAGATATTATTATTATTATTATTATTATTATTATTATTATTATTATTATTATTATTATTATTATTATTATTATTATTATTATTATTATTATTATTATTATTATTATTATTATTATTATACAGAGAGGGATACTGTATACTAATTGTTGTACCCATATAAACACTTCCCATTAGCTCAACTATCACAAGACACTTGCGTATCTAATGGTTGCAATTATAACCATAATTTTTAAAGTGATGGACGCGTAAGCCAGGGAACGGTCTCAGTCAGATGACCAAAAGCTCCAGCTGCTGGGCATCATATTATGACTAAGACCCTCGTCAGGAAACACTTGTCCTGTTTCCTGACAAACCTTAACTAACCTACTTGTGTGGTGGTAATATATCCCAAAACAAGACCCTTGCTTATTGTGTAGTAATTATATATAGTATATATATATATATATATATATATATATATATATATATATATATATATATATATATATATATATATATATATATATATATATATATATATATATATTTGTTGTCCTCAGTTTTCATATTGTAACTTTTTATGTTTGACCAAAGCTCAGAGAATTGTATGTTGCCCGTGCCTACAGCTGTGTTGTATTTTCTTCTCTTGTATATTGTTGCCCTGTCTACATTGTTGCACCGTGTATATCGTTGTTGTATTGTGTATATTGCCGCTGCTTTGTGCATGGTGTGGGCTGCAATCGTTATCAGTGAGGTGTGAGATGACGGTGTTGTGCTAGCAGTAAGGCTTGTCACGTAAGGTAAGGTAACTCACCTGGCTGTGCCACACTGTGTAAGATGCTGTGCCACACTGTGTAAGATGCTGTACCACACTGTGTAAGATGCTGTGCCACACTGTACAAGATGCTGTGCCACTCTGTGCTAGATGTTACGCCACACTGTGCTAGATGCTATGCCCCACTTTACAAAATACTCTGCTACACTGTACAAGATACCGTGCTACACTGTACAAAATGCTGTGCCACACTGTAAAAGATGCTTTACTACATTTATATCTCTTTAAAGGGAGAGCAATAAACTCGCATGGGTTATACTCAACACAAGGTGAATGAGAGTAATCAGGTGTGATCTTATTAAAGGAAGAGGAGCTCAGATTCCTCGGTCCAAGAGCCCTTCACCAACATGAAAACTCCCCCATCCCCACCTTGAAGGGAAGATATGGAAGAGACTGTAGACAAAACTATGTTGGCTTCTCTTAAGAGACCGTGGTGAAAGGCCATTAAATATGCTGTATGTTTTGCATACGTTCGTATTTCCATATTTGTCAACATTAACTTCGTACACATGGAGAAGCTGGCGCCGCTGCAGACATCTGTGTGATGCAACTTTAGTTTTCTCACTTTTTTTCCCCTCCAAATGAGAGTCCGTTAAAAAGTTAATAATGATCACTGATGAAATAACGTTCTCTAGTACTGTCCAGGGAAGCTCTGCGCTCTGGCTGCCCGTCTTGTGATATACTGTAGTTGGTGTATTCTAGCTGTCCCTGTAGTTGTTATAGGTGAGGGTTATTTGTTTACTTAAATCTTTTGTAGGTTTGCTTAGTTGCACGCTTGTATATCGTTCCTCCGTTATTCCTCTCTCCTCTTCCCCAGCCTCCACTACCACACGCAAACACAGGGGTCGCCACCTAACTGATAAGCAACTCCTGAAGGTACGAGGAGTTGAAAACACTGATTACATGTCAGGAAAAAAATATCCAGAAGACCTAACTTAGGGATAGAAGTCATATATAACCTTCCTTCCCTCTCCTTCCTCCGTGTACTATGCATATTTTGCCGGGGAAGGTATGTAGCTGGCGCGTAGGATATGTAAACTCCAGAGTCTACACATGACCCAGACTAGCCACAAGTTACACACACCTGCACTTACAAACGATGCACTTTGGAATCAGCTATTATTTTACATTTTACAACCTCTGTGTTGTAGCAACAAACACATGTGAACCATCCTTCGTGCTGTTGCTCAGAATTCACACACCTGGTGCATGAGTTGAAAAGCAAGGCATGTAAATTGTTTTTTTTTAAATGAAGGCCTCCAGCACGTAGGAAGACAACAGTAGACAGGGATCCAGAGCAAAGCTCTAGATCCCTGGCGACATCTACTGCAGATAAACAGAAGACTGGGATCTCCACTAGGGAGGTGAGGATGTGCTGGAGGGGGTGGAGGTGCAGGAGGGGAGGTGCAGGAGGGGGAGGTGCAGGAGGTGAGGATGTGCTGGAGGGGGCAGGTGCTGGAGGGGGAGGTGCAGGAGGGGGAGGTGCAGGAGGTGAGGATGTGCTGGAGGGGGCAGGTGCTGGAGGGGAGGTGCAGGAGGGTGGAGGTGCAGGAGGGGAGGTGCAGGAGGGGGAGGTGCAGGAGGTGAGGATGTGCTGGAGGGGGTAGGTGCTGGAGGGGGAGGTGCAGGAGGGGAGGTGCAGGAGGTGAGGATGTGCTGGAGGGGGGGCAGGTGCTGGAGGGGAAGGGGCGAGCTGATAAACAGGGTGAGAATTTCTTTTAAGTAAACAGTCAATATGTTTACGGAAGCCAGATGGATATGTCGTGCCGAATAGGTAAAACTGGTCAATTAGCAAGAACTCATTTTAATTAAATTAAGTGTTTTCTAAAATTTTCTCTTATACATTTAAAGATATATTTTTTCATTTATGTTTATGTAAAAATTAATAATTTTGTACCAAAATAACCTTAGAAAACTTACCTAACCTTATTATAACAAGCGTAATTTAATTTAGCCTAGTCCAACTAAATATATTTTAGATAAGTTTACAGTAATTTAATAATAAACAAACACAATGAAATATATTTGTTTCGTTCAGTTCAGAATGTTTTTTGCGAAATTATTGCATTCACAAAATTTCGCTTGCCTTATTCGGCAAGACGAGCGTTGCTATTTAAGCCAAAATCGCAAGTTTTACCTATTCGGAACGACATATATATGTATATAAACGATCGCGCGCGCGCGCGTGTGTGTGTGTCTGCGTGTGTGTATGTGTGTATCTGCGTGTATGTGTGTGTGTGTGTGTGTGTGTGTGAGTATTATACATGCGTCAACTAACTACTGCAGTGCAAGTCCTACTCATATACTCATACATATATGCATGCATACATACGTATAGTATGCATACATAAATACATAAAAAAAACATAACGAGCAGTTGAGGGACTTCCAGGAGAAACACTTCAGTAATATCAGAGAACTTGAAAACCTCTATTTGCTGAGCAAAAGATAACCTGAACACGAATTTTAATCAAAACGAAACGTGCACTCTGAATTATACAGTATGAAACGTGCACTCTGAATTATACAGTATGAAACGTGCACTCTGAATTATGCAGTATGAAACGTGCACTCTGAATTATACAGTATGAAACGTGCACTCTGAATTATACAGTATGAAACGTGCACTCTGAATTATACAGTATGAAACGTGCACTCTGAATTATACAGTATGAAACGTGCACTCTGAATTATACAGTATGAAACGTGCACTCTGAATTATACAGTATGAAACGTGCACTCTGAATTATACAGTATGAAACATACTCTCTGAATTACACCGTATGAAACATGCACTTTTAATTATACAGTATGAAACGTGCACTCTTAATTATACAGTATGAAACGTGCACTCTGAATTATACGGTATGAAATATGTACTCTGAATTATACAGTATGAAATATGCACTCTGCATTATACAGTATGAAATATACACTCTGAATTATACAGTATGAGATATGTACTCTGAATTATACAGTATGAAATATGCACTCTGCATTATACAGTATGAAATATACACTCTGAATTATACAGTATGAAATATGTACTGTGAATTATACAGTATGAAATATGCACTCTGCATTATACAGTATGAAATATACACTCTGAATTATACAGTATGAAATATGTACTCTGAATTATACAGTATGAAATATGTACTCTGAATTATACAGTATGAAATATGCACTCTGAATTATACAGTATGAAATATACAGTCTAAATTATACTGAATAAAATATGCAGCATATCTTATACAGTATGAAATATACAGTCCGAATCATGAAGAATGAAGTATATAATCTGAATTATACAGTATGAAATATACAGTATGAAATATACAGTGTGAAATATTCAGTGTGAAATATACAGTGTGAAATATACAGTGAGAAATATACAGTGAGAAATAATACAGTGAGAAATATACAGTGTGAAATTACTGTTTCTTAACCCAGACTGTTGCTTCCTGTCTCTTATACACCTCTCATTCCTCTTGTATTATACACTTATTCCTCCTATTGTATTATACACCATTCACTCGTGTCGTATTATACACCTCTCACTCGTGTTGCATTATACACCTCTCACTCGTGTTGTATTATACACCTCTCACTCGTGTTATATTATACTCTTTTACCCCATGTTATATTATACTCTTTTACCCCATGTTCTATTATACACCTCTCACTCGAGTTGTATTATAGACCTCTCACTCGAGTTGTATTATACACCTCTCACTCGTGTTGTATTATACACCTCTCACTCGTGTTGTATTATACACTTCTCACTCGCGTCGTATTATACACTTCTATCCCATGTATTATACACCTCTCACTCGTGTTGCATTATACACCTCTCACTCGTGTTGTATTATACACTTTACCCAAAGTTGTATTACACACCTCTCACTCATGATGTATTATACACTTTTACCCATGTTGTATTAAACACCTCTCACTCGCGTTGTATTATACACCTCTCACTCGTGTTGTATTATACACTTCTCACTCGCGTCGTATTATACACTTACACCCCATGTATTATACACTTCTCACTCGTGTTGTATTGTACGCTTCTCACCCGTGTTGAATTGTACACTTCTCACTCTTCTGTTATACACTTCCTCCCAATGTTGTATTAATATACGTCTCGCTTTCATTGTACTATTCACGAGTTTTTATTAATATTGTATTATTCCCATTCCCATTGGAATATACACATCTCATTCCTATTGTATCATCCATTTTTCATTTTCGTTGTATTATACATTTCCTCTTACTGCTGTATTAAACACGTCCCAAATGTATTTTTTACACTTCTCGTACACATCATTTTACCCATGTTACTTCAAGATACACACAAATTAACATAACTGAGATGTGTACATCACAAATGAGATGTGTATAATACAACTTGAATGTATAAAATGTAACACAAATGGGATGTGTATAATACAACTTGAATGTATAAAATGTAACACAAATGAGATGTGTATAATACAACGAGAAAGATATGTGTTTAATACAATACAAATGATGTTTATAATACATTACATACACAGGTGTAGTCTACTGGCCTGCACACCTGGGCCGGCACACCTGGGCCTGCACACCTGGCTGTAGAACACTAACCATTTAAAAACGAGAAAAAATAACAGCAGAAAGAGTAATTGTTGGTATTTCCAAATAATAATCTGGTATGTACAATGTATACAGCGTATGTACAATATATACAGAGTGTGTACAATATGGTATATGCAGACACCTGGTTTGGTGGTCGGGAGGGCATGCGTATATAGGTGTGACATAAAACGAATAAAACGTCAGGTACTATTAGCATGCCACATAATACAGCGCAAATGATGTGTATAATACAACACAAAGAAGGTGTATAATACATGAACGAGACTAGTATAATAAAACAAGTGATGTTTATAATAATACATGAATTTCCAAAACGCAATACAAATAATGTATATAATACATGAATGATCTGTGTATAATACAGCACTAATGATGTGAATAATACATCACTAATGATTTGAATAATACAACACTAATGATGTGAATAATACAGCACTAATGATGTGAATAATATATGAATGAGAGGTGAATAATACATAAGTGAGATGTGAATAATACATAAGTGAGATGTGAATAATACAACACAAATAATGTGAATAATACATAAATGAGATGTAAATAATACAGCACAAATGACATGAATAATACAGCACAAATTACATGAATAATACATGAATAAGATGTATATAATACAGCAGAGTCTTTCAGTCGTGGTAATTTGGAACAAGTACAGCCGAGGGAATATACATTAATTGTTCTCTACGACGTTGTTGGTAATTATAACAAACTCCCATCAGAGCTTCGTTACAATGTTTATCTTTAATGTGTAAAGAAAAGAATGAGTTTTTCCTGTGTCTTTGGAGCACTGTGTGTGTACTCACCTAGTTGTGGTTGTAGGGGTCGAACCACAGCTCCTGGCACCACCTCTTCACTGGCCCATGTGTGTGTGTGTGTACTCACCTATTTGTGGTTGCAGGGGTCGAGTCTTAGCTTCTGGCCCCGCCTCTTCGCTTGTCGCTAGGTCCACTCTCTTCCTGCTCAATGAGCTTTATCGCATCTCTTCTTAAAACTATGTATGGATCCTGCCTCCACTACATCCCTCTCCAGATTGTTCCACCTTCTGACATCTCTATGACTTAAGAAATACTTCCTAACATCCCTGTGACTCATCTGAGTCTTTAACATCCAGTTGTGACCCCTTGTTGCTGTGTTCCATCTCCGAAACATCCTGTCCCTATCCACCTTGCCAATTGCTCTCAGTATTTTATATGTCGTTATCATGTCCCCTCTATTTCTCCCGTCCTCCAGAGTCGTCAGGTTGATTTCCCTTAACCTCTTCTCGTAGGATATATCCCTTATCTCCAGGACTAGTCTTGTTGCAAACCTTTGCACTTTCTCTAATTTCTTAACGTACTTGACGAGGTGTGGGTTCCATACTGGTGTTGCATACTCTAGTATGGGCCTGACGTACACGGTGTACAGAGTCTTGAACGATTCCTTCCTAAGGTGTCGAAATGTTGTTCTTAGGTTTGCCAGGTGCCCATATGCTGCAGCAGGTATTTAGATGTATGCCTCGGAGATGTGCTCTTTATTATATTCACCCCAATATCTTTTTTCTTGAGTGAGGTTTGTAGTCTCTGGCCCCCTAGCCTGTACTTTTTTTGCCTTGTTCTTTAACCTTTATGAAACTTCATGACTTTGCACTGGTGGGGTTAAACTCCAGGAGCCAGTTGCTGGACCAGGCTTGTAGCCTGTCCAGATCCCTGTATAGTCCTATCTGATCCTCATCTGATTGAATTCTTTGCATTAGCTTCACATAGTCTGTAAACAGGGACATCTCTGAATCTATCCCTTCCGTCATGTCATTCGCAAATACCAGACACACCACTGGCCCTAGGACTGACCCCTATGGAACCCCGCTCGTCAAACTTGCCCTCTCTGACACCTCGTCACGCACCATGACTCGTTGTTTCCTTCCTGTCAGGCATTCTCTGATCCATTGCAGTGCCTTTTCTGTTATTCCTGCTTGCTCCTCTAGCTTTTGCACTAATCTCTTGTATGGAACTGTGTCGAAATCCTTCTTGCAGTTCAGTAAAATTTAATTTCCCCTCCTCCCCTCTCTCTCTTGTCTTACTTCCGTGACCTTGTCGTAAAACTCCAGCAGGTTTGTGACACAGAATTTCCCTTCCCTGAAACCTTGCTGCTTATCGTTTATAAACTCATTCCTTCCTAGGTGCTCCACCACTCTTCTCCTGATAATCTTCTCTATGACTTTGCATACTGTACATGTCAGTGACACTGGTCTATAGTTTAAACTGCCCGTTTGTCTCCTGTCTTAAATATTGGGACTACATATTTGCTGTCTTTCACACCTCAGGTAGTTGCCCTGTTTTCATAGATGTGTTGAAGATTGTAGTCAGTGGCACACACAGCGTCTCTCTCCCTCTCTCAAGAAACATAGAGAGATGCTGTTCGGTCCCACCGCCTTTGAGGTATCTAGTTCATTCAGCAGCCTCTTCACTTCCTCATCTGTTGTGTGTATTGTGTCCAGCACTTGTTTGTGTACCCCACCGTTCCGGCTTTCTGGAGTCCTTTCTGTCTCCACGTGTTGAGCTCCTCACATACTTCTCTGTCGTTTCTTGTGATCTCCCAACCTTCCTTCCTCAGCCTGATTACCTGGTCCTTGACTGTTGTTTTCCTCCTAATGTCGCTGTACAGAAGTTTTGGGTTAGATTTGCCTTTCGATGTTATATCATTTTCTTATTGCCGCTGGGCCTCCATCTTTATTTGTTTTTGGCTCTTCTCTATTTCCCTGGGTTCTTTATCTTCTATACTTTTCCATTCTCTAGCTCACTTAGTTTTGACCTCTCTACACCCTTGGGGTGAACCAAAGGCTCGTTCTTGTCTTCTCATTGTTTCTGTTGCCCTTGGGTACGAACCTCTTCTCTGTCTCCTTGCATTTTGTTGTCACGTGTTCCATCATTTCATTTATTGATTTTTCCCACCAGTTCTATTTCCCACTGAACCTCGTGCGGGAAGTTCCTCATGCCTGTGTAGTTCCCTCTTTTGTAGTTTGGCTTCTCCCTTCCTACTCGTTCTGCTTCCCTCTCTACTTTTAGCTCTACAATGTATTTGAAGCTCAGGACCACGTGATCACTAGCTCCGAGGGGCCTTTCATATGTGATGTCCTCAATGTCTGAACTACTCAAGGTGAATATAAGGTACAGTCTTGCTGGTTCATTCTCTTCTCTCTCCGGTAGTACCCCTAACATGTTGATGCATGAAGTTTTCAAGTACCATCTTGACCCTCCACATTTTTGGTACCCTTGTGGCTCCAGTTTTTTCCAGTCAGTCTCCTTATGATTGAAATCACCCCCTACTAGTAATTTTGCCACACCCATGTGGGCCCTTCTGACCACCACAAATAGTGTATCAACCAATGCTCTGTTGCTCTCATCATGTTCATGTCTTGGCCTCCTGCTATTCTGTGGTGGGTTGTACATCACTTCAATCATTACCTTGGGACCTCCAGTCCGAAGAGTTATTACTATGTAGTCTCTAGCTCCCCTCTGCCCCCTCTTTTCAACTCCTTAAATCTACAATAGTTTTTGATGAGCAGTGCAACTCCTCCATTCCATCTATGCCCTCTATGTTTCCTCAGGACTAATTATCCAGTTGGAAAGATCGAGTCTGTTATCATTCCCGTGAGCTTGGTTTCCGTGAGAGCTATGATGTCTGGGGATGACTCCATTATCTTTTTCTTGCCACTCTTCATAGTTATTCGTTATTCCGTCTGCATTTGTGTACCATACCTTCAGCTTTTTTTTTTCCAATATTGCATTCTGGGGGGTTATGGGGGATGGGGGAGTAGAAGACTTGGCAGGATACTATGGGAGGCTGCTGTGTAGGTGGGATTTCTGCTGGGGGGGGGGGCTGGAGACTGTGTGTGTGTGTGTGTGTGTGTGTGTACTCACCTAATTGTACTCACCTAATTGTGGTTGCAGGGGTCGAGATTTGGCTCCTGGCCCCGAATCTTCACTGATCACTACTGGATAATCTCTCTCCCGTCTCCATGAGCTAATCATACTTCGTCTTAAAGCTATGTATTGTTCCTGCCTCCACTACATCACTTGCTAGATTATTCCACTTCCTGACTACTCAATGACTGAAGAAATACTTCCTAACATCCCTCTGACTCATCTAAGTCTTCAACTTCCAATTGTGACTCCTTGTTTCTGTGTCCCCTCTCTGGAACATCCTGTCTCTGTCCACCTTGTGTATTCCACGCAATATTTTGTATGTCGTTATTATGTCTCCCCTAACCCTCCTGTCCTCCAGTGTCGTCAGGCCGATTTCCCTTAACCTTTCTTCGAAGGACATTGCCCTTAACTCTGGAACTAACCTTGTCGCAAACATTTGCACTTTCTCTAATTTCTTGACGAGCTTGACCAGGTGTGGGTTCCAGACTGGTGCTGCATACTCCTGGAAGGCATGTGTGTGTGTGTGTGTGTGTGTGTGTGTGTACTCACCTATTTGTGGTTGCAGGGGTCGAGTCATAGCTCCTGGCCCCGCCTCTTCACTGATTGCTACTAGGTCCTCTCTCTCCCTGCTCCATGAGCTTTATCAAACCTAGTCTTAAAACTATGTATGGTTCCTGCCTCCACTATGTCGCTTTCTAAGCTATTCCACTTCCTGACAACTCTATGACTGAAGAAATACTTCCTAACATCCCTTTGACTCATAGGAGTCTTCAACTTCCAATTGTGACCCCTTGTTTCTGTGTCCCCTCTCTGGAACATCTTGTCTCTGTCCACCTTATCTATTCCTCGCAGTATTTTATATGTCGTTATCATGTCTCCCCTAACCCTCCTGTCCTCTAGTGTCGTCAGGCCGATTTCCCTTAACGTTTCTTCGTAGGACAATCCCCTTAGCTCTGTGTGTGTGTGTGTGTGTGTGTGTGTGTGTGTGTGTGTGTGTGTGTGTGTGTGCGCGAGCGCGTGCGTTTGCTTCTTCCCTTGATATGGGCTAAATTACTGACATTTGGAGGTTTGACAAAAATATAATTACCATTCATCTGCGTTGGCGTTGTACCGTTCCTTGTGTGGTACCGTTGTTGGTGTGGTACCGTTGTTGGCATTGTACCGTTGGCTCTGAGAGGTGGCAACAGTTTTGGAAATAAGTTTACCACAAGCAAAATAAATTAGTCGAGACACCAACCAAACCTTCCTGTCTATCTCTGTCTGTCTGTCTCAGTCTGTCTCTCTGTCTGTGTGTCTCTCTGTCTCTCTCTGTCTCTCTCTGTCCTCTCTCTCTCTCTGTCTCTGTCTGTCTCTCTCTCTCTCTCTCTCTCTCTCTCTCTCTCTCTCTCTCTCTCTCTCTCTCTCTCTCTCTCTCTCTCTCTCTCTCTCTCTCTCTCTCTCTCTCTCTCTCTCTCCCCTGCCTTCCAGACCTCACCAAAACAAAATTAATTTATACTACGTCCCTCAAAAATTTATCTTAAACATCAGACTTTTAAGTTTGGGTTCAATTTGAAAATTTTCCAATTTAAAGACATGTTTTCCCTTTGGAGGAAACTAGTTAAAAAATGAGAGGAGGGAAAGGGAAGGAGGGGGCGTGAAGGGCCTATATCGCCTTCAGGAAGTGAAGGGACACTGTAGAGTGTGAGACGTCTGGAGGGAAGCACCTCACTGTTGGTGAGAGGCTCTTGATTAGAGGAACTAAAACTTTCCTATCTTTCCTTGGATCGAAACTAAGTGCCTTTCATTGCCCAGGCGCTGTATAGCCCTTGCGGTCTTAGCGCTTCCTCAAAATATAATTATAATTAGCACGTGAGAGTTTTTTAGCCTGAGAGATATGGAATATTTAGCCTGAGAGATGGGATGTTTAGCCTGAGAGATATGGAATGTTTAGCCTGAGAGATATGGAATGTTTAGCCTGAGAGATGGAATGTTTAGCCTGAGAGATGGAATGTTTAGCCTGAGAGATATGGAATGTTTAGCCTGAGAGATATGGAATGTTTAGCTTGAGAGATATGGAATGTTTAGCTTGAGAGATATGGAATGTTTAGCTTGAGATATATGGAATGTTTAGCCTGAGAGATATGGAATGTTTAGCCTGAGAGATATGGAATGTTTAGCCTGAGAGATGGAATGTTTAGCCTGAGAGATGGAATGTTTAGCCTGAGAGATATGGAATGTTTAGCCTGAGAGATATGGAATGTTTAGCTTGAGAGATATGGAATGTTTAGCTTGAGAGATATGGAATGTTTAGCTTGAGAGATATGGAATGTTTAGCCTGAGAGAGATGGAATGTTTAGCCTGAGAGATATGGAATGTTTAGCCTGAGAGATATGGAATGTTTAGCCTGAGAGATATGGAATGTTTAGCCTGAGAGATATGGAATGTTTAGCTTGAGAGATATGGAATGTTTAGCTTGAGAGAGATGGAATGTTTAGCCTGAGAGATATGGAATGTTTAGCCTGAGAGAGATGGAATGTTTAGCTTGAGAGAGATGAAATGTTTAGCTTGAGAGAGATGAAATGTTTAGCTTGAGAGAGATGGAATGTTTAGCTTGAGAGAGATGGAATGTTTAGCCTGAGAGAGATGGAATGTTTAGCTTGAGAGAGATGGAATGTTTAGCCTGAGAGAGATGGGATGTTTAGCTTGAGAGAGATGGAATGTTTAGCTAGAGAGAGATGGAATGTTTAGCTTGAGAGAGATGGAATGTTTAGCTTGAGAGAGATGGAATGTTTAGCTTGAGAGAGATGGAATGTTTAGCCTGAGAGAGATGGAATGTTTAGCTTGAGAGAGATGGAATGTTTAGCTTGAGAGAGATGTAATGTTTAGCCTGAGAGCATATTAAGCGTGGTAAGGTGTGCCAAAGTATCGGTATCGGTGATTATCGGCCATTTTTACTGTATCGATATCAATAAAGATAAACAACGGCCGATTCCAGCCGATACCTTTTAAAATATAAATATTACATATGAACTTAAAATATTGACATTAACACTCTACACACACACACACACACACACACACACACACACACACACACACACATACACACAACACAAAATAGAATACTACACAAAACACTGGAGGAAAGAAGGGTCAGGGAGACATGATAACGACATACAAAATACTGGGGAATTGACAAGGTAGATAGTGACAGGTTGTTTCAGGAGGGAACACAGAAACAAGGGGACACAACTGGAAGCTGAAGACAGATGAGTCAAAGGATGTAGGAAACATTTCTTCAGCACAGAGTAGTCAGGAAGTGGAATGGACTAGAGAAAGATATAGTGGAGGCAGGAACATATGTTTGCCATTACGGTATGATAAAGCTCATGGAGCAGGGAGAGCAAGACCCAGTAGCAGAAGCGAAGAGGCGGGGCCAGGAGCTGAGTCTCGACCCCTGCAACCACAATTAGGTGAGTACAATTAGATGAGTACACACACACATACACATCGACAAGTGCCTTTGACAATCATCAACTAACAACAGGCCAAGTAATAAGAACTAACAATATTGTCTCGGTATCGGTTGAAAATTTTGTATCTACATCGGCAACATTTTGGTATCATCTTATCCCTAAGAGTGAGAGAGATGTATGGAAGAGGAGGAGAAAGAGGGAAGGAGGAAAGACACAAGAAGGGGAGCAAGGATGAAGAAGAGAGGAAACGGCGATGCCAGAGTTGGGTAGGAGAAAAGAGGAGAGAGAGAGAGAGAGAGAGAGAGAGAGAGAGAGAGAGAGAGAGAGACAGACAGACAGACAGACAGACAGACAGACAGACAGACAGACAGACAGACAGAAGACAGAAGAGAGAGAGAGAGAGAGAGAGAGAGAGAGAGAGAGAGAGAGAGAGAGAGAAGACAGACAGACAGACAGACAGACAGACAGACAGACAGAGACATATATAAATCAGAAGGCAAACAGGAGTACAGGAAACGAGAGAGTGACTCCGACGCTGAGCAGCAGACAGACACGCTCAGACACACCCCAGACAGACAGACAGACATACAGACAGACAGACAGACAGAGGGAGAGAGAGAGAGAATCAATAAAACAAGGTAAACTGAGTCATAAGAGAGGAAAGTGGGTTGTGGTAGCAGTGAGTGACAACACTCAATATGAAGCAGCGTCTGCTCTCTCCCCTGGTCACACCAGCTGGACTAGCAGAGTAACAAACAAGTAATGTAAATAAATCAGCAATATGAAAATTATCAGAAACAGCAGCAGAAGCAGCAGCAGGACAGCAGCAGAAACAGTAGCAGGACAGCAGTGGAACCAGCAGCAGGACAGCAGCAGAAGCAGTAGCAGGACAGCAGGAGAAGCAGCAACAGAAGCAGCAGTAACAGCAGTGCTGGTGCTGCTGGTAGTCTCCCTGACAGAAGAAAACACTGAGAATCATGAGATAAGTCCTGAGAGCTGATGGCCAAGAGTCTTATTTTAAGGTCAGTTTTTTAGTGGTGCGAGGAGAGAGGTGGGTGGTGGAGGAAAGGTGGGTGGTGGAGGAAAGGTGGGTGGTGGAGGAAAGGTTGGTGGTGGAGGAAAAGCGAGTGGAAAGGTGGGTGATAAGATGGGTGGAAAGGTGGGTGGAAAGGTTAATGAAAAGGTGGGTGGCGGTGGAAAGGTGGGTGGCGGACTGAAAACTGTGGTGGCTGCTTTTTTGACGACACAGGCGCATGTCTCCCTTCTCAGAGCTGTTACAGCCAGTCGTGATGAGGCATCAGGAACAGGGGCAGGGACAGGGGCAGGGGCAGGGGCAGGTACAGGGGCAGGGACAGGATCAGGGACAGGGGCAATGACAAAGGCAGGGACAGAGGCAGGAACAGGGGCAGTGACAGGGGCAGGGACAGGGACAAGTAAAAATAAATTGAGTCAAGGAAGTGGAAGGTGTACAGAGCACCACTCACCTTTTTTCCCCTCGTCAATTCTATGATTCACCTCATCCTTCACAGACCCATCAGCTGACACGTCCACTTCTAAATATCTGAAAACATTCACCTCTTCCATACTCTCTCCCTCCAATCTGATATCCAATCTTTCGTTACCTAATTTTTGTGTTATCCTCATCACTTTACTCTTTCCTATATTCACTTTTAATTTCCTTCTTTTACATACCCTACCAAACTCATCAACCAATCTCTGCAACTTCTCTTCAGGATCTCCCAAAACCACAGTGTCATCAGCAAAGAGCAACTGTGACAACTCCCACTTTGTGTTAGATTCTTTATATTTTAACCCCACACCTCTTGCCAACACCCGCGCATTCACTTCTCTTACAACCCCATCTATAAATATATTGAACAACCACGGTGACATCACACATCCTTGTCTAAGGCCTAAGGCCTACTTTTACTGGGAAATAATCTCCCTCTCTCGTATCTGTTATAATTATCAGAAGTTTGTCAACTAATCCAGTAAACAAAAATAAATTCTGGATGACCCGAAACTTAATCTTGGTCCACCATTGAAGACCCGATACTTGATCAATGTCCTGGACTGATGACCAGCAACTTCGTCAGTGTCCTGGACTGATGACCAGCAACTTCGTCAGTGTCCTGGACTGATGACCAGCAACTTCGTCAGTGTCCTGGACTGATGACCAGCAACTTCGTCAGTGTCCTGGACTGATGACCAGCAACTTCGTCAGTGTCCTGGACTGATGAAAAGTGGTCTAGTTTCTATTTCTGAATAGCAATATCTTAGAAACTGTTCAAGTCACTGTATTGTTATTCTTTATTCTACATTTTTTTATATTTAAGTTACAAATAAATTATAGACGTCCGAGCATAATAGCTGTTTATAATCTTCATTTATATTTTCCTAGCTGTTAGATGATAGGTCTTGCTATGATCAAGCAAGCTTTCAGTTCAGCTTTTATTGAGCCACTGAAATAATAATTTATATTGTCACTGTTCTGTCAACACGCTTTTCAATTTTTCCTCATCGTCGCCCTCACCATCACCTTCACCCTCGCCCTCACCATCACCTTTACCCTCGCTCTCACCATCACATTCACCTTCGCCCTCACCATCACCTTCACCCTCGCCCTCACCATCACATTCACCCTCGCCCTCACCATCACCTTTACCCTAGCTCTCATCATCACATTCACCCTCGCCCTCACCATCACCTTCACCCTCGCCCTCACCATCCTCATTCACCCTCGCCCTCCACCCTCACCATCACCCTCGCCCTCACCATCACCCTCACACACACACTGCAACAACAATACAGTGTCATATAAGCACAACTGTGAACGCACTTCACCCGTGCTGTCACCACCTCCATTCTTCCTGTCAGCATCTGCGTGGATTTATCTTCCCTTCAGATATCTATTTCTCCACCTCCTCTCCTTCTTCCTAATCCCTTCACGTCCACTGGGGTTCTCACCAGTGGAACACTCGACTCACAATAGCAAGATACCGGGTTCCATTCCCTGACACCTGGGTTGCGTCAATGGAAAAATGTATTTGTTATTATAGTTATAAAACTTCGAACCCACCTTGAATATCATCTCTTGTGTAAGAAGCATCCAGGACTACTTCAAGTACCCGAGTCAAGTGTTGGATAAAAGGTAGTCGTGTGCATAATATTAATTAAAACAAGTCTCGTCCTCTGTTAACAGTCTTAGCTCTACTATTGAATAGTAGAGCCGAGTTCAACCACATTGCTCAATTGCTCTTTTTATGTTTAATTTAGAAACTCTTTAGACGCTCTCTTAACCCCTTCTGGTTCTAACTCCCTCTGCATCCTCACCTTCCCCTCTTCCACGGATTAGCTTTTATTTTGTCCGCTTAGACGGACGGTAGCGCAAGAGCATATGGATACACAAAAGTCCTAGAAACTCTGCCCCAGTAGGGTTTACAGGAGTACATCTGGATTTATATCTACAGTTCACTTACCTGTTGCATGCAACAGATGTCTTACTCATCAAGGCGATGTTTGTTATGGTATGAGTGTGGGTATGTTGAGATGATATGTGTGTTATGTGGTGTGTGTCATGTGGTGTGTGTTATGTAATGTGTGTTATGTAAGCTTTTATCTTTAACCTCTAGCTTCCTAACTTCTAACTTCTAGCTTCCTAATTTCTAACTTTCTAACTTCTAACTTCCTAACTTCTATATTCCTAACTTCCAACTTTCTAACTTCTAACTTCTATCTTCCTAACTTCTAACTTTCTAACTTTTATCTTCCTAACTTCTAACTTCCTAACTTCTGTCTTTTTTTTTTCTAGCTTTGAACATAATTCTTTGAAAACAATTGTCGTTTGGAGGATGGACTAAATTATAATTACCATTCTCACCTGTGTTGGCGTTGTACCGTTGCTGGCGTTGTACCGTTGCTAGGATTGTACCGTTTCTCGCGCTGCGCCGTTGGTGGTGTTGTTCGTTGCTAGAGTTGTACTGTTGTTGGCGTTGTACCGTTGTTGGCGTTGTAGCATTTCTGCTGATAGATGCAAAGGCAACTTTGGTTATACATTTACCACAACCGAGCGGTATTAGTCGAAATACCAGTAAATCTCTCTCTCGCTCTCTCTCTCTCTCATTCTCTCTCTCTCTCTCTCTCTCTCTCTCTCTCTCTCTCTCTCTCTCTCATCTCTCTCTCTCTCTCTCTCTCTCTCTCTCTCTCTCTCTCTCTCTCTCTCTCTCTCTCTCTCTCTCTCTCTCTCTCTCTCTCTCTCTCTCTCTCTCTCTCTCTCTCTCTCTCTCTCTCTCTCTCGCTCTCTCTCTCTCGCTCTCTCTCCGTGTAACGGCACATTTCACAACTATCATTAACGAAATTGAAGAAATTAATGTTGTTCAATGATTAACGAGGACATAATTATGAATTAAGCTTAAATAAAACAAGCATGAGAAAGTGTAACGGCGGCGTTGGTAAACGAACCGCAAAACAGCTTTCCTTGGAGATTAACGACACCTCAACATCAATTAACGAGGACTTCCCACTTGCAACGTGCAAATGAGTATGGAATCAACGAGGACTCCCACATACAACGTGAAAACGAGTGTAGGATCAACGAGGGAATGCTATATGAAACGTTGCTTATATAGAATTATACACTGCATTTATATGCTGTACACTATACTTATATACTATACTGGGGGTCCTACGAGTTACCTGCACTGGGGTCCCCCACAATTTGCTTGCAATGGGGCCCCCACAAGCTGCATTTACTGGGGCCCCTACATGTTGCTTGCACTGTTGCACCCCCTCCCAAAAGTTGTTTGCACTGGGGACCCCACAAGCAGGTTGCCCTGGTTTCCCACCCCCCACAAGATGCTTGCTCTAGGGACCCCCTGAATGGGGGTAAAAAGGAGTGTAATTGGGATCAACGAGGATGTGGGAGGTTCAACGAGGGAAGATGATAGAGTAGGGTTGAGATTAACGAAGGTAAGAGCTTCATGCCTGGGTGAAGCAGCTCCCACTGTGTGTGTGGGAGTGGCACTCTAGCTGTGTCCCCGCCCCAGGGAACTCCTGAGTCATTCACTGCTGGTCACTGTCCGGTCATTAACTGGTTATTGTCCGGTTATTAAATAGTCACTGTCCGGTTATTAACTTGTCAGTGTCCGCTCATAAACTAGTTAGTGTCCAGTAATTAGCTAGACACTGTCCAGCGTGGCTAGCGGGAGATTCATCTGTACAAACTTGCATTTGTGGTCACAATGGTGGCCTATGCTAACCTCCCTCTGATGTATAAATATACCTAGTTGGATGAATCTTATTGTAGCCAGCTGGCCCAGTGGTTTACGCACTGACCTCGAGTTTTACCACTCGCTCGCCATGGGTTCTACCCCCACCCGTTTCGTGGTTTGTTTCATGCACATACATAGTGTCTACAAATGTATAATGGTAGCGTATAATTACCTTTATTAATGTTATAATATATAATTGGTCATTATGTATCGAAATACCGCAACATGTGCGTCTGCTGTCCATCATTTAAAAGAACTAATTTGCCAATAAAAGAGTAAGAAATTTATTTTAATAATAAAAGTTAAACTCAATTGTTGCCAGATTAGTCTGCTATTTTATCGGGTTAGTCTCTGTAAAAAAAAAAAAATTATATTTTAAGATTTCTCTCACCTACCTGGGTTAAAGTAGGTACTGTTACCTTAACTGGTTCATTCTAGGCTTCAAACTGTCACTAGCCAACCCTTAAACCCATTATAATTGTTACTGGGAAATATTTAACTGGCCTTCTCGAAGGCTTCAAATTGCTGATTTCTAAGCCGTTAGAGGCATGCAATTGTCACTGGCCTACCCTTAACCAGCCTCCTTGTTTGTCGTTCGGTTACTTTACACTTGTCACAAAGTAATAATCTTGTTATGGGTGTTTCCTACTCTGTGTACCTAATCACTTCCCAATGCAGTCAAACAACCGAGGCAAATTAGTCAAACTATCCAGTCCAACGATCCATGCAAACACCTGAGGGAGCGAACTAACATACCTGCCCCAGGCACTTGCCTGACGAAGAGATCAGCGGATCTAGCGTCTCTCTCTCTCTCTCTCTCTCTCTCTCTCTTTCCTTGCCTCCCAATATTAATATTAGATCCGTGGAGCGTGGTTGACGGGTTGCAGGGCCGGAGATCAGCCTGTCAACACCACAACACTTATACATGCTTTCTTTCCTTCACACACACACACACACACACACACACAACACACACACATACACACATCACATACACATAACATACACACACACACACAAACACACACACACACACACACATACACACACACACACACATCTATTTCCCCGCCTGTGCTCCATCTCGCGGCCCCTCTCACTCACTCTCCTGAACACCACTCTATCAGTAATCAGACTTCAATGAGTGGTGTGTCAGTCTCACATCAAGGGAGAGAGAGAGAAAGAGAGAGAGGGGGGCTGGAGTGACCCCTCTACCTTACTGTTACCTCACTCTCCTCTACTGTGAAACTCTCTCTCCACCACTGTGATACACCCTCTCCACCCTGTGATACCCCTCTCCACCACTATGATACTCCTCTCCACCACTGTGATACCCCTCTCCACCCTGTGATACCCCCTCTCCACCACTATGATACTCCCTCTCCACCACTGTGATACCCCCTCTCCACCACTGTGATACCCCCTCTCCACCACTGTGATACCCCTCTCCACCACTGTGATACCCCTCTCCACCACTATGATACTCCCTCTCCACCACTGTGATACCCCCTCTCCACCACTGTGATACCCCCTCTCCACCACTGTGATACTCCCTCTCCACCACTGTGATACCCCCTCTCCACCACTGTGATACCCCCTCTCCACCACTGTGATACTCCCTCTCCACCTTCTCCACCCTTTCCCAGATGTCACCCCATTTCCCAGCTGTTATCCTCTCCCCAGCTCTAACCTCCCCCCTTATTTGTCACCCCTATTCCATAGAAAACTATTGAAACAATAACCACAAAAGATAGAGAGAGAGAGAACAGGAAGAAAGAGAG
Organism: Cherax destructor; assembly: GCA_009830355.1. NCBI lineage: Eukaryota > Metazoa > Arthropoda > Malacostraca > Decapoda > Parastacidae > Cherax > Cherax destructor. The sequence continues at coordinate 31,778 of WNWK01001315.1, forward strand.
AGATAGAGAGAGGGAAGAAAGAGAGGGAAGGAATATATAAGAAACAGTGAGAGTTAAGAACAAGGAATATCTATAAGAAAAAAAGGAAGAAAAACGGGGAAAAAAGACTAAAGAGATACATGAATAAATAAGAATAAAGGCAATGAAGGAAAACTATAAGAGGGAGAAAGCGAGCAATAGAAGAGGACAAGAGAAAAGAGTAAGAATATAGAGCACACAATGAATGAAGAAAATGGGAAAGATGAAGGGAGTGATACAATATGGAATGAGACCAAGGGGAAAATAAAAAGAGAAAGGGGTGAACAAGACTTTAGGTAAGCAAGGGGTGAAGACGCAGTAAACTGTGGTAAGGGAAATGTTTGAGGGAAAGGGATGAGGTGAAGAGGGAAGCTAAGGGAAAGGGAAAAAAAGGAGGGGCGAGGGGAATATAGAGAGGTTGAAAGGTAAGAAGTTAAAAATGGTGAGGTAGTCAGGAAGAAGAGGATGAGGATGAGGATGTGGATGAGTTAAGTGTGTATGAGTGTAGATGACGCAGTGAAGAGTTGCTGCACTCTAGCAACTCTTCACTGCGTCATCTACTGTAGCATCTCTTACTTTACTGAGATAATATTAACACAATATTAACAAGATAACATCACCAGTTCATTCTTCAAATATTTAAGCACTCCTACGTCTTCCTTTCTCCTCTTTCTCTTTCTGTTCCTTCTTTTTCTCTTTGTCTTCTTCATACTTTTGTTCTCCTCCTCCTCCTCTTCTGGACTCTCCCGGGTACTTGAGGTGATGATCGAGGGTGATGAGTAGTCAGTTGGTGGTGTTGATGGTGGTGGTGTTGATGGTGGTGGTGGTGGTGATGGTGGTGGTGATGATGGTGGTGGTCGTGGTGGTGTGCACCATGAAGGCTGCCGCCACAGTATCACTACTCGCTACCTACAGTTACGCCACTAAGTCGCCACTTTAACAAGTGTATTGGGAGCGCAACTTTTGCGAAGTGACCAAGTCTTTCCTCTCCGAATTTCTCTGATATTCCTCGTGTCCCAAAATTCTTCATCGTTCCTTCTCGTTCTTCCGCACACCTCACCAGTGGAGGAGCCACTACCCACCTGTGGAAGGTCCCAAGAGATGGATTTTTAATTATATATTCGCTCGATGTTGAAAAGTTTGGGGCGAGAAAATGAGTATAATAATGTGGCAGAGTCTTGTTCATCTTCTACAGAGTCTGTGTTCAACCCCCCAGCCGGAACATATCCGCAGCTTAACAGACATCACTATAGTAGATCTGTATGTAATGGACATCTCTGCAGCGGCTGTCTGTAAACAGGGGAAAAATCAGTATTGAATTTCTCTGTAAGTGTCATCTCTCTTGATTACATCGCTGTATGTATGTATGTAGTGGATGTCTGCATACAGCGGATATGTTTGTACTGGACGTATCCATACAGCAGACATGTCTGTACTGGACATCTCAGTACAGCAGCCATGTCTGTACTGGACGTCTCCATACAGCAGACATGTCTGTACTGGACGTCTCCATACAGCAGACATGTCAGTACTGGACGTCTCCATACAGCGGACATGTCTGTACTGGACGTATCCATACAGCAGATATGTCTGTACTGGACATCTCAATACAGCAGACACGTCTGTACTGGACGTCTCCATACAGCGGACATGTCTGTACTGGACGTCTCCATACAGCAGACATGTCTGTACTGGACGTCTCCATATAGCAGACATGTCTGTACTGGACGTCTCCATACAGCAGACATGTCTGTACTGGACATCTCAATACAGCAGACATGTCTGTACTGGACGTCTCCATACAGCGGACATGTCTGTACTGGGCATCTCCATACAGCAGACATGTCTGTACTGGACGTCTCCATACAGCAGACATGTCTGTACTGGACGTCTCCATACAGCAGACATGTCTGTACTGGACGTCTCCATATAGCAGACATGTCTGTACTGGACGTCTCCATACAGCAGACATGTCTGTACTGGACATCTCAATACAGCAGACATGTCTGTACTGGACGTCTCCATACAGCGGACATGTCTGTAATGGGCATCTCTATACAGCAGACATGTCTGTACTGGACGTCTCCATACAGCAGACATGTCTGTACTGGACGTCTCCATACAGCAGACATGTCTGTACTGGACGTCTCCATACAGCAGACATGTCTGTACTGGACATCTCAATACAGCAGACATGTCTGTTGTGACTCTCTATATATAGAGGATTTCTTAGTATAACAGACATGTGAAGCCAAATAACTGAGTTACTGTGATGCTTCAGTCACAGCTTCAGAGTGAAATGTGAAGAGAAAGGGGAAGTGAAATGGAAGGGGAAGTGGAAAGGAAAGGGGAAAGGAAGGGGAGAGGAAGGGAAAGGGTATCACAGCTTCTGGTCACAGTTTCTATACACAGCTTCTGTCACAGCTTGTCACAGCTTCTGTCACAGCTTCTGGTCACAGCTTCTGTCACAACTTCTGGTTACAGCTTTTGGTTACAGCTTTTGGTCACAGCTTCTGGTCACAGCTTTTGGTCACAGCTTCTGGTCACAGCTTCTGATCACAGTTTCTGGTCACAACTTCTGGTCACAGCTTCTGGTCACAGCTTCTGGTCACAGTTTCTGGTCACAGCTTCAGACCGCAGCTTCTGGTCACAGCTTCTGGTCACAGTTTCTGGTCACAGCTTCAGACCGCAGCTTCTTGTTACAGCTTCTGGTTACAGCTTATAGACTCTCCAGAGGTCTGGACGGGGTGAGGTATGTGTGGTTGGGTGGGGTGTGGTTAGTGGGGTGGGGTGTTGTGTGGTAGATGGGGTTGGGTTGGGAGAGGTAGGTGGGGTTGGGTGGGGTGAGGAAAGTAGGTTAGGTGGGGTAACGTTGGAGGGTGAGGTGTCGTGAGGTAGGTGGGGTGGGGTGTGGTAGGTTGTGTGACATAGGTGGGATGGTTGGGGTGAAGTTGGCTTGGTAGGAGGTGTGGGGTGGGGTGGCAGGAAAGAGGTCCATCCTACTCCCCACTGCCTCCACAGGCATCTGTGTGAAGCATAACTGCAGCTCCAGGAGCCTACGACGCATGTTCCTCTCACACAGGTTCTTACTTCACAGGTCTGCGTTTATGCTGTCCCAGGAGCTGGAAGAGTCCAGAGCAGTTTACCTCATTATTCATTACTACCTTCACCCTTAACCCCTGTCATTCCCCTCGACAAGGTAGATAGTGACAGGATGTTCCAGAGAGGGAACACAGAAACAAGAGGGCATAATTGGAAGCTGAAGACTCAGATGAGTCAAAGGGATGTTAGGAAGCATTTCTTCAGCCACAGAGTAATCAGAAAGTGGAATAGTCTAGAGAAAGATATAGTGGAGGCAGGAACCATACATAATTTTAAGACAAGGTATGATAAAGCTCATGGAGCAGGGAGAGAAGAGACCCAGTAGCGGACAGTGAAGAGGTGGGGCCAGGAGCTGAGTCTCGACCCCTGCAACCACAATTAGGTGAGTACAATTAGGTGAGTACACACACACACACACACACACACACACACACACACACACTCCGACTCTGTGTCTGACACCATCTTAACCCTTTACCTCCAACCATAACCTCTCTCTCTCTCTCTCTCTCTCTCTCTCTCTCTCTCTCTCTCTCTCTCTCTCTCTCTCTCTCTCTCTCTCTCTCTCTCTCTCTCTCTCTCTCTCTCTCTCTCTCTCTCTCTCTCTCTCTCTCTCTCTCTCTCTCTCTCTCTCTTTTACACGGGGTTTGACAAGTTTAGGTTAAAGATCCCTAGCTTTATTGAAAACCTATTTATAAGTTAAGGGTTCCTAACTTCATTGACAAGATAAGAGCTGTTACCTACGTCAGCTCATTTGAAAATATTTTTATTGTTATGAAACATACAAGCAGGGAACAGGATGAAGTTGGAGCCATCTGTGGGCCAGCATTTTCATTTGATCAACTGACTTTATCTCGTTGACATCATAATGCTGTACGAATGTGTTACAGACTCGAGTCATCCTGGGGCTAAATGATCTCAGATGAAGTGATGTTCTGAAGAAGGGTACAGCCAGGGTGAAGTTGCTGCTTTCTGCCCGTCTTGTGGTATAGAAGCTTGCTTCTCGTTGTCCTCGAAGTGGAGCCAAGTGTGGTACTTTGACGATGTTGGCCTTGTACATAACAGTAAGGCCACCCACATCCCTCCTGTGTTGAAGGCTCTGCTTAAATGACAGATCTATCCAGGATGGGTCCAGGCGAGAGATGAGACGTCTTGCTCTGTTCTCTACTCTGTCAAGCTGTCACAGATGAGAGGGGGGGGGGGCAGGCAAACCAAGAAAGGGGAGCATACTCAAGGTGTGAGCGTACTTGTGCCTCATACAGAATCTTGCAACCCCTACTGTCAAGCAGATGCGAGATACGGCAAAGTGCTGTAAGTTTCCTGGTTGCCTTGTTTGCAAGATTTACTATGTGGTTCTTCATGGTCAGTTTGGAGTCACATTTCACCCCAAGAATATCAACTTCTTCCCCAGGTACCAACACTCTCCCATTCATACTTACTACTGCACCGGCATTACCATCATGGTGTCTAGAGACCAACATCATTTGTGTTTTCTCAGGTGCAAATGTTAATTGTTTCCCCAAGCTAATATAGCTCTTAGCTGGTGATTGATGTATCTCAGGGCAGCTGGCATTTCTTCTTTTGGATAAGTGAATGTCAGAGTACAGTCGTCTGCATATGCATGGGATTCTGGGATGAAATGAAGGAAGTCATTGAAGTAGACATTCCATAACACTGGTCCCAGCACACTTCCTTGTGGAACACTTGCCCCAATAGGATGTCTTGCTGATTCTGTTCCATTGAGAACTACCCGTAGAGATTTACCATGATCTCTCTCTCTCTCTCTCTCTCTCTCTCTCTCTCTCTCTCTCTCTCTCTCTCTCTCTCTCTCTCTCTCTCTCATTCTCCCTCTCTCTTTCTCTCACTCTCTCTCTTTCTCTCACTCTCTCTCTCTTTCTCTCACTCTATCTCTCTTTCTCTCTCTCTCTCTCTCTCTCTCTCTCTCTCTCTCTCTCTCTCTCTCTCTCTCTCTCTCTCTCTCTCTCTCTCTCTCTCTCTCTCTCTCTCTCACTCTCTCTTTCATCGGTCAACTTCTTCATTAACCCTGGAGTGACACGAGCGAAGGAGGATCAAAAAGAAACTATTGTTCAGACGTTATACCACAACTTTTGTTGGACACCGTGCAGAAGCGTTCCATTACAGCAGCTTAAATTATCAAGCTGAGTACTGCTGTTCACTGTGCAGCAGCGAATAATTATATCAGCTTAAATTATCGTCAAACTGAGTGCTGCTGTCCGCACCGGACTGGTTATGAACCGCGGTGTTGCAGTGTGAGCCAGACTTGATTCTTGGAGGTGGGAAGTACAGTACCTGTACTCTGACGGAGGGCTGAGCAAGTCGCCGGTCGGAGTGCTGAGCAAGTCGCCGGTCGGAGGGCTGAGCAAGTCGCAGGTCGGAGGGCTGAGCAAGTCGCAGGTCGGAGGGCTGAGCAAGTCGCAGGTCGGAGGGCTGAGCAAGTCGCAGGTCGGAGGGCTGAGCAAGTCGCAGGTCGGAGGGCTGAGCAAGTCGCCGGTCGGAGGGCTGAGCAAGTCGCAGGTCGGAGGGCTGAGCAAGTCGCAGGTCTGAGGGCTGAGCAAGTCGCCGGTCGGAGGGCTGAGCAAGTCGCAGGTCGGAGGGCTGAGCAAGTCGCAGGTCGGAGGCCTGAGCAAGTCGCAGGTCGGAGGGCTGAGCAAGTCGCCGGTCGGAGGGCTGAGCAAGTCGCCGGTCGAAGGGCTGAGCAAGTCGCAGGTCGGAGGGCTGAGCAAGTCGCAGGTCGGAGGGCTGAGCAAGTCGCAGGTCGGAGGGCTGAGCAAGTCGCAGGTCGGAGGGCTGAGCAAGTCGCCGGTCGGAGGGCTGAGCAAGTCGCAGGTCGGAAGGCTGAGCAAGTCGCAGGTCGGAGGGCTGAGCAAGTCGCCGGTCGGAGGGCTGAGCAAGTCGCAGGTCGGAGGGCTGAGCAAGTCGCCGGTCGGAGGGCTGAGCAAGTCGCAGGTCGGAGGGCTGAGCAAGTCGCAGGTCGGAGGGCTGAGCAAGTCGCATGTCGGAGGGCTGAGCAAGTCGCAGGTCGGAGGGCTGAGCAAGTCGCAGGTCGGAGGGCTGAGCAAGTCGCAGGTCGGAGGGCTGAGCAAGTCGCAGGTCGGAGAGCTGAGCAAGTCGCAGGTCGGAGGGCTGAGAAAGTCGCCGGTCGGAGGGCTGAGCAAGTCGCAGGTCGGAGGGCTGAGCAAGTCGCAGGTCGGAGGGCTGAGCAAGTCGCCGGTCGGAGGGCTGAGCAAGTCGCCGGTCGGAGGGCTGAGCAAGTCGCAGGTCGGAGGGCTGAGCAAGTCGCATGTCGGAGGGCTGAGCAAGTCGCAGGTCGGAGGGCTGAGCAAGTCGCATGTCGGAGGGCTGAGCAAGTCGCCGGTCGGAGGGCTGAACAAGTCGCAGGTCGGAGGGCTGAGCAAGTCGCCGGTCAGAGGGCTGAACAAGTTGCAGGTCGGAGGCTGAGCAAGTCGCCGGTCGGAGGGCTGAACAAGTCGCAGGTCGGAGGGCTGAGCAAGTCGCCGGTCGGAGGGCTGAGCAAGTCGCAGGTCGGAGGGCTGAGCAAGTCGCAGGTCGGAGGGCTGAGCAAGTCGCAGGTCGGAGGGCTGAGCAAGTCGCAGGTCGGAGGGCTGAGCAAGTCGCAGGTCGGAGGGCTGAGAAAGTCGCAGGTCGGAGGGCTGAGCAAGTCGCAGGTCGGAGGGCTGAGCAAGTCGCAGGTCGGAGGGCTGAGCAAGTCGCCGGTCGGAGGGCTGAGCAAGTCGCATGTCGGAGGGCTGAGCAAGTCGCAGGTCGGAGGGCTGAGCAAGTCGCAGGTCGGAGGGCTGAGCAAGTCGCAGGTCGGAGGGCTGAGCAAGTCGCAGGTCGGAGAGCTGAGCAAGTCGCAGGTCGGAGGGCTGAGAAGTCGCCGGTCGGAGGGCTGAGCAAGTCGCAGGTCGGAGGGCTGAGCAAGTCGCAGGTCGGAGGGCTGAGCAAGTCGCATGTCGGAGGGCTGAGCAAGTCGCCGGTCGGAGGGCTGAACAAGTCGCAGGTCGGAGGGCTGAGCAAGTCGCCGGTCGGAGGGCTGAACAAGTTGCAGGTCGGAGGGCTGAGCAAGTCGCCGGTCGGAGGGCTGAACAAGTCGCAGGTCGGAGGGCTGAGCAAGTCGCCGGTCGGAGGGCTGAGCAAGTCGCAGGTCGGAGGGCTGAGCAAGTCGCAGGTCCGAGGGCTGAGCAAGTCGCAGGTCGGAGGGCTGAGCAAGTCGCAGGTCGGAGGGCTGAGCAAGTCGCAGGTCGGAGGGCTGAGAAGTCGCAGGTCGGAGGGCTGAGCAAGTCGCAGGTCGGAGGGCTGAGCAAGTCGCAGGTCGGAGGGCTGAGCAAGTCGCCGGTCGGAGGGCTGAGCAAGTCGCAGGTCGGAGGGCTGAGCAAGTCGCAGGTCTGAGGGCTGAGCAAGTCGCGGTCGGAGGGCTGAGTAAGTCGCAGGTCGGAGGGCTGAGCAAGTCGCAGGTCGGAGGGCTGAGCAAGTCGCAGGTCTGAGGGCTGAGCAAGTCGCCGGTCGGAGGGCTGAGCAAGTCGCCGGTCGGAGGGCTGAGCAAGTCGCAGGTCGGAGGGCTGAGCAAGTCGCAGGTCGGAGGGCTGAGCAAGTCGCAGGTCGGAGGGCTGAGCAAGTCGCAGGTCGGAGGGCTGAGCAAGTCGCCGGTCGGAGGGCTGAGCAAGTCGCAGGTCGGAGGGCTGAGCAAGTCGCAGGTCGGAGGGCTGAGCAAGTCGCATGTCGGAGGGCTGAGCAAGTCGCAGGTCGGAGGGCTGAGCAAGTCGCAGGTCGGAGGGCTGAGCAAGTCGCAGGTCGGAGGGCTGAGCAAGTCGCAGGTCGGAGAGCTGAGCAAGTCGCAGGTCGGAGGGCTGAGCAAGTCGCAGGTCGGAGTGCTGAGCAAGTCGCAGGTCGGAGGGCTGAGCAAGTCGCCGGTCGGAGGGCTGAGCAAGTCGCAGGTCGGAGGGCTGAGCAAGTCGCAGGTCGGAGGGCTGAGCAAGTCGCAGGTCGGAGTGCTGAGCAAGTCGCAGGTCGGAGAGCTGAGCAAGTCGCAGGTCGGAGGGCTGGAGCAAGTCGCAGGTCGGAGTGCTGAGCAAGTCGCAGGTCGGAGGGCTGAGCAAGTCGCAGGTCGGAGGGCTGAGCAAGTCGCAGGTCGGAGGGCTGAGCAAGTCGCAGGTCGGAGGGCTGAGCAAGTCGCAGGTCGGAGAGCTGAGCAAGTCGCAGGTCGGAGGGCTGAGCAAGTCGCAGGTCGGAGGGCTGAGCAAGTCGCAGGTCGGAGGGCTGAGCAAGTCGCAGGTCGGAGTGCTGAGCAAGTCGCAGGTCGGAGGCTCATTTGAACTGTTATGTTTGGCCACCTCATGTAATCTCAATAACCAAATGTAATTCTTTGTATCATGTCCAAATAAAAATATTATTATATTATTATTATTATTATTATTATTATAAGAAATAATATGACTTATTCCTCTTAAACGTCACCAACTGAAGTGCGAGATGGCCGGTGTAGTAACTAGAATTAAAAGCGATTATTTCGTGATATTTGGTGTTTAAGATGTATATATACATTGTGTGCTTGTGCGTGCGCGCACGCTCTCTCCTGGCCCAGCCTCTACACTGGTCGTTACTAGATTCGCTCTCTCCCTGCTCCCTGAGCTTCTTCATACCTCTTCTTAAACATATGTATGGATCCTGCCTTCACTACATCATTCTCCAGACTATTCCATTTCCTAACAATTCTACGACAAGAAATACTTCCTAACATCCCTGTGACTCATCTGAGTCTTCAACTTCCAACTGTATCCCCTTGTTGCTGTGTCCCATCTCTGGAACATCCTGTCTCTGTCCACCTTGTCAATTCCTCTCAGTATTATATATGTCGTTATCATATCCCTCCTATCTCTCCTTTCCTCCAGTGTCGTCAATTCGATTTTCATTAACCTCTCCTCGTAGGACATACCCCTTACCTCCGGGACTAGTCTCGTTGCAAACCTTTGCACTTTTTCTAATTTCTTGATGTGCTTGACCAGGTGTGGGTTAAAACTGGCGCTGCATACTCCAGTATGGGCCTTACATAAACTATGTACAGACTTCCGAACGCTATTCTTAGGTTTGCTAGTCGCCCATATGCTGCAGCAATTATATGATTGATGTGTGCCTCAGGAGATGTGCTCGGTATTATACTAACCCTAAGATCCTTTTCTTTGAGTGAGATTTGCAGTCTTTGGCCCCCTAGACTGTACTCTTTCTGCGGTCTTCGTTGCCCTTCCCTGATCTTCATGACTTTGCGCTTGGTGGGGTTAAACTCTATAAGCTAGTTGCTGGACCAGGTCTGCAGCCTGTCCAGATCCCTTTGTAGTTCTGCCTGATCCTCATCCGATTGAATTCTCCTCATTAGCTTCACATCGTCTGCAAACAGGGACATTTCTGAGTCTATCCCTTCCGTCATGTCATTCACATATTCCAGAAACAGCATACAAAAAAAACGCATATAGGAGACAGGAGCTTACGACGTTTCGGTCCGACTTTAACCATTTACAAAGTGACACTAGCAGAAAGGAGAGAAAGAGGAAATATATATAGGCCAGCTGGCAGGGACGGGATAAGAGAGGAAGTAGTAGTAGTAGAGGTAAGGCAGGAAGTGGAAGAAGTAGTAGTAGTAGTGGTAGAGGTAATGCTGGTAGTGGAAGTAGTAGATGTAGTGGTAGTGTACAGTAGGAAGAATGGTTGGCAGGACAAGAATAGAAAGGAGGGAGAGAAAAACAAGTAGGCAAAAGTTAAGGTAGGAGCCTTTTTGTTCTTTACCAAAAACAACACTGGTCCTAAGTCTGACCCCTGTGGTACCCCGTCACTGGCGCCCACTTTGACACCTCGTCACGTACCATGACTCGCTGTTGCTTTCTTGTCATGTATTCTCTGATCCATTGCAGTGTCTTCCCTGTTATCCCTGCCTGGTCCTCCAGCTTTTGCACTAACCTCTTGTGTAGAACTGTGTCAAAAGCCTTCTTACAGTCCAAGAAAATGCAAACTACCCACCCCTCTCTCTCTTGCCTTACCGCCGTCACCTTGTCATAGAACTCTAGTAGGTTTGTGACACAGGATTTTCCTTTCCAGAAACGCTTCTGGTTGTAGTTGATAAGCTCATTTCTTTCTAGGTGTTCCACCACTCTTCTCCTGATAATCTTCTCCATGACTTTGCATACTATACATGTCAGTGACACTGGTCTGTAGTTTAGTGCTGCGAGTCTATCTCCTTTCTTAAAAAGTGGGACTACATTTGCTGTCTTCCAAACCCCAGGTAGTCGCCCTGTATCGATAGATGAGTTGAAGATTGTTGTTAGTGGTACACATAGAGCCTCTGCTCCCTCTCTCAGGACCCACGGAGAGATGTTGTCCATCCCCATCGACTTTGAGGTATCTAGTTCACATAACAACCTCTTCACCTCCTCTGTTGTATATATTGTGTCCAGCACTTGATGGTGTACCCTACCACTCAGGCTTTCTAGAGTCCTTTCTATCTCCACTGTAAATACTTCTTTAAATCTCTTGTTGAGTTCTTAACATACTTCTCGGTCGGTTCTTGTGATCTCCCCTTCTGAAACCTTCCTCAGCCTCATTACCTGGTCCTTGACTGTTGTTTTCCTCATGTTGGGATTGAACAAAGACTTTGGGTCAGACTTGGCTTTCGTTGCTATGTCATTTTCGTATTGTGCCTGGGCCTCTCCCCTTATCTGTGCATATCTTTGTGATGGTGTGTCCACTCACAGTATGAGTGACACTGTTCATTACTATCTTTGGGATGGTGTGTTCACTCACAGTATGAATGGCACTGTCCAGTAAATTAATCCCTCTCAGTTGTCGCTATTGCTTCTTCACCTTATGTGACTTTTCACCGTTGCTGCTTCTAGTTCTCTCGCCTCACAACGTTGATGCTTCACTGTTGCTGCTTCCCTTCATCCGGCTTTTTCCCTGTTCCTGCGTCACCGTTGCTCCTTCACCGTTCACTTCCTACTGTTTTTCATTAACAGTGAACGCGTCATTGTGCAAAAGAAATAAAAAATAATGTCGTTTTCCCCTTCCTGTTCATTGATCACAAGGGTTTAAAATATTTTCTCTCCCCCTATAAAAACCATATTTGTATTAACTTCTAAAATTGGTTTTTCCGCAAAAAAAGGTGATTTTGTATGCGTTTCTTTTAAAAATTTAATAAATTGTATATACGCTGGTTGGTATGTTCGCGCGTGCATGCTTTTTATTCAACAAACTTTTTAATTAGTTGGAATAATAAATAAAAGATTTATTTTAGAAACACTCGGGGAGGATCCAGAGACAGCGAGGCTACAGCAAACTTTCTGAGCTTAAACGCTAAGTTAGGTTAAATATTTTGTGGTGGTCAGGGCTAGTAGGATGACGCTGATGTTGACCTGTAATAATCTTTCTAGACCACTGATGTTGACCTGTGATGACCTTCCTAGACCACTGATGTTGACCTGTGATGACCTTCCTAGACCACTGATGTTGACCTGTGATGACCTCCCTAGACCACTGATGTTGACCTGTAATAATCTCTCTAGACCACTGATGTTGACCTGTGATGACCTCCCTAGACCATTGATGTTGACCTGTGATGACCTTCCTAGACCACTGATGTTGACCTGTGATGACCTCCCTAGACCATTGATATTGACCTGTGATGACCTCCCTAGAACACTGATGTTGACCTGTGATGACCTTCCTAGACCACTGATGTTGATCTGTGATGTCCTCCCTAGACCATTGATGTTGACCTGTGATGACCTTTCTAGACCACTGATGTTGATCTGTGATGTCCTCCCTAGACCACTGATGTTGACCTATGATGACCTCCCTAGACCACTGATGTTGACCTGTGACGACCTTCCTAGACCACTGATGTTGACCTGTGATGACCTTCCTAGACCACTGATGGTGACCTGTGATGACCTCCCTAGACCACTGAGGTTGACCTGTGATCTCCCTAGACCACTGATGTTGACCTATGATGACCTCCCTAGACCACTGATATTGACCTGTGATGACCTCCCTAGCCCACTGATATTGACATGTGAAGACTTCCCCAGACCATTGATGTTGACCTGTGATGACCTCCCTTGACCACTGATGTTGACCTGTGATGATCTCCCTAGACCACTGATCTTGACCTATGATGACCTCCCTAGACCACTGATGTTGACCCGTGATGCCCTCCCTAGACCACTGATGTTGACCTGTGATGACCTTCCTAGACCACTGATGTTGACCTGTGATGACCTTCCTAGACCACCGATGCTGACCTGTGATGGCTTCCCTAGACCATTGATATTGACCTGTGATGACCTACCTAGACCACTGATGTTGACCTATGATGACCTCCTTAGACCACTGATGTTGACCTGTGACGACCTTCCTAGACCACTGATGTTGACCTGTGATGACCTTCCTAGACCACTGATTTTGACCTGTGATGACCTCCCTAGACCACTGATGTTGACCTGTGACGACCTCCCTAGACCACTGATGTTGACCTGTGACGACCTTCCTAGACCACTGATGTTGACCTGTGATGACCTCCCTAGACCACTGATGTTGACGTGTGACGACCTCCCTAGACCACTGATGTTGACCTGTGACGACCTCCATAGACCACTGATGTTGACCTGTGATGACCTCCCTAGACCACTGATGTTGACCTGTGACGACCTTCCTAGGCCACTGATGTTGCCATGTCCTTACCTCACTAGAACACTGCTGGTGCTACCATGTTCTAGAACACTGCTGGCACCATTATTTTCTAGAACACTGCTGACACCAGCATGTTCTAGAACACAGCTGACACCACCATATTCTAGAACACTGCTGACACCAGCATGTTTTCGAACTCTGCTGACACTACTATGTTGTAGATCACTGCTTGTGCCAGTATGTGCTAGATCACTGCTGGTGCCAGTATGTGCTAGATCACTGCTGGTTTTAAATATGCTAGAGCATTCTTGGTGCCTAGATATGCTTGAGCACTAGTTTACCGTACCTGTGCAAGAACGCTGTTATGGCATATATATTCTAGTGGATATGCCACCGATTCTCAATATATCGAGATGTTAATTTAATATATCGATTTGTTGCAAATATATATATAAGGGAGCCACCCCAACTATGCAGATCTGATGGTAACCATAAGCAAGCAGGTGGTGTGGGACTACACGTGTGCGTCCACATTGGCTGATACCTATCTCCAATACACAGGGAGGAAGGAGGGGCAGCTGCCACCTTCAGGGAGTCCTTAAAGTCTAGAAAATTCGGTGAACTTGCCCATTATTGTATGCTTGTTCCCATAGGCTCAGAAGGAGAGGAAGAGTGCATCTAAGTTCCTTAAGGAGCTAGGTAAAAAACTCATCAGGGTAACTAGGGATCCCAGAGCATCTAGTTTTCGATTCCAGCAACTCAATGCTGAGGTTCAGAGGAGTAATGCCAGCTGTGTCCTGGGTACGCGGCCCAGCTCTGAGGGGCTGGTGGAGATTTTTGCAGTGAGATTTGTGGTAAACACGTAGCAATATATATATATATATATATATATATATATATATATATATATATATATATATATATATATATATATATATATATATATATATATATATATAGTATATATATATATATATATATATATATATATATATATATATATATATATATATATATATATATATATATATATTTTCGTGCCTAATAGGTAAAACTTGCTAGTTTGGTTTAAATAGCAACGCTTTTCTTGCCGAATAAGGCAGGCGAAAATTTATGTATGCGATAATTTCGCAAAAATCATTGTGAACCTAACGAAAAAATATATTTCATTGTGTTTGTTTATTATTAAATTATTGTAAACTTATCTAAAATGTATTTAGATGGATTATGTTAAATTAAATTGCGCTTGTTATAATAAGGTTAGGTAAGTTTTCTAAGGTTCTTTTGGTACAAAATTATTAATTTTTACTTTAACATAAATGAAAAAATATTCCTTTAAACGTATAAGAGAAAATTTTAGAAAAGACTTAATTTTTTAATGAGTTCTTGCTAATTGACCCATTTCACCTATTCGGCACTACTATATATATATATATATATATATATATATATATATATATATATATATATATATATATATATATATATATATATATATATATGTATATATATATATATATATATATATATATGTATATATATATATGTTTTATTTTGAACCCGTCAGTATGTCTCCGTGTCCTATGCTTCACTGTCAGAATGTCGCTGTGGTTGTATATCGACGTCAGTACATCACATTGCTAGAATATCGCTGTGTTTGAATGTTGCATGTATGGTGTATCACCATGTCGGTATCATGGTATGCTTCACTATTACAGTATATCACCGTATTCACCAAACATTCGCATTTAAGAGAGGAACCCAGTGATGAAGTTTCGGTCCCTAATGATGCCTTATCAGTGGCAATTGTTGTGACTACATATTGGTTTAGGACAGACCGAAACGTTGTCGTAAAGTGCCTCTGCAACTGTTTGGTGCGGTGGTTGTTGAACTGTTCCACCCACGGTATTGAAATTGTTTCCTTTATATCAACGAATTTATCACCATATCTCTATATGTAGATGTATGTGGGTGGGAATATTTGCAGTTTTGAACTGAAGTATCGGCGTCTCTCCGGCAAGACAGTGATGGTGTGCGTGATAGTGAAAGTGTTTCTGCCTTGGTGGGAGACGGATGTTTAATATATATATATATATATATATATATATATATATATATATATATATATATATATATATATATATATATATATATATATATATATATATATATATATATATATATACATATATATAAAGATAGATAGATATATCATTGTCATTCTCTTTCTCTCACTGTGTCACTCTGTCTTTGTCTGTCTCTCTCTCTCTCACTCACTCACTCGCTCTCTCTCTCTCCCTCTCTCTCTCTCTCTCTCTCTCTCTCTCTCTCTCTCTCTCTCTCTCTCTCTCTCTCTCTCTCCTGCCATCACTCTGCTCACCACACACTCAATACTAACACTCATCACCAACACCCCCCTCCCAGCTCCTTGGCAACATACATCACACAATGCATAATAATCTAGCAATATTACACGACCCGGCCCTTTGAGGAGGTGTGTGTTTCATCTTAGTGGGAGAGCAAGACATTGATGTGTTTCATATTAGTGGGAGAGCAAGACATTGATGTGTTTCATCTTAGTGGGAGGGCAAGACATTGATGTGTTTCATCTTAGTGGGAGGCAAGATATTGATGTGTTTCATCTTAGTGGGAGAGCAAGACATTGATGTGTTTCATCTTAGTGGGAGAGCAAGACATTGATGTGTTTCATCTTAGTGGGAGAGCAAGACATTGATGTGATTCATCTTAGTGGGAGGCAAGACATTGATGTGTTTCATCTTAGTGGGAGAGCAAGACATTGATGTGTTTCATCTTAGTGGGAGAGCAAGACATTGATGTGTTTCATCTTAGTGGAAGAGCAAGACATTGATGTGTTTCATCTTAGTGGGAGAGCAAGACATTGATGTGTTTCATCTTAGTGGGAGAGCAAGACATTGATGTGTTTCATCTTAGTGGGAGGGCAAGACATTGATGTGTCTCATCTTAGTGGGAGAGCAAGACATTGATGTGTTTCATCTTAGTGGGAGAGCAAGACATTGATGTGTTTCATCTTAGTGGAGAGCAAGACATTGATGTGTTTCATCTTAGTGGGAGAGCAAGACATTGATGTGTCTCATCTTAGTGGGAGAGCAAGACATTGATGTGTTTCATCTTAGTGGGAGGCAAGACATTGATGTGTTTCATCTTAGTGGGAGAGCAAGACATTGATGTGTTTCATCTTAGTGGGAGAGCAAGACATTGATGTGTTTCATCTTAGTGGGAGAGCAAGACATTGATGTGTTTCATCTTAGTGGGAGAGCAAGACATTGATGTGTTTCATCTTAGTGGGAGAGCAAGACATTGATGTGTTTCATCTTAGTGGGAGAGCAAGACATTGATGGTTTCATCTTAGTGGGAGAGCAAGACATTGATGTGTTTCATCTTAGTGGGAGAGCAAGACATTGATGTGTTTCATCTTAGTGGGAGAGCAAGACATTGATGTGTTTCATCTTAGTGGGAGAGCAAGACATTGATGTGTTTCATCTTAGTGGGAGAGCAAGACATTGATGTGTTTCATCTTAGTGGGAGAGCAAGACATTGATGTGTTTCATCTTAGTGGGAGAGCAAGACATTGATGTGTCTCATCTTAGTGGGAGAGCAAGACATTGATGTGTTTCATCTTAGTGGGAGGCAAGACATTGATGTGTTTCATCTTAGTGGGAGAGCAAGACATTGATGTGTTTCATCTTAGTGGGAGAGCAAGACATTGATGTGTTTCATCTTAGTGGGAGAGCAAGACATTGATGTAATTCATCTTAGTGGGAGATCAAGACATTGATGTATTTCATCTTAGTGGGAGGGCAAGAGATTGATGTGTTTCATCTTAGTGGGAGGGCAAGACATTGATGTGTTTCATCTTAGTGGGAGGGCAAGACATTGATGTGTTTTATCTTAGTGGGAGAGCAAGACATTGATGTGTTTCATCTTAGTGGGAGGCAAGACATTGATGTGTTTCATCTTAGTGGGAGAGCAAGACATTGATGTGTTTCATCTTAGTGGGAGAGCAAGACATTGATGTGTTTCATCTTAGTGGGAGAGCAAGACATTGATGAGTTTCATCTTAGTGGGAGGCAAGACATTGATGTGTTTCATCTTAGTGGGAGAGCAAGACATTGATGTGTTTCATCTTAGTGGGAGGGCAAGACATTGATGTGTTTCATCTTAGTGGGAGAGCAAGACATTGATATGTCTCATCTTAGTGGGAGAGCAAGACATTGATGTGTTTCATCTTAGTGGGAGGCAAGACATTGATGTGTTTCATCTTAGTGGGAGAGCAAGACATTGATGTGTTTCATCTTAGTGGGAGGGCAAGACATTGATGTGTTTCATCTTAGTGGGAGAGCAAGACATTGATATGTCTCATCTTAGTGGGAGAGCAAGACATTGATGTGTTTCGTCTTAGTGGGAGGCAAGACATTGATGTGTTTCATCTTAGTGGGAGAGCAAGACATTGATGTGTTTCATCTTAGTGGGAGAGCAAGACATTGATGTGTTTCATCTTAGTGGGAGAGCAAGACATTGATGTGTTTCATCTTAGTGGGAGAGCAAGACATTGATGTGTTTCATCTTAGTGGGAGGGCAAGAGATTGATGTGTTTCATCTTAGTGGGAGGGCAAGACATTGATGTGTTTTATCTTAGTGGGAGAGCAAGACATTGATGTGTTTCATCTTAGTGGGAGGCAAGACATTGATGTGTTTCATCTTTGTGGGAGGGCAAGACATTGATGTGTTTTATCTTAGTGGGAGGCAAGACATTGATGTGTTTCATCTTAGTGGGAGGCAAGACATTGATGTGTTTCATCTTAGTGGGAGAGCAAGACATTGATGTGTTTCATCTTAGTGGGAGGGCAAGACATTGATGTGTTTTATCTTAGTGGGAGGGCAAGACATTGATGTGTCTCATCTTAGTGGGAGAGCAAGACATTGATGTGTTTTATCTTAGTGGGAGAGCAAGACATTGATGTGTCTCATCTTAGTGGGAGAGCAAGACATTGATGTGTTTTATCTTAGTGGGAGAGCAAGACATTGATGTGTTTCATCTTAGTGGGAGGGCAAGACATTGATGTGTTTCATCTTTGTGGGAGAGCAAGATATGTATTAGTCTCTGCTTATGGGAATAGCAAGACATTGATGAGTTTCTTGTTGTACATCTGTAGGTTGCTCGTAATTGATGCCAGGGATCACCCCTCCTCGGTGCTAGACCAGGTCTCCTGGTTGATGGTCTGATCATTTAGACTCTTGGTGTAAAAAATTAAGCACAAATGTAGTATAATGCGAACCTTTATTAAATACGTTTCTCCCACACAGTGGGCGTTATCAAGTCACAAACAGAATTGTGTATTTGTTATTGTTGCTTGTGAGGGAAGTGAGAAGATAGCATGCATTCCTTTAAGAAAATTATAAACAGGAAGAAATGATAACAAGAAACAAATGAAAGGGTCTTAACTCTAGATGTAATTTTAAGATCTTTATCCCACAAATAATATTAAGAAATAAATAATCCAAACCTAAGATAGCAAAAGTGATTGACATTTTTTTTTTTAACACAATAACCTTTCCCCACTGAAGTAAGGTGTCCCAGTAAAGAGAGAAGTGTGTTAACATGACAGTTGAGATGACCCTCCGAGGTGCAGCATCCTCACCCGTCTGATGGAGGGTGAGGATGCTGTGGGGTTCGATATCACTCTCAGTTCTAAGTCAAATTTTGAAGGTGAAAGAATTGTATTACAGATCTTCCAAAAGACGTAAGCTCCAATAAGCCACGTGAATCCGCAGACACAAGGAAGTACAATAGGCAATCCCAGCAGCTAGCTTCTTTGTACATACTGATGTCCTATAAGCCAACACTACACTCGGGGTGAGACGTTTCCCCCCCCTCTCTCTCCCTCTCCCTCTCTCTCTCTCTCTCTCTCTCTCTCTCTCTCTCTCTCTCTCTCTCTCTCTCTCTCTCTCTCTCTCTCTCTCTCTCTCTATCTCTCTCTCTCCCCTCCTTGCAACAACAAATACTCGCAGCAGAGTGTCAAGAAAGCCTTGTGTGGTCAGCACCTGAGGTTCAGCTTATAACTGAGGAAACGCGAGATTAGTGAAGCTGGGGGAGTTGTTCTCCCCTGGCTGGTAATTGTCCTCTCTGGATGCTGGACGATAGGTGCTACTAACAGCCTGACCGGTCAGAGATCACGCCTCCATTAGCGAAAGGAAAAATCGAGTCTCCATCATGTGTTGAATGACCCACGGATTTTGTGCTTTACAAATAAATAAATAAATAATAATAATAATAATAATAATAATAATAATAATAATAATAATAATAATAATAATAATAATAATAATAATAATAATAATAATAATAATAATAATAATAATAAATTTGTCGACGTGGGCACTCTTCCCTGGAAATCCATCCCCCTCTCTTCCCTCCGAAGTGACAGGATTATGTGTGGCATATGAAATGCTGGTTTCCTGGAAAGGTTGAATTCTGACTCGTGTTGGTGGTGGCTGCAATGTCGCTTTGCTTTTTTAGGACATCAGAGGGTGAGGCAGGATTTTGTCCAGGTGGTAGAGTTTTGTTTTCCAGAAAGACTCGATAAGTAAAGGATTTGTGCTGGCGGTGGCAGAGATTTGCTATCCTTGAGCTTTAGACTTTGTCAGCAGGTGTTCAGTGTTTGTATACAATACCCGTGGCTGTGTGTGTGTGTGTGTGTGTGTGTGTGTGTGTAAACGAGGCAGCGACGAAGAATAGGAAGCTATAAAATGATCAGAAAACATTGACCCACGAATAGTGAAGAAATGGGACTGTGGATTAGATGGGAGGCTACAGAAATAAAGATAATAGATGCGAATGGGAGGCGGCAGAGGGCAACACGGAAGCCAGTAAGCTGTAACGCTGCAGTTAACTCAGAATAATTCGCATTGAATTCGCTATAGAATGAGAGATAGTTAATTTTGCTCCAGTAAGCAGGACTGACGTGCCGAGAAACCTAATTGTACCTCAGTCACATTCAGTTGTCAGTGTTTAATGGTCCGCTAAGCGTCGTGGTGTCCAGGGCAAACAAGAGCTTCCAGGTCACCCTTAAGAGGAGATCTACCTTACCGATGCTTGACTTTCTCAACAGATAGACACGACACTGCCAGGGACACATGGGTATCTGGATAGATAAGAACTCTATATTAATGGAAATTAAAACAACCTCAAGTTGAATAAAGGATAAATTAAGACATGATGGTTAAAAAAAAGATCATATTCCTTGATTTGATAATAACTTGTCAAGAGAAATAGACACAGCAACTGGAAAGGAATTTGAATGAAATTCTGCAGGAAATGGGAAGCTGGCGTCGAGACACAAAAGAAACGAAAACAATGAAAATAGTAACATTACTTCAAAACATTCACTCACCCTACGTGCTAAACAAAACGGTTAGACTTCCTCTCACTGATCGAGACCTCGTATTACACGAATTGGAACACTATCTCGTTCGAGACGGGGAGATCGTAAGAGACAGCGAAACGGTCTCAAAATAAAAGAGTGATACGGCTTCACACTAGGCCGGGTGAGGTGTGGGGTTGCCTGAGGCACCTCCACCTGTACATACCAACCAGTCAAACCTGACTCCTCTCTCCACCTTGATGTCAATGAATTGTCGGACGGTCAGAATATTCATGTGGCCTTAACTCAATCCTGATGCAGCCTGCATCCACGCTGCTCGTACCCAGGTGGTAAAGCAGAGGATACTAAGGATGTTGAGAGAGAGAGAGAGAGAGAGAGAGAGAGAGAGAGAGAGAGAGAGAGAGAGAGAGAGAGAGACAGAGAGAGAGGGGCAAAGTGAGAGGGAGATGAAGTAGCAGAGCAATTAGAATGGTGAGGTGGGACTTTAGTAACACATGAGGCTGGTGGTGAGGGAAGGGACACACATAGAGAGAGCTTCAGCAGATTAATATGGGAAAGGGTACGTTCGCCTGGTAAAGGGAGTTCATACGAAGGAGCGCAAGGATAAAATTAATGCGAACCAGGTAGAAAATAAAGGTAACTTAAAGATTATAGGTGTGAGTTTGAAGGCAGAAGTGTCAAGGTGTAATAACGTACTTTAATGCTTCTTGTCTCTTTCCCTCCTCCTCCTCTTCCTCCATGACTCTTGAACGTTTGTTCTTGGCCGACCCATCCCGTCTTCTCATGCCATTCCCTTTACATCCATGGCCATGTCCCTCACTTCATCTCGTGAAGTCCCCCACTTCATCCGTGGGTGTCGTCCATTCATCCGTGGGTGTTGCAGGAGCTTGTGGTTATGTCAGTGAATAATGGTGCCTTTGAGGCTAACTGTTGGTCATAACAGTGACGAATGACCTTCATCCCCCCTCCAGGTCCTTCTCCCTTCTCTCTCTCTCTCTCTGGAAACAAGACACTATATTAGAGGAAAACCTTTATTACTGCTTTGCTACGTTTCATTTAGGGCTGGACTTTATCAAGAATAAAAATGCAGATCCATTGCCACATAAAACAAACTATAACCCTGAGGTCAACCTCAAGAGAGGTCATGGAAGAGGCTAGAGGTTTTGGAAAGGTAAACGTCCAGGGGTGAGGTGAGGGAGGTAAGGGTAAGGGCCAGGGATGAGTATTATTATTAACATAAGAATCGTTTATGAAGTGTGATGGGTACATTCAGCATGTACATTTCACTGTAGTACTCAGTGGCCTTAGTAAGATAACTGGTGACCGTGTCTAGGTTCTTCTGTTTGATTCTGTCGTCCTGACGCAGTATCTAATGTTTAACTCTGTCGTCCTGAAGCAGTATCCAATGTTTAACTCTGTCGTTCTGAAGCAGTATCCAATGTTTAACTCTGTCGTTCTGAAAGAGTATCATGTGTTTTGTTTCGTCTTGAAACAGCGCCCTGTGCTTGGTTTCGTCGTCCATAAACAATATTCTGTATTTGGTTCTGTCATCTTGAAACAGTGTTTGGTTCTGTCATCCTGAAACAATATCCTGTGTTTAGATATGTCGTTCTGAAATATTGAGACACTTATGCAACATATGGGAATCTTTATTAATAAAGATTCCCATATGTTGCATAAGTGTCTCAATCTTCAACTTGTCCGTTTTGAAAATCATTTATGACACGTTTTGAAATAGTTGTGGTGTTGCTTCATGACGCTGGAGTGTAGCCTTTGGTTGACAACGTCCGCGTTGCTGGCATCATCCCGCCTGCAGGCACATGTGTGTTACTGAAGGCTACTCCAAAGGTCACTCCCAGTCTCCTAACATAAATCTTGGCACATCCTCTACACGATATACTGTAGACCTCTGCAGTAGTAGTGTTTCTGGGTCATTGAGATCTGATCTCTTTTATGATTTTATTAGTAATAACAGACAAGTCAGGGCTGGCCTAATAGAAAACGAGGGTGACAGACGTGGATAAGTCCATTGGTAATCCCGTGGGGATTACGAAACGACTGCCGATGCTACGACACTCCCCAGAGGTGATATTAATAAGGATAGCTAGCGCACTCAGCTCACACACTGAGGTCCGGAGTTCGAATCTCCGGTACGGCTGGAGAACATTAGATACGTGTTTCCATTAAACACCTGTTGTCCCGGTTCACCCATCATTATAAAATAGGTACCTGGGTGTTAGTCGACTGGTGTGGGTCGCATCCTGGGACAAAATTGACCTAATTTGCCTGAAATGCTCAGCATAACAAACGGCTTTCTATATAGTAGTATGTCATTGATGTTAGCTAGGCCTGTATACCTTGTACATGTACTTGTAGAAATAAAGATGTAATATAACAGGACTATTCAACTATCGGCCCGCGGTTCGAATCCGGACCTTCTGAGTGTTCTAGTTGGACTGCGGGCTTCAAGAGAAAGCTTAGTTAAATAACAGCTGTTACGTTCAGGATCAGGTGGTACACAAGAGCGGGAATAATACATTATTCTATTTGAATGGAATGCAAACACTGAATGGAATACAGTATACTAGCATAGCTAAATAGCGATATTTTCTTCCATTCAATGGTAATTCATATTGGTAAATATCACTTGTGCAATGAAGTTGGCTTTTTTTTGGCATTTTGGAAAGAGTTTGGCCACATATGGCCTGGGAAGTGTTATGGTTATGCAGTTGAGTTTGTGCAAGGTATGACTTCGGTGTTTCTCATTTTCTTTTTAGCAAGTTTGAATTTAATTTGGTGTGGCCACCTCTTTTATGAATAAGTTCGTCGGTGGAGTATTTAGTAATGAATCATTGTGATCAAATTCTTCATATTAATGTTTAATCAAATTGGTTAAAAATTTTCCCCATTCTGGTTGTTACTAATTTATGTGGAGTGGATATAAGACATGTTTTATTTTATTAAATACAGATAAATTTCAGTAATAAATACATTTCATAATACAGAGAACAACTGCTTCACCAAGCTTGTCTTTATTAAAGTAAACTGACTGATATTTTCATGTTTATTATGCTATTATTGTACAGTCTAAATATGACTTCTAGTTTTTTTTGTAATGCTGCAGATATTTATTTCCACATCAAATGATTTGTTTTACTAAACTAGACATATATTTTTAAATGAGACATTGCATGTTCAATAAGAAGAAAGTTTGATGATGAAAATTGTTGCATGAAGGAAGACTGGACACAGCGGTTATGATTTCAGTCTTGCCACAAGCAGTTCAAAGACCCTGCGCCTCGTATTTAGTCAAACAATGGCCCCACTCAACACCAGTTATATGAAACGCCATTTTTTTTTACATTAAGAAACATTATGTAAAAAATATATCCGGACCTTTGCATACATTGGTACTTGTCCAAGTGGACCTTTGCATACATTGGTACTTGTTCAAGTGGACCTTTGCATACATTGGTATTTATTCAAGTGGACCTTTGCATACATTGGTACTTGTCCAAGTGGACCTTTGCATACATTGGTACTTGTCCAAGTGGACCTTTGCATGCATTGGTACTTGTCCAAGTGGACCTTTGCATACATTGGTACTTGTCCAAGTGGACCTTTGCATACATTGGTACTTGTTCAAGTGGACCTTTGCATACATTGGTACTTATTCAAGTGGACCTTTGCATACATTGGTACTTGTCCAAGTGGACCTTTGCATACATTGGTACTTGTCCAAGTGGACCTTTGCATGCATTGGTACTTGTCCAAGTGGACCTTTGCATACATTGGTACTTGTCCAAGTGGACCTTTGCATGCATTGGTACTTGTCCAAGTGGACCTTTGCATACATTGGTACTTGTCCAAGTGGACCTTTGCATACATTGGTACTTGTCCAAGTGGACCTTTGCATGCATTGTTACTTGTCCAAGTGGACCTTTGCATACATTGGTACTTGTCCAAGTGGACCTTTGCTCATAGTAGTTGAGTAGCCCTGTAATATGATATAATGATGACTGAACCAAACAAGGATCCAGGAGGTGTCCACCATTCATCTATTGGCACCGTAAAGCAGGAATAACGGAATGTACCTGTTGGCGGCTCCCAGCACTCACATTTCCCACGATTTCTACATTAAAAATATTACCCATCCCTGGCCCCTCACCTTACCTCCCTTCCCTCATAGTATCTCACCCCCTGTACCACCCCTGTATCCCACCTTTGACCTCTGTCAACGTTGACCTCAGCTGTTGGTTAGCTTTATGTGGTGGTGTATCTGTGTGTTTTCTTAGATAGTCCAGATCTGAATGGATAAACGATTCCAGGAAACATAACGTTATTTTCTCCACTTGTCGACTGACGCCATTATTTACTCCCCCTTCATCCTTTCTCTCTCTCTCTCTCTCTCTCTCTCTCTCTCTCTCTCTCTCTCTCTCTCTCTCTCTCTTCCCCCTTCTGTTTCCTCGTTTCATTCCTCAGTTATTCTCACCATCTTTCCCTTCTTGTTTTACCTCTGAAGAATTTCTCACTAGTGAATGTAAAATTAAAATCAGTTTTACAACAAGGGTAAAGAAAGTAATATTTTTAGTTCAATATCAATCTCAGGCTCTCGCCTGCTGCATAAAATGCTAAAAAAAGAAGCCGTGTTTTCGAACCCAGCGGTAAAAAAAATTGTATTTCCAACTTCTGGAGGAAATAGGAATGCAAATTAGCAGTGCGCGCAGTGACGACGCGCTGACTGCAGTGACGACCCTCTGACTGCAGTGACGACCCTCTGACTGCAGTGACGACCCTCTGACTGCAGTGACGACCCTCTGACTGCAGTGACGACCCTCGTAAAGTAAATTAATTATTAACATAGTAACGTAACGTGAGACTCAGCGACAACAAGTAGTTATAGCGACGAATTGGTGGATGTTTTACGTAGTTCAGTTTACAGACTAGAAGCTGTTATCCAGGAGCTATTCATTCCCGCCTTCAGTCTTATCCATGGTGCATTACAGCCCAGGTTGACACACTTTCTGTTATATTCTGGGATTGATACTTCCATTCCGTGGACCGAACCTGGATGACTCCTGTTCTCCAAGTGCTATATGATCCGTATGGGTTTAGGACTTATCTTAATTAGGATAAAAAAAATAATGCTGAGTATATATCTGTAGTGATGTGTGGACTGATAGCAACGGTTTGTTGTTGCCTTATTCGGCAAGAAGAGAATTGCTATTTATGCCAAAATCGCAAGTTTTACCCATTCGGCACGACACATATATATATATATATATATATATATATATATATATATATATATATATATATATATATATATATATATATATATATATATATATATATATATATATATAACCTCTTCCATAGCCACATCCTCCACAGCAGCTACCACTACCACCACAACTATCATCATCACCTCCACTACAGCTATCATGTCTAACACTACCACAACATCAACAACCACCCCCCACTACCACCATCAAAACCACAACTACCTCCCATCTTTCCACCAGCGCCACTTCATACTCCCTGCCAAACGCTCCCTTACTTAACTGTAAACTATTTTAACTTTGTAAGGTGGTTTAAACTCACCAGAAATATATCCTTCCTCCTCCTCCTTTTTCCCTTCCTCCTCTTCATCCTCCCCATTAATCCTCCTCCCTTTGCTCCTCTTCCTTCTCTTACCACAATTAGTAATTATTAAGACAGTGATATTCTCACTACAGATAATAATTAAATGAGATGAAGATGTCTAAGTAAGACAGAATTTAAAGCAAGATAAACTAGAATATTTGTTGAGGATGTAACTTAACAAACACCCGTAAGTTAACACTTGTCCCTTTAGTGTAAACATTCCGATACTGAGACATTGTAGTGAACAATGATCACTGGAGTGAACAATGATCACTGGAGTGAACAATGATCACTGGAGTGAACAATGATCACTGGAGTGAACAATAATCATTGTAGTGAACAATGATCACTGGAGTGAACAATAATCATTGTAGTGAAAAATGGTCATTGTAGTGAACAATAATTATTGTAGTGAACAATGATCATTGTAGTGAACAATGATCATTGTAGTGAAGAATGATCATTGTAGTGAACAATGACCATGGATGTGAACAATGATCATTAGAGTGAACAATAATCATGGAAGTGAACAAGGCTCCACGACAGAAACGTTTTCGTCAAGATGTCTCAGGTGTTAACTTAAGTTTCTTCCACAACATTTCGGTATCATATATCTGTCACTTTACCATCGCAATATTGTTGGGTTTGAAGCCTATCTATCGTAGGATGGTTATTAAAGCTGCATTGCATCTGCACATCACTTCCGCCTCTGTTGGTTACTGTAACAGTGACTGCAGAGCCAGAATTTGGGAACTTAACTAATGTTAATATTAACTAAAAGGTTAACATTAAAAGTAAAAGATTTGTGATTACTTGTGACAAGATCTTCCCTGATCTTCAGATGCTCTTTTTTCAAGACTTCATCAAGCAGGGTTTTTCCCCTCTGGTGTATTCTGCTACGAATTGCTTATATAAAAGGAGTCTTTGGGTCGGGGATTCTAAATTCCTAGTCAAAGACTTTCTGCCAATTTGGTTGAAATGCCGATCCCTCAGACTTACCACATTACCTTAACAATTTTGTCCAAAAGAAATCCTCTTTGGCCACTTTCCAGGTTAGGGGTTTTAAATACCTAAGATCAGTTTTTTTATTTAATTTAGAATATTGCAACCAAGAAAATTGCAGTGTCGGTCACTTCTGAGTTTATAAAAAAAAATCTGATGAAGCAGTTTCAATTTTTCTCTGACATCCACTACTCCATCTTCTTTCTTCTCCATCTCCGTCTACTCCATCTTCTTTCTTCTCCATCTCCGTCTACTCCATCTTCTTTCTTCTCCATCTCCGTCTACCCATCTTCTTTCTTCTCGTGTATATCATTGTGGAATTATTTATATACTTGAAGGTGACATTCCGTAGACCTTTCAAAGAACTTAATCTTAACTTTTAAAGTGGTGGACTGGTAAGCCAGGTGAAGGCCTCGGTCAGATGACCAATAGCTCCAGTGGTGGTTAATCATGTGACTAAGACCCTGATCCTGATGAATCTTAACGAACCTAACCTAAGACAAACATGTCTCGATTTTTTAAGTTTAACGATATTTCGGCTAGTGCAATAATATCGACGTTTCCTGTACTTGCAATTAGTATTAGTTTTATTTCTACTTCTACGACTGTTTGTATAATAAATGCCGAAAAAGCTTTTATTATGTATCCTTTTCTCGTTTATCCTTGACTTTCCACAACTTTTTGTTTTCTTCATCGCACAAGATTTTTTTCTTATAGTGTTTCTTGATACTATGTGTATGTTTTACTTTACGTTCTTGAAAACTGCTGTTTTTAAATTCCACAGAACCCCCGTTCCATCTTTTCCCATATAAACCTGTACCTCTGACTGTGCTCAGTTTAGAGTTCAGTACACTTCTCTACTGAAGTGGCCACTGCTGCCACCACAACCCTGACTTGAGGCATTCTGTCCGTAGAAATGTGCCATATGTGACGAAGATTCTTTGCATTATCCTAGTTATATCTATTGTTTTCTTATATCTGCAATGAAGGTCCTCTCTCCTACACATCCCAACATCACTTCCATTAGGACCGAGGCAGATGCTCCCATTACTAGTCAAGACGGTTACTAACTGCTAACCATAACGTATCTTCCATCACAGTTCCAGGAAAATACACTTACCTGTCATACCACATTACAAAAAAAATCATTAATTTAATCAGAGAATCCCCAAATGTAAGAAAAATCTTACCTCCAGTAGTGGCTTTCGTTGTCTCACTGTTCATGGCCTAACCACATTCGTCTTCTAATACAACGAAGTACTTGGTAATCACGACAGCGTCCTCAACATTCTTTATCTTCATCTTCAATTCTTTCTTAAATACCATTCCTCAAATCGTGGCTGGTATCCTCTTATTTTTTTTCAAGGAATGATTCTTCTTGTTCTTCTCTCTAAGAAGCTGGATGTCCTCCGTTAATGTGTCTGCAACCAAATGCAATTTACTCTAATATGTCTCCAGCCACGAACTGCACTAGCGTGTGTGTGTATGTGCATTTATGCACCGCCTTCCTTAATATGTGTGCGCAGCCACGTACATCCTCAGCTTATATGTGTGTACAGCTATATACGACATCCGCTAATACCTGTGTGCAGCCACAAAATGCCTAATATCCGTAGCTACTGTGTACACTTGCATCTACTGCTGCCAACTACAACCCAGGGCTAATTACGCATGCACGCAAAAGTGCGACAAGTGACACGCGCGACAGATTTGCTTTCCAGTTTTCGTACAGATTTTACCACTAGTCTTCGCTGCTTCACTTAATGTTACCAGGCGAACTTCTCTTTTAAAGTTGCAGCGGTGAGCGAGATCCAGAGAGATATGTGTGTTCATTGCTCACGATGATCATGTGGTGTTTGGATCTTTTGCCGATTTATGCAGAAATTAATTGGCTTGTTTGTTAACGAGATTGTGGGGAGTGATATCTTGTTTGTTAACGAGATTGTGGGGAGTGATATCTTGTTTGTTAACGAGATTGTGGGGAGTGATATCTTGTTTGTTAACGAGATTGTGGGGAGTGATATCTTGTTTGTTAACGAGATTGTGGGGAGTGATATCTTGTTTGTTAACGAGATTGTGGGGAGTGATATCTTGTTTGTTAACGAGATTGTGGAGTGATATCTTGTTTGTTAACGAGATTGTGGGGAGTGATATCTTGTTTGTTAACGAGATTGTGGGGAGTGATATCTTGTTTGTTAACGAGATTGTGGGGAGTGATATCTTGTTTGTTAACGAGATTGTGGGGAGTGATATCTTGTTTTTATTTAACATCTGGTGTAGCCTTCTTGCTCCACTTAGTAGAATAACTCATTTTTTTGTTGTCGTTTGTAGTGTTTTCGTTAGTTGCACAATCACGTCCGTCTCGTACTTAGCGGATGAAGGATAGAGCCGCTACTACGTCTACTGGATTACTCATACGGATTTAGTGCTTCACAATAATGTGAAACTTCAATCTCAGTTGCTTTCTTATCAATCCTATCCTATCTTTTCTAAATCCTTCAAGACAACAAACAGTCTCTTTCTCTCATCTACGTATTTATTATTTATAGCCAAACATGTCCTTATTTTTTAATTCTAAACTGCATTTATCAGTGTTCATTCCGTGTTCTTTCCATCATTTTAGAGATATATCCCGTATTTTCAACAGACTGATTCCCATATAAGTGTTCAACCATCATCATAAATTCTATCTAATTCTCATTTACAGTCTCTAACAAATTTCTTAATATTCATTATTTAGGTTATTAGGTTTGATTAAATTACGTTGTTGCCTGTCAATAAAATTTTGCCCATTATAACATATCTCAACGCCAATAAATGATATATTAGAAAAAGGCGACAAAAAATGCTTTGAACCTTGAACAGAAACGGTGACCCAGTGGAAAATACACAGTCAGACAATCACTGTTCATCGCTCATGAACAGTCGCCAGCTTTATTATCTTAGCAACAGTAAAATGCTGACTGGCAGTAAAAGTATAATTTGAATTATTACTGTCTTGTTTCTTTCCCCTTTGCAAAATGGAACTATTTATGGTCTCCATCACTCCTCAGGTACCCTCCTTCTTTCATACCTACAATAAACAAAAGCAACAATAATTTTAATAGTCTGTTCCTTCCTCCTCTCTAACTACTTCCACCCTATTTAGCGTTACCCACTTCCTTCTTACTCGGTTCTGACTTTTCCTCCCAGCACAGCGCATGAAATTTCTGCCTCCTTTCATTATATACATTCATCGTCTCAAAACATTCTCTAAAGCTCTTTCGTTTCTCTGCCTTTTTATCCACTATCTCACTTTTAACCGACAAGTCAATTTCTTCTTGGTTTTCCAGGTATATTTCTCTCTCAGCAATTTTTTTAATATACTCTGCCTTCATTACAGAAGTTTTACGTTCTAAAAGAATAACTTCTACTTTCTTACAACCTTTTTCACTTAAACATTCCACCAATGATTGCATTGTCTCCTGCACCCACCTTCCTGGACCCCAAACCTCTGCTGCTGACCCTAATAATGCATTCTTTAGTCTTCAACATATCTATGGAAATCCTCATTTCCTTCTCGCGCTAGTCAAGTATTCTTTTCAACATTTCCTCGTAGCTCTCGCTGTTATCATAGTCTTTAATTTATTCACTTTCATTAGCAATGACACCATTACCACTGTACTTAGCCTTCCATTGACGCTTACTAAAGGTACCACAAAATAAAAGATACATTATATCAGATAAACCAGACTTCTCGACCTTTTATCCTCACTGAATATTTCACTATACCTCATATTCTTGACCTTTTCTTTACCTTGAAACATATACCGTCTTTTAAGAAGCCACTTTCTAAGTATAATTCAGCTGAAGGTCTTCCCTTATCTCTTACATTTGGCCTCCCAAAATTTCCGGCTGCACCTTTTACAGCAGCGTCTTTCACTTTAACACTGAAGCAAAACAATTATTCTCTCAGCTAATCCAATTCACCGGCGTGACTTTTTCCCCTTCCCCTCCGTCCTCTTTCCCCCCTTCCCTTCACCTCTTCTGCATAACTTTGGCACCACCCCACACGTGTGTGTGTGTGTGTGTGTGTGTGTGTGTGTGTGTGTGTGTTGTGTGTGTATGTATGTGGAGAAAGTTTGGCACCGACATTTACTCCATCATGGTGTTGAGGGGAGAGGTAGTGGCGCCTTGGCACTTCTGAAGGCAGGTGTGCGTGTCTCATGGCGCCTTTGGAGTAAGCGTGCGCTTGTCTTTCGGAGCCTTCCGTGCAGGTGTGTGCATGCGTTGTGCCGCCTTTGGAACAGGTGTGCGCATTTGTTGTAATACATTTGGAGCAGATGTGTGTATATGGTGTGGTGGAGGTGCGCGCGTGTGTTGTGGTGATTGGCAGGTGCAACACTTTGGAGATGTGTTACTGAAGCCTCTGAAGGAGAGGTTATGGAACTGACAGAGGACACTTGGTGAAAGCTGATCGAGGTAGATAATGTCTCCAAAAAAAAAAAATAGTGTGACTTTTTGGAAACAACAGCGAAACAAGTGAAGTAAAACCCGCATCTCTAAAACAGAATTTCATATTTTCTTATGCCGGGGTTAAAATATTTCGCTTATTTTGAATTATATTTGGAACGAAATATTTGTGTTGACAAAATTTGTCTGTGAATGCAAATATATACACCAAGTATACATGTGTTTTTTTATATAGAGGTTATATACGACTGCATGGTGAAAATGAGCTTTGCAAGTTACTAAACCAAGTGTTGGATTTAGGAAGGAGAGGGGCACACATTACAGATAGACAAGTTGGACTCAAGCGCAGAACACACTGAAGTCTTCGTACCGATGAGAACTTGATGTACCAGGAAGGGTTGAAATTGCGTATGGGAATACAAGATTTCCGAAAGTGAAGGAAGAGAAGACTTCGCTTTGTTTCCAGATCCTGAGGAAAATAATTCCAGGACGTGTGACAGTACCATCGCCACCATGACCCCTGGTATCGTTGCCACCACTGTCGCGAAAATAGGTATGGCCGACTGCTGCAAATGCAGATTAAGTCTTGCAACTGCGGGCTGAGCCACCTTTTCTTTTAATATTTCCTTATGCTTATTGCACCGCCAGCTATATCGGCTAAAATGTAACCCGGGAGAGATGGAGGTAGGATGTGTTAAAGAGTAAGCACACCCCCGCACTTCCTTCACGCACTGCGCGCACAACGTATATGATCAAATATGCACCATCACATCTCAGCACTCTTGCTCCTCCGTATGCTACCATGTGTATGAAAGTTGATATTTACCTTAAATTGTTGTTCCCCAGATGCTTTCAAGAAGTGCACGTAGATAGCGTGTGCATGACTGGTTGTGAGGAAAGATTTCAAGGAACTGTTTGATTGAAGTTGCGCGCTGACTGGTTCCTCTAAAACTTCCCTCCAGGTCACAGTCAATCAAATAGATGCTTTCTTCTCCCATGAAGTCACTGCACTAGTAAATCCTTGCACACTTTCTATGCCATTTCAATGATAGCTGAACAAACAATAGTGTAATATAAAGAAATACAATGAAGATTTTAATTCAAAAATACTACCAGTAATAAAAGTCTAACTAAAAAAAGTTTTTGTACTTAGCAGTTGCCGGAGCAGTGTTAAAAATAGCTGAAGTCTGTTGTAAGCTTCAGGTATAGGTTTTCTTTTTTTTTTGCAACACTATTCTTTGAGCAGCAGTGTGGCAAGCCAAGCTAGGAGAGTGCAAGAGTTCTCTCAGAGTTTAGTCTCTTGAGGACTGTTGTTTCCTGCACTATTTTATCTCTTGCCATGTTCGTCGTGAGTGTTGTTTGTATGATGTTACTCCGACTCTCTCTCTCTGGTTATCTTATAAGTGTTGTGAGAAGCCGTGTGTGTGTGTCTGTGTGTGTCTGTGTGTGTGTGTGTGTGTGTGTCTGTGTGTGTCTGTGTGTGTGTGTCTGTGTGTGTATTCTTGTGTTTATCTCTCCCCCTTGCACATAAATCTGCTTTCACCGCGACTGAAACTCCACAATAGCCCTCCCATCATATACTTATTAACATTCACTTCTAATATATGTTTTACACTTAATAACGCAAGTGGAATCACAACTTTACTTAGATTTTCCAAACAAGAGGAAGGTCAGAACCTTTGCTTCCGTAACGTAGGAGTCGCCTTAACACTAACTATGTACCACTGAACTAACTAACTACTTACCTACTGAGCTAACTACGTACCTACTGAACTAACTACGTACCTACTGAGCTAACTACGTACCTACTGAACTAACTATGTACCTACTGAACTAACCAGCTACGTACCTACTGAACTAACTAACTACGTACCTACTGAAAAAGAAAAGTGACAAGACTAGGAAGTGTCTTCTACCATAAAAAGGCCAATGATTCATTGTAACTCAGTATGATGCATTGCAACCCAACATGATCCACTGTAACAAAGTATGACGCATTGTAACCCAGTATGATACAGTGTAACCCAATATGATACAGTGTAACCCAATATGATGTATTGCAACCGAATATGATACAACGTAACCCAATATGATACACTGTAACTCAATAAATGTAATGCACTGTGCTCCAATATAATGCACTGTAACCCAATATGATGCATTGTAACCCAGCATGATGCATTGTAACCCAGCATGATGCATTGTAGCCCATCATGATGCACTGTAACCCAGTATGATACACTGTAACCCAGTATGATGCACTGTAACCCATTATGATGCACTGTAACCCAGTATGATACACTGTAACCCAATATGATGCACTGTAACCCAGTACGATGCACTGTAACCCAATATGATGCAGAATACAATAGCCTCATTAAACTACACTATATTAAGAAGTTTCGTCAAACACGTATGATTGTAACGGATCTTTACATATTTCACATTATATCTTGCTCACGCAGCAGCAGTTCACGAAAACTCTATCTACATAGAAGAGGTTGCTTGACTAACGTCACTACATAACATTGATTATTAAAACAATATCGTACTGATAACGTAAATACCCGATGTTCACTTTTGTTTCGTCAATGATAAATTAATACATGACGTCACTGGAACGGCCAGACGGCAGAAAATTAACTGATGACGTCACTGGAGCGACCAGACATCAGAAAATTAACTCATGACGTCAGTGGAACGGCCAGACAGCAGAAAATTAATACATGACGTCACTGGAGCGACTAGACAGCAGAAAATTAACACATGACGTCACTGGAACAGCCAGACAGCAGAAAATTAATGCATGACGTCACTGGAGCGGCCAGACAGCAGAAAATTAACCATGACGTCACTAGAACAGCCAGACAGCAGAAAATTAATACATGACGTCACTGGAACAGCCAGACAGCAGAAAATTAATGCATGACGTCACTGGAGCGGCCAGACAGCAGAAAATTAACACATGACGTCACTGGAACAGCCAGACAGCAGAAAATTAATACATGACGTCACTGGAGCGGCCAGACAGCAGAAAATTATCATGACTTTGTTTTTTTGTCAACATTAATAATTCACTGACTGAAATTTTAATGACGTTATTTTGTCTGCAATACATTATTTATTTTGCACATATCTATAACTTTGATACTGGTTATATATTTATTAACGGTTAGGGCTTGTACAAAATTATTAATTCATAATTTTTAATGGGTCTCCATGGGGAAGTGGAACAGAATTCTTCCTCCGTAAGCCATGCGTGTCGTAAGTGGCGACTAAAATGCCGGGAGCAAGGGGCTAGTAACCCCTTCTCCTGTATTCATTACTAAATTTCAAAAGATAAACTTTCGTTTTTCTTTTTAGGTGTATTTAAAAATTCACATTCTAATGGAGAAATTTGTATTAAGAATTTTGAGGGAAGTATATTGTATGGACAATTTTGTAGAGAGAATTTTATATGAAGAATACCATCGGCCGGCATTGTCAATGATCCTCACTGATCATATAGTCCTTAAATATTGTCCGAGACACATACAACTGCCAATATTGCTTAGTTTATTTGTTAACTAACTTACATTGCTCTCAAAAATAATATATATATATATATATATATATATATATATATATATATATATATATATATATATATATATATATATATATATATATATATATATATATATATATATATATATACACGCCTAATAAGTATAACTTTCATAAATATTGAACTATTCCAAGAATAATTTTACAGATTGAAAGGATTATTTTTTTCTTTGGCAATGATGTAAAAAAAAATATTTTTGAACCAAATCTAACTTATTTACCTACTCCCGTCATATTTACCTACTCCCGTCATATTTACCTACTCCCGTCATATTTACCTACTCCCGTCATATTTACCTACCATGTTCCATACAGAGGCTTGATTTTGTATTGTATTGTAATTAGGAATGACCTGGGTATCCTGGGCATCTCGCACATGCTGCTATGTATAACAGTTGCCATCACACATAAGTTGCTACGTGTGGTATTTGCAGTTACCTAAACCAGTGTATTTCGGGATGTTCTAAATGTTTTCTATAACTCGAGACCTAGTTGAGAGTAGTTACTACTCTAGCATTCAATGTTAATCTTGGTAACTCACACACATGTTGCTGTGAATGACAGTTTTAATGTTTGTTAACACTAGGACCCAAGAGGCGACAAGTCACTCTGCCTGGCTTCCTTAGCTGCTACTAAGGAATGATTGCAAGTACTAACGCGATTCAAGATTGCATTCGATTTTTGAGCCGTCCTTATCGAGTACGTGTAGTCTACCTGTCTGTCCGACGTATGAATGAGAGCAAAGTGTGCAAGGGACCTTGTAAACATCAACTATACTGGATGATGCGTTTTTAGTCAACTTTAGTTTAACTGTCCCGATGTTCTTGAAGAGAA
Organism: Cherax destructor; assembly: GCA_009830355.1. NCBI lineage: Eukaryota > Metazoa > Arthropoda > Malacostraca > Decapoda > Parastacidae > Cherax > Cherax destructor. The sequence goes on from WNWK01001315.1 coordinate 67,555, forward strand.
TATTTATAGTGATATTTTTTCTGGCCATATTATTGTAAGGCAAAACCGGTAAATTTATCCAAGATTCACTTTCCTAGGTTCAGTCCTGTAGGATATCTCAGTTTAGTGGCTATGCTGAATACCTTATTAATTTCGTCATCAAAACACTCTGGGCTACAAATACGTAAAGCTCTTAAGAACACTGGAAGGAAAGCCCTCCTCTTAACCCTAGACTCATCATTTGAATAATAGTGAATGTATGACGACATCTTAGTTGACTTCCTATACACTGTAAATTTAAATTTCCTGTAAGCCCGATCCACTAGAACATTTAGGAAAGTTGACTAGCCAAGGATTCGAACAGATGTTGTTATGGCCCGCCTCACGGTGAGCGAAAACCACATGACGCTCTAACCCACAGGACCACCAAATCCTACAAGAATCATGCACCCAGCAGAGCTAAGTGTTTTACCGTGATCCGAGGACATACGGTGGTGTGGGTGCCTCTGAGCTAATTTAATTCTCCTCCCCGTTTGGTGAACTAGCCTCAACAAGCAGTAGGAATCTAGCTGACTGTGATTTTCTTTGTATATACCTGCCTGTTTATGCGTGGTGCATTGACATATATATATATATATATATATATATATATATATATATATATATATATATATATATATATATAATACATATATATATATATATATATATATATATATATATATATATATATATATATATATATATATATATATATATATATTTTTTTTTTTTTTTTTTTTTTTTTATTAACACATCGGCCGATTCCCACCAAGGCAGGGTGGCCCGAAAAGAAAAACTTTCATCATCATTCACTCCATCACTGTCTTGCCAGAAGGGTGCTTTACACTACAGTTATAAAACTGCAACATTAACACCCCTCCTTCAGAGTGCCGGCACTGTACTTCCCATCTCCAGAACTCAAGTCCGGCCTGCCGGTTTCCCTGAATCCCTTCATAAATGTTACTTTGCTCACACTCCAACAGCACGTCAAGTATTAAAAACCATATGCCTCCATTCACTCCTATCAAATACGCTCACACATGCTTGCTGGAAGTCCAAGCCCCTCGCACACAAAACTTCCTTTACCCCTCCCTCCAACCTTTCTAGGCCGACCCCTACTCCGCCTTCCCTCCACTACAGATTTATACACTCTCGAAGTCACTCTGTCTCGTTCCATTCTCTCTACATGTCCAAACCACCTCAACAACCCCTCCTCAGCTCTCTGGACAATCGTTTTGGTAATCCGCACCTCCTCCCAATTTCCAAACTCCGAATTCTCTGCATTATATTCACACCACACATTGACCTCAGACATGACATCTCCACTGCCTCCAGCCTTCTCCTCGTTGCAACATTCATCACCCATGCTTCACACCCATATAAGAGCGTTGGTATAACTATACTCTCATACATTCCCTCTTTACTTCCATGGACAAGGTTCTTTGTCTCCACAGACTCCGAAGTGCTCCACTCACCCTTTTCCCTCATCAATTCTATGATTCACCTCATCCTTCATAGACCCATCCGCCGACATGTCCACTCCCAAATATCTGAATACATTCACCTCCTCCATACTCTCTCCTCCAATCTGATATCCAATTTTTCGTCACCTATTCTTTTTGTTATCCTCATCACCTTACTCTTTCCTATATTCACTTTCAATTTTCTTCTTTTACACACCCTACCAAATTCATCCACCAACCTCTGCAGCTTCTCTTCAGAATCTCCCAAAGCACAGTGTCATCAGCAAAAGCAACTGTGACAACTCCCACTTTGTATTTGCTTCTTTATCTTTTAGCCCAACACCTCTTGCCAAGACCCTCGCATTCACTTCTCTTACAACCCCATCTATAAATATATTGAACAACCACGGTGACATCACACATCCTTGTCTAAGGCCCACTTTTACTGGGAAATAGTCCCTTCCCTCCTACACACTCTAACCTGAGCCTCACTATCCTCATAAAAACTCTTCACTGCTTTCAGTAACCTTCCTCCTATTCCATACACCTGCAACATCTGCCACATTGCCCCCTATCTACCCTATCATACGCCTTTTCCAAATCCATAAATGCCACAAAAACATCTTTACCCTTATCCAAATACTGTTCACCTATATGTTTCACTGTAAACACTTGGTCTACACACCCCTACCTTTCCTAAAGCCCCTTGTTCATCTGCTATCCTGCTTTCTGTTTTACTCTTAATTCTTTCAATAATAACTCTACCATACACTTTACCAGGTACACTCAACAGACTTATTCCCCTATAATTTTTGCACTCTCTTTTGTCCCCTTTGCCTTTATACAAAGGAACAATACACGCTCTCTGCCAATCCCTAGGTACCTTACCCTCTTCCATACATTTATTAAATTATAGCACCAACCACTCCAAAATTATATCCCCACCTGCTTTTAACATTTCTATCTTTATCCCATCAATCCCAGCTGCCTTACCCCCTTTCATTCTACCCACTGCCTCACGAACTTCCCCTACACCCATATATAAATATATATGATTGTGTGTGTGTGTGTGTACTCACCTATTTGTGGTTGCAAAGGTCAAGACATATCTCCTGGCCCCGCCTCTTCACTGATCTCTACTAGGTCCTCTCTCTCTCTCTGCTCCATGAGCTTTATCATACCTCGTCTTAAAGCTATGTATGGTTCCTGCCTCCACTACATCACTTAAGAACATAAGAACATAAGAAAGAAGGAACACTGCAGCAGGCCTACTGGCCCATGCGAGGCAGGTCCAAATCTCCAACGGCTTAAGCCAATGCCCCGACCCAGCCAGGTCAGGTTACATTCACTTAAGGAAGGAGCACTGCATCTGACCTAGTAGCTCAAGCTAGTCAAGACCAACTCACACCCAACCGCACCCACTCATATAATTATCTAGCCGACCACCTGGTCAGCCGACCACCTGGTCAGCCGACCACCTGGTCAGGTCACTTCCACTTAAGGAATTAGTACAGCTACTGACCTGGTAGTACAAGCTAGTCAGGTCCAAACTCACACCCACCCACACCCACCCATGTATTTATCTAACCTATCTTTAAAACTACACAACGTCTTAGCATCTATTCCACTTCCTGACTACTCTATGACTGAAGAAATACTTCCTAACATCCCTTTGACTCCTCTGAGTCTTCAACTTCCAATTGTGACCCCTTGTTTCTGGACCATCCTGTCTCTGTCCACCTTATGTATTCCACGCAGTATTTTGTATATTGTTATCATGTCTCCCTTAACCCTCCTGTCCTCCAGTGTCGTCAGGCTGTGTGTGTGTGTACTCACCTATTTGTACTCACCTATTTGTGGTCGCAGGGGTCGAGTCATAGCTCCTGGCCCCGCCTCTTCACTGATTGCTACTAGGTCCTCTCTCTCCCTGCTCCATGAGCTTTATCAAACCTCGTCTTAAAACTATGTATGGTTCCTGCCTCCACTACGTCACTTTCTAGGCTATTCCACTTCCTGACAACTCTATGACTGAAGAAATACTTCCTAACATCCGTTTGACTCATAGGAGTCTTCAACTATCAATTGTGACCCCTTGTTTCTGTGTCCCCTCTCTGGAACATCTTGTCTCTGTCCACCTTATCTATTCCTAGTGCCGTCAGGCCGATTTCCCTAAACCTTTCTTCGTAGGACAATCCCCTTAGCTCTTGGACTAGTCTTGTTGCAAACCTTTGCACTTTCTCTAATTTCTTGACGTGCTTGACCAGGTGTGGGTTCCAAACTGGTGCTGCATACTCCAGTATGGGCCTGACGTATATGGTGTACAGAGTCTTGAACGATTCCTTAGTGAGGTATTGGAACGCTATTCTTAGGTTTGCCAGCCGCCCGTATGCTGCAGCAGGTGTGTGTGTGTGTGTGTGTGTGTGTGTGTGTGTGTGTGTGTGTGTGTGTGTGCTAGATGCCGAAGTCGGAGAGTCTGGTGTGGAATTTAGCACATCATATTATATCCCGTAATCAGTTAATACCATAATAACTAACCCAACGTGGCTTGAGAAAATACTGGTATATTTGCATGTCATTTCCGAGTTGGGTCTGGCTCAGTGGCAACGTAGACGACGCCCAACATATTCAGTATTTACTCGTTATGCTGAGTTTAAGGACCAAGCACGAAACTGTCATGCTAATGTACATGGACTTTCTCTAGTCACGCTCGGACAGTGATCAGGGTATTAACTGATTACGGGATTTATAATCTGATTTCCTCATTTACACCCAGAATTTGGGATCTATTCTATTTTAGTTGATGTATCCAGAATAACAATAATAAGATTTATTAATTATTACATTATCTATCTCTGTGTCTCTGTTTCTCTTAATGTCTGTCTGTGTGTCTCATTCACTCTCTCTCCCTCTTCCTCTTTAACTCGCTTGGATTTATAGGTGTTTCGATCAAATATTTATTTATTGAATAATTAGTGTACTAATGGCGTGATGATCCTTCAACCTTCCACCATGCTACCAACATCCTCATATTTGAACAATAATTCTAAACCACATATATAATACAATACCATGTATATAATACTAAAGAAGTGGCAGTTTTGTCTGCGTCTGCCGCCCGATACTCCATCTCTCTTGGTAAAGTAAGATTCTGCTTCAGCGATGACTCGTGCGATGGCGGTCATTTCAGATTCCACTGCTGAAATTTATTAAGAATATTAGAATTACATTTAAGTGTGTAATAAGCGGAATGCTTCTAGTAAGCTTCTAGTCATCGTGTTGATGTCTACGAGCGGTCTTACACGCCTGGTGTATATTTATTATGCCTTTGAGGTTCATGATGGGGAGTTAGCACTCCCTCACACACTGTCTGGCTCGTAGATAAATAGTTCTGAGAACCGAAAAATTTATAAGTTAGACACATGTGCAATACTTGAGTATCTGTACAGAGGAAACGTTTCGCCACACAGTGGCTTCATCAGTCCATACAAAAGACAATGGTGAAGAACAGGAGTTTGAGGTAATCAGTCCCTCAGCCTTGAGTCGATGTAATCAGACCATCAATATGATGGACTGATTATATCGACTCAAGGCTGAGGGACTGATTACCTCAAAAACTCCTCCTGTTCTTCACCATTCTCCTTTGTATGGACTGATGAAGCCACTGTGTGGCGAAACGTTTCCTCTGTACAGATACTCAAGTGTTGTACATGTGTCTAACTTATCAACTCTATGGCTCCTTTACAGTAGTTTTGCTTTTGCTTGTGCTAAGTCAATCCACTCTCCTTTCATCCCTCTTTCTCTCCCAGCACAAACACCTTTCCCTTCCCTCCTTCATAATATTTCAACCTTCCCATCCTTTCTTCTTCCTTTCCCTTATGTAACTGATTAATAAGTCTTAGGTTAAATTAACGCAGTGTTCCAATTGATTTTTACTCTCACATCTTTCTTCTTTAGGTACTTTGACTTCTAAGGGTCATTAACACCGGCTTTTGGGTACGTTGAATACAATCAGGCAAGAATACAATTTCTAAACTTGGAGTGTAGTAAACTTGGCGCACATAATGTACGCTGTGAGATATACACTTCTCTGTGTTATAATAAATAAAGTGGGGAAGTGTCAGACGCTCTTCCCTCCTGAATACTCGTGAATTCTTACTCGCTGTTTTGCATCACCTCACTCTCGGTCTCGCATCACCTCACTCTCGGTCTCGCATCATCTCACTCGCAGTCTCACGTCACCTCACTCGCGGTCTCTGAGATGAAAGAGGCATCAGCAGACCACAAACACCAACCAGTATACAGGCGGCAGAGCTGCCCACACACTGATGACACACTGTGGTGGAACCTCCATGTTTACTGCTGTGTACCTCCCCTCCAACCCTCCTCTCATGTGTGTAGGGATGTTAGAGTACGAAGGCATGAATATACGTTCCTCACCTTTCCTTTAGTGTGTACAGGAATGTTGGTATGAGAGGGAATATGCGTACCTTCCTCTCCATACCTCTCATAAGTAGGGATGTTAGTATGAAAGCGAATTGCGTTGCTTCTTTACCCTCCGTCCCTCTCATGAGTGTAAGGAATGTGGGTGTGAGAGGCAGTATATGTAACTTTCTTCCATCTCTCCTCTCATGTCCATAGGAATGTTGGTATAAGAGGGATGTGTACTTTTCCAAGCATTCCTCCTCTCGCGCGTGAGAGGAAATGTGTGCTTACCTAATTTTGTCTGCAGTCGTCGATTCATAGCTCCTCATCCACACACTACTAGCGGCCGGTTTTACCGATTACTTCCAATTTGGGAACTACCTTGGAGCCTCTGGAGCTCTCTTGATTCAAGGAAGTGGAGCTACTCTTCCCTTGATAGTATCAAGCCTGATTACCTCGTATTCCTCATGCACTGTTTGACGTCAGTGTTTAGCGCTTCCCAAGTGCCAGGTTTCCAGGGTCCAGTCATACCAACTCTTGAAACTCGTTGCGGTGCCTGAGTCCTCTTCATGTAGGTGCTTCTAATAACTTAACATCTCCAGACTACAAGTTTCTCATAACGTCCAAGTGAATCAGGTGAATCCTTTCGTGGCGTCTATGTTCCCCGTGGAACCTGACAGCATCAAGTGTCTGTCTACCTGCTTCCTCTGGCTCCATCGGGTCCGTCCAACAACCTGTACCTCAGCACTCTGTTCCTGTAAACATTTTGTACGTCACGATCATGTTCCCTTTGATATTTTATTCTTTTATGATTGTTCCCAGTCCTCACCTGTCAGTCGGTCCTTACACACACAACCCGCACATATAAGAGAGGAGCTTACCACGACATTTCGGTCCGACTTGGACCATTTACAAAGTCACACTAACACGAAGAACAGGTAGAAGGGGTATTTATAGGGAGGCAGACATGGGAGGGCACAAGAGAGTGGTGGAGTAATAGTGGAAGTAGTAGTAGTAGTGGAGTCAGTCATATTCTGGGAGAGAGGAGCACTGCAATACGTCGTCGTAAGCTCCTCTCTTCTATGTGTGGGTTGTGTGTATTGTTCCAGTCACGGTATTGTGCCTTTTTTTGTTAGTCGGCCCTTATTTGCCACATCACATTCTCTGAGCATTTAATACGTTGTTAGTACATCTTCTGTCCTCTAAGCACTAAGCATCTTTGGTTCCAAATTCTGTTCTTGGAGTCTTTTCTAGTAGGATATACCTAGCAGTTCCACTACTAGTCATGATTAGTAAGACACATGTGCAACAGTTAGGTATCTTTATTCCTAAACTTTCCGCAAAACTCTTTGCTCCATACTCTGGAACAATGTTCCAGACTATGGAGCAATACTTTTCTCCAGGTTGAGGGACTGATTACATCTTCTTTATATCTCTACTCTTCTGCTTACTCCTCTGTACTTGACTGAAGAAGCCTACTGTGTAGGTGAAAATTTTAGGAACAAAGTTACCTAACTGTTGCACCTGTGTCTTACTTATCAACTTATTGGTTCTGTTTACCACTGTCATATTCATGACTGGTTTTGTTACGAACCCCTGGACTTTCTAAAGTTTTTCTACTAGCATGATCAAGTGTGGGCTTTAGGAGGGTGCCGCATATCATGTGACATACCTGACATATGTCGCATATAGATTCCTGAATGAATACTTGGATTGCAAATAATTATGAAAGTCGTTCAATAGGCACTTGGTACAAATGGCCCCCCAGGTCTCCATATTTAGTGAGTTAAAATTCTTCTGTGATCAGCATTACCTCCCAGCAAGCCAGCAAACACACACATACGCATATATATATATATATATATATATATATATATATATATATATATATATAACGCATATATATCGTACATATAAATATAATTTTTATATTATATATAAAATCAATGTCAGAGTAACTAAAATCATATTTTATTTAAAGCATAATTAAAGTTTCACAACTGGTTCATTGGATCATCATTGCTTGTCGAAATTAAAATACTGCTTTTGTAAACATTAATCAAAACGTCTGATAACGAGGTACAATACAATGTAGTCAAAATGACAATACTGAGGCTGAATTAACAGAGAAAAAACATAAACGATATGTGAAAAATTATTTATAATAATACCTAGAAACATAGTTTTTAAAACGTGACTAAATTAACAATGAGAAGAATAATCCTATAAAATTTAAAATGGTAGAAATAAGGCCACTGTGACAGTAAATAAATGCATAATATTATTCAAGTACGAATAATAAATTGAAAAAGCTATCAAAAGTATGATTTAACATTAACAAGAATAACCTTCAAAACATTACAATAAAGCATTCAGTCACAGTCAATTTACATCAGTCATATCTAGAAACATAACAGCGAGCTATCGTTACCTGCTGTACCAGGCTGGTGGAAGTGCGTCAGCAGCCTGGCAGTCGGGAAGGTGGCTGCGTCCTGGGTCATCACCAGCTACAACACAAGCCGAGGTCACCTACGAGCTGACCAACGTGAGGCAGTGTTTACTAATGGTTGTTCGCGCTCCTTAAATAATCACAAGTTTCATTCGACTTCATCTTCTTTTATGCTGGTGGATTCTAGTAATAAAGTGTCTCTTTGTCTTACCAACATTTGAGGTCATGCAGCCCTCATACGTATATACTACTCCAGTTTTTAATGAAATATTGGTTTTTACTTAAAAAAAAAATTTAATGGTATTATAGAATTCGTAGATAATTTCAATTACTTAAGGGTAAAAACAAGAAAAATTATTTGTTGAGTCTATTACGTAACTGAAAAGATTTATTTCCGATATAACTAGAAAGGAAATAAATTATTTTCTTAGGTACAATATCATCTGTTAGGTGGATGGCCATTAAAGAATTTAGAGTTTTACCAAGAAGCAAAGTTCATAAATCTCATAGAGAAACAATTATCTAGTATTGAACCAAGGCGGTCAAACTATATGCAATTTAAAATATTCAGAGCTAATGTGGAAAGTCCATTTTTTAAGAGCAGTTACCAAATCACTTTTATAATTACTGAGAAGGAAAGACTAAAACGTGGCACACAGACCTACAAAAGCGGGATTTTGTAATGACCACAATATTACAGGAATCAACTTTTTTTCAGTACTAATAATCACACTCGACTAAGTTTTAGTTCAACTAGTTATAGAACAAGAGCAGCTTGTCTAAGGATATAGCCATCAAAAAGTTATCTATATACATTTGAAAAACATGGTTTAATATTAAAGCCACAGACCAGGTCGGAAGAATAAACAGTTGATAACATATATAAAGTTTCATCTTGAGAGATATTGGTGAAAGAAAACTTCATATCAAAAGTAGCCATTATGCAGTTTTCAAGTTTCAGATCTGCAATCACTTTCACAAACGAGAAAGTATCTTTGAGTAAAAGCATATTGGTTGTAAGAAGTGGAAGAGTTGGAACAAGAAATTTTGACGGTATATAATTAAACGCAACAATTGCTGACAGTATGAGCTATAGTGAAAATCACCTCTGTGTACTGTATGCGAGCAATTAATAATTCTTGCTGCCACTGCAACCATTATATTTACTTGTAAATATACTGTCTCGTCTGTGAAAGAAGAGGAGGAGGAAAATAAGGAGGAGGAGGAGAGAAAAGGATCAGGAGGTATATATATTCTAATGTTAATAGAGGGGAAAAAATAGCCTAAATGTAGCTAGAAAATGGATGAGGAATTTTAAGAACTGAACTTTTTATTAAGAGTGAAGATGATACATCTTAGTAACGTTGGTAACGTTGCTAGTTACAAAGAGAAGGATAAATTATGAACGGATCATAGAAAGGGAAGAAATTGCAGGACACGGAACGAAGCGATGGAGAAATACATAGACGAATTGATTCTGTGGAAACTGAAGGCATGGTAGGAGGTCATGATTTAGACCCCCCCCCCTCCCCCCACCAAAAAAAAAATTATCGATCAACAAAATCTTTTACTGAGAATCTTGAGATAAATATTACTATCAGCTTCTCGCCACTGTCAGCATTCTAATAGATGGCTGCAAATTTTTATTGTGAAGGTGAATAATTATTTTTTTAGGATAACTGAAAAAAGAAAAATATTAAATCAAAGAAAAAAATATTGTGGAAAAATAGAAGAGATCGCGCCCATGTTTGTGTGTGTGTGTGTGTGTGTTTTAGATAGTTACCATTTTGTCCTAGGCACATGTCGATTAGACACTAGGCCTGTTGTATGTGTGTGTGTGTGTGTCTGTGTGTGTCTGTGTGTGTCTGTGTGTGTACTCACCTATTTGTACTCACCTATTTGTGGTTGCTGTGTGTGTGTGAGTGTGTTTGAGTGTGTGTGTGTGTCTGTGTGTGTCTGTGTGTGTGTGAGTGTGTGTGTGTGAGTGTGTGTTTGTGTGTGGATGTGTGTCTGTGTGTGTCTGTGTGTGTGTCTGTGTGTGTCTGTGTGTGTGTGTGTGTGAGTGTGTGTGTGTACTCACCTAATTGTAGTTGCAGGGGTCGAGACTTAGCTCCTGGCTCCGCCTCTTTACTGACCGCTATTAGGTCCTCTCTCTCCCTGCTCCATGAGTTTTATCATACATCGTCTTAAAGCTATGTATGGTTCCTGTCTAAACTACATCACTTGCTAGACTATTCCACTTCCTGACAACTCTCTGACTGAAGAAATACTTCCTAACATCCCTTTGACTCGTTTGAGTCTTCAACTTCCAATTGTGACCGCTTATTTCTGTGTCCCCTCTCTGGAACATCCTGTCTCTGTCCACTTTATCTATTCAACGCAGTATTTTGTATGTCGTTATCATGTCTCCCCTAACCCTCCTGTCCTCCAGTGTCGTCAGGCCGATTTTCCCTTAACCTTTCTTCATAGGACATATCCCTTAGCTCCGGATCTAACCTTCCTGCAAACCTTTGCACTTTCTCTAATTTCTTGACGTGCTTGACCAGGTGTGGGTTCCAAACTGGTGCTGCATACTCCAGTATGGGCCTGACGTACACAGTGTACAGTGTCTTGAACGATTCCTTACTAAGGTATCGGAACGCTATTCTCAGGTTTGCCAGGAGCCCATATGCTGCACCAGTTATCTGGTTGATGTGTGCTTCCGGAGATGTGCTCGGTCTTATACTCACCCCAAGATCTTTCGCCTTGAGTGAGTTTTGCAGTCTTTGGCCACCTAGCCTATACTCTGTCTGTGGTCTTCTTTGCCCTTCCCCGATCTTCAGACTTTGCATTTAGCGGGGTTAAACTCGAGAAGCCAGTTGCTGGACCAGGTGTCCAGCCTGTCCAGGTCTCTTTGTAGTTCTGCCTGATCCTCATCTGATTTAATTCTCCTCATTAATAATATTATAATAATAATAATAATACTTTATTGAGACATGGTACAGTGATACATGGTTGGGTAGACAAGATACATAGGTATTGATGAGATGTACATGCCAAAAGCCCCTAATATGCTGTGCATTGCGGGCATTCTTAGGTCTACTTAATTGTAGACTACATGGTAAAAAGTTATGGTTGATAATTTATAAAATAAGTATAATTGTGTATCTAAGTTATAAAGTTTGAATATAAGTTGGACATATCAATTAATTGTAGCAATGCAACTAATTGAGTGAGATAACATTTAAAACAATTAGTTGCATTGCAGTTACAGTTTACGTGGTCATTATAATGTAAATGTTATGGAAACAGTTAGCTTAGTATGTATTATTCATAACAGGTTTTTACATTTAAGTGATTAGTAAGTTTTTTACACTTAAGTGATTATTCTACTTTGTTGGGAATGTTTGATATTGAGCATTTAGGTTTGGGTGAGAAGGTGGTTTTTTAACATCGTTTAGAATTGGGGTACAGGCAGGGTTTCTTTGGCAATGACAGGTAATGAATTCCAAATTTTCGTGCCTTTTATATGCATTGAGTTTTTACATAGTGTTAGATGGACACGGGGAACATCGAGGAGTGATCTGTGTCTAGTGTTATGGTCATGTGTCCTGTTAAAATTGGTAAGGAGAAGTTTGAGTGGTGGGTTAATATTTGCATAGAATGTTCTATGTATGTAATAGGCACAGTAAAAAGTATGGATGTCTTGTATGGTGAGTAAGTTTAGGTTTTTGAATATTGGTGGAGTATGTTGTCTGGAGTGTGAATTTGTTATTATTCTAACTGCTGCTTTTTGTTGTGTTATTAATGGTCTGAGATGAGTTATTGATGTAGAGCCCCATGCGCAGATTCCATAGGTGAGGTAGGGGTAAATGAGTGAGTGATATAGGGTAAGGAGAGCTGGTTGTGGAACATAGTACCGTATCTTGGATAGTATTCCACGGTCTTTGAGACTTTCTTGGAAATTTGTTGTATATGTGTCTGAAATTTTAGGCCACTGTCAAGATGGATTCCTAAGAATTTTCCCTCTGTGAGTTTTGTGATAGGGGACCCGTTTATCATTATGTTAAGTGGTCCGTTTGTAGCTCTGTTCCCAAACAGGATAAAATAGGTTTTATCAATATTGAGAGTAAGTTTGTTGGTCATCATCCAGGTAGATTTTTTCTGCAATTCAGTATTTACAGTGTTGGCTAGTATGTCTGGGCTTGGGTGGAGATAACGTATGTAGTGTCATCTGCAAATAGTATGGGTTTGAGTAGTTGAGATGCATTTGGTAGGTCGTTAATGTAAATGAAGTGGGCCAAGAACACTTCTCTGTGGGCCACCTACTGTAATAGTTTGCGCGGTAGAGCTAGCTCCATTTGTGTACACATATTGGTTTCTGTTGCTAAGGTATGATTTTAGGTAGCTGAGGGAGTGTCCTCTTATACCATAGTGTGATAATTTTAGGTGTAACAGATCATGGTCAACTGTATCAAAAGCTTTACGTAAATCAATGAAGATTCCCACTGGGATTTCTTTTTTCTCAAGAGCGGTGTAAATTATTTCTAACATGTGTATAATGGCATCATTTGTGTTTTTATTAGGCCTGAATCCAAATTGACTGTGGTTGAGTACGTTGTTGGAGGTGAGGTAGGAATATATTTGTCTATGAATTAATTTTTCAAAGATTTTGAAGAGAAGGGGTAAGTTAGATATCGGTCTGTAGTTATTCAGGTCATCTGCGAACAGGGACACTTCTGAGTCTATCCCTTCCATCATGTCATTCACATATTCCAAAAATAGCACTGGTCCTAGGACTGACCCCTGTGGGACCCCGCTCGTCACAGGCGCCCACTGTGATACCTTATCACGTACCATGGCTCGTTATTGCCTTCCTGTCAGGTATTCTCTGATCCATTGCAGTGCTCTTCCTGTTATACGTGCCTGATCCTCTAGCTTCTGCACTAATCTCTTGTGAGGAACTGTATCGAGTGTGTGTGTGTGTGTGTGTGATGAAATAAAAAATACACCGTGTGACAGTACAAATGGTGGTTATCAGTCCAGTATTTTAAGTATAGTCCTGGTAAACTAGGAGGCGCTGGAATAATTACCCTGACGAGTGATAATTTGTTTTACTATAGTTAAACATACATTACTGTGTATTCACCAAAAATACAGCCTGGCATAGAACCGTCTCAACTTCAGTCAAAACTGAACACACACACACACACACACACACACACACACACACACACAATATATATATATATATATATATATATATATATATATATATATATATATATATATATATATATATATATATATATATATATATATAATCTCCTATGGGATGTGGTTGAGTGGCAGAATGTACTCTGTCCTTGATGCAATGTGTGCAGGTTCGAATCCTGCATGCGCACTGAGAATGTTTGTTAAGATTTCGTTCGTTTGCGAAATATTAAGCATATATATATATATATATATATATATATATATATATATATATATATATATATATATATATATATATATATATATATATATATTTAATATAAATAGGTAAAACTGGTCAATTATAAGAACTCATTTTAAAAATTAAGTCTTTTCTAAAATTTTCTCTTATACATTTAAATATATATTTTTTATTTGATGTTAATATAAAAATTATTGATTTTGTACCAAAAGAACCTTAGGAAACTTACCTCACCTTATTATAACAAGCGCAATTTATTTTAGCCTTATCCAACTATACATATATTTTACATAAGTTTACAATAATTTAATAATAAACAAACAGAATGAAATATTTTTTTCGTTAGAGTCTGAATGATTTTTGGAAATTTTTGCATACACAAATTTTCTCTTGCCTTATTTGGCAAGAAGATTGTTGCTATTTAAGCCAAAATCGCAAGTTTTTACTTACTCGGCACGACACACACGACACACACACACACACACACACACGGTTCGACGAAATCACGTCACAACCACTGAGTTCTAGACAGGGTGACACGATAAGGCAAGAGAGAGTGGGTAATTATATTCTGGATTGTGAAGGCGTTGACCGTTCCACACAGAGATTAGTCAAGCTAAAGCCTACGAGCCTACATTGTTGCTGTTTTAGGCGTTTGTATTGACGGAGTTCCCACATATTGGGCCAGTGTATTTTGTATTATTGAACGAATTTAGGAAGTTATAATGTCCTTTTCTTAATTGGTTTGGGGAAATTAATACAGCAGTGTTGAATATTAGGTCTGCAGCTCATCCTGGGCACATCTGGGCTCTGGTTCTCCTGTCAGTCATGTCTGTCTGTCTGTCTGTCAGCTCTCTCTCTCACTCTCTCTCTTTGTCTCTCACCTCTCCTCCTCACTCAAAACTCTGCATCATCCTACAAACCTCACATTCTCACATCTTAATTCTTCGACCCTTCACTTACTACCCTTTCTAGGCCCATCTGCCTCCCTCTCACGAAAAAGCTCAATAAGTGCAAGTTTGCAACAGACTAGCCCAATCTTTCCATAATTTCGACCTGACTATACCTCGGACAGATGAACTTCCATTATAGATCTTAACTTCTCAGAGCCTTTCCGAATGACCCCAAGCCTAGTTCCATATCCTGTTAGGACTATTTCTTCAATCCAGATTTTAGAATTTTCCTTTGGATCACCTTCTGGCTTACGTGTACTGCACGAATGCCATGGCCTGAGACGCCCTTGCTGACCTCCCTCATAAGTGATCAACTGGTGAGACAAACACACGCACCACACAAAATCTACTACACCGCGGATACAGTCCATATTTCTACCCATAAAACTAGTTAATTGTAGGAGAGATTTTGTCCTCTTGGTAATTTAATTATAAGGCGTATAATCGACTGTATTGGTGGATGTTATGGTAGTTTTAGTTGGTTGGCTTACCTGACTCTGCTCTGTTGTTGGTCTGTTGCCACTGCTGCCCCCCACTGCTGCTGCTGCTCTACTAACCGCTGGCCTTGATTATTTTGTTCGGCTAATTCTGGTTATCTAAATGACTGGATTACTGGGCATTCTCTGATGGTTGGTTAACCCTAAAACCCTGATTGACCAGTCATGTTACATAGTGCGTGACCTGATCTGCCTGATTAAACCTGATTAGGGTGTGATGACTGATATTGACGAACTTTTACAGGATAAATAAATGGCCTGGGTTGTACACTGGTCGTAATGCGTTTGAAGCGAAAATAAAGACAGCAGTAGTATTTAACTTGTATTTTCCTTCACCAATTATATATATTATGTACACTTATGTATGCTATGTACAAGAGTTGAAATATAAGTGTACCACACGGTGATCAAGGCAAAGACAAAAGCCTGAGAGAGAGAGAGAACCGTGCTATGCGGCTATGCGAGTCTGGCAAGGGCTGACCGTGAGTGAAATCACATCACCTCAGCACTCTTGGCAGGCCCACCTGTGATTGGTTAATGAACCAAGGTACTGATTTAACGATGGAGCCCCTAAAGATCGTTAAACCCTTAGTACCCAGTTCGCAGGTTGGGAGGCAGCCTATATTGGAGTATGTACACACGCCAAATATACACGTCACGTACTTTTTGCATGCCACAACTGACTAGTTAGCAGTGCTGAATACTGGGATAGCTAACTAGAGCGATTAGCTAACTACAGCAGTCTCTCTGGCTGGCTACTGCTTGGTTGTGAAAAATATCATTTGTGTTTGTGTACTGACCTATATGTGGTGGCAAGGGTCACATGTGTGTGTGTGTACTCACCTATTTGTGGTTGCAGGGATCGATACTCAGCTCCTAGACCCGCCTCTTCATTGACCGCTACTGGGTCCTCTCTCTCACTGTGTGTGTACTCACCTAGTTGTGGGTGCAGGGGTCGATTCACAGCTCCTGGCCCCGCCTCTGTGTGTGTGTGTGTATGTGTGTGTGTGTGTATGTGTGTGTGTGTGTTAGTTACATTTGTCCTAGGCATGTCGATTAGACACTAGCCTGTTGTATGTGTGTGTGTGTAAGAAACACTGAAATGTTGCCGCGTGAACTGGCCTCTGTGCGTGAAGCAAGAGCGCTAGCCACCATGCCATCGGGGCGTGTGTATGTGTATGTGTGTGTGTGTGTGTGTGTGTGTGTGTGTGTGGGGGGTTTTTGAGCGTGAGTAACTCTCACAATCAGGAGGAAAAATGTTAACGTTGATATTGGTTGATATATATATATATATATATATATATATATATATATATATATATATATATATATATATATATATATATATATATATATATATATATATATAGTTTTGGTCCAAATAAAAATCTGTATATCATTATCAATAAAATGACATTATCTTTCATTATGTAAAAGATTTTTAGAAATCTTTTATTTCTAAAGGAGTACGGCTTTTCGGCAAGTTTTGCTATTAGGCACTATATATATATATATGTCGTGCCGATTAGTAAATATTCAATTACAGAATCATCTAAAATTAATCTTTCTAAAATTTTTTTATACGTTTAAAGATATATTTTTCATTATGTTAATGTAACAATTTATAATTTTGTACCAAGAAACTTTGAAACTACCCTAACCTATATTACAACAATAAATTTAATTTAGCTAACTTACTAAATATATTTTAGATACTAACATTAATTTAATAATAAAAACACAATGAAATATATTTTTACGTTATGGTCAGAATAATTTTGGCAAATTATTGCATACACAAATTTTCACTTGTCTTATATGGCAAGGTGAGCGTTGCTATTTAAGTAAAATCGCAAGTTTTACCTAATCGGCACGACATATATATATATATATATATATATATATATATATATATATATATATATATATATATATATATATATATATATATATATATATATCGTGCCGAATAGGTAAAACTTGAGATTTTCTGACAAAAGCAAGCGAAAATCATTCTGAACCTAACAAAAAACGTATATTTAATTGTGTTTGTTTATTGTTAAATTATTGTAAATTTATCTAAAATATATTTTGTTGGATTAGGCTAAATTAAATTGTGCTTGTTATAATAAGGTTAGATAAGTTTTCTAAGGTTCTTTTGGTACAAAATTATTAATTTTTACATTAACAATAATGAAAAAATATATCTTTAAACGTATAAGAGAAAATTTTAAAAAGGACTTAATTTTAAATGAGTTTTTGCTAATTGACCAATTTCACCTATTCGGCACGACATATATATACATACCTATATACAAACATTGTCTCTGTGTCCACAGCAGGACTCGAACGGGCTGTGGTTTGTATATTGGACTGCATACGGCTAGCAGTAACAACTTAGTTGATCAGACCTTGATTCTCCCGGAGGCCTGGTCTGGGACCTGACCGCTGGAACATTGACTCCTGAACCGTGCAAAAATAGACGTAATTTATTTTAGCCTAATTATACTAAACATATCACAGATCACTTTTAAATTTATTTAATATTAAATAAACTCAACAATGGGCATTTTTTTCTTTAAGTTCAGACTGTACGTCGCATCTTTATTACATGAAAAAAAAATCCATTTTGCTTATTCGTCAAGAATTACCGTTATTTTTTTTTTTTAGCCAACCTGAATTTACCTGAACCAAGAAGACAAATGGTACCCGGGTTTTTTTTTATGCCTTCAAAATTCTTAGGTAACAACATTTTTCGTTTATTTTAAAAATATTTAATATTTTAAGCTTTATGTATATCATTACACTGGTCGGCATTTGGAATGTTTTTAATTTTTATTTTTATTCATGTTGGGATCTTACATATTCTTGGGCTGCTGATTGTAAATATCTAAACCATTTTGCTCTATCACGTAAGGATTTTGATTAAAATACAAATAAATGATAATAAAAAATGTGAATTATTAATAAATTGTTGCTTTATTAAAATTAGGCAAGTAATCATGGAAAAGCACATTGTGTTAGTTTTAAGAACATGTGAATTACAAATCAACATGAATCAAATCAAATGATTTTATTAAAAAAGTATGTTTAGCGAATGTTGTTCCAGGAGCTAGAAGCCTGTGTTCCTTTAGTCTAGAGCCAAGTAACAGTGCACTTTCTTTTGGAAGGTTAAGGTCTCTCACCTCGTCATTTGTTGGTGCACATAGTCTACTTCCATCTCCTTAGAATCATTGGTGTCAGACTCTGATGAAATTTGCCATGTCTCAGGTGGCACAGTACAGGAATATCTTGAGCGTGTGGAACAACCTTATTGCTGAAGGAATATTTGGGTATATTTTGCGATCTTTAGTCTTCTTGTTGAATCCAGCTACTTTAGTCATACAAAAGTATCAGTCAACCATGGTGGTTCATCTGCTCCCGCCATACCATTTAAGTTTTCCAACTGACCACATTTGGAGCTTACTGATGCAACTCTTGCAAGCTTTGTGTGGTGCAAATGGTTTGTCCTGGTCTCCAAGTTTGCAGCCAAAATAAGCAAAGTAGCAGCACTTCAATAAAGGAGTAATGTTGCTCCGGGAATCTGAAGGTGTGAATTGCCCGCAGACATAGTAAAATATGTCTGGTGAATTTATGCAGCCTCTAGACATATTAATAATCTGAAAATAAAGAAAATATATTAGATTTAACATTTAATTCAATATAAGGTAATCATTTTAATTGGTAATATACCACTTTCTCATTTACTTATGTTATACGAAAAGAGAAAAGTAACGTTTCCGTATAACTTGACAACCTGATGTGATAGAGAGGAATAAAAAACACAATGAATCATTATTTTCCATATATACCGAGAGAGATACCATAGAGCCAATAAAAAAAAATCATGCAAACCAGTGTTATATTCACATATCCTAATTCCTAATCCTTCTTCTTTTAACAGGTAGTTCTGTTATCTTGCATAAATAAATATGGCATCCCGAAGTGTGCCTTTGTTTAGGGCGCCCTGGCCCTGACATCAGTGGTAATTAATTACCTCCCAGAACCAAAGTGCGTGTGAATTATTACTTTATCACTCTCACGAAGAAAACAATAGCAGATGTTGCAAAAACAATTATTCAAGCAGTGCTTAAGATATGGGAGAAGAATAAAATCTCAACTTGGACCCTGGCTTACTTCATGAATATGACAAGCTCAGGAACAGCAGTCAATGAAACTGTGAGAACTACTGTACCTGAGAGACGTTGTTCTGGGACCATCTCCAGGATTATTTCCATGTGGTCCACAAGGGTCTGAAGCCAGAGTCAGGCTCGAACAAAATCATGGCCGGGATCGGCTATGAGGATGGCGCGAAAAACAGGAAATGAGGAGAAATGAAAATTGTAGCGAAAAGAAACGCTGCGTTCTCCATCACCTTCCACCTCAGAAACAGATACAGAAGAGTCACATTCAGAATATGCTCAAAGATGGAAGACGATTCCCCGAGCTCTAACCCAGAAGTGACTGTAATCAAGGATCGCTGCAACATATCCGACCGGACCTCTATGGGTTTTTTTTCAGGAACCTTGGCATAAGCATCGAGGCAAAACCTGAAAGACATGTCATAATGAACTTCGCAACAGCTGAGACTCGGAAGAATCAAACAGGGAATCTTTCCCAAAGAAAAACAAGAATCTAAATCACCCTCCCAAAAACCTCACTCCTGTTAAACTGGAAATCGAAGCTTCACTCAAATATGTCCAAGTTCAGGACGATTAACAAGACTGCCATCTTGGTTACAGGAGGCAACTAAGACATTCTTTCCAGTGTCCCCAAAATTGCAGCTGTACAGGAGTTAGCCACTCAAATGTTTGCTTATCTGTTCTTAAGTAGCGGAGCCTCATAGATCTTGTTCGAGGCTCTTAGTATTCGCCACCACCACCCCTTTTCCCTTCTACACCACGAACTGTCGTGAAGCAGCGATCTGATGCGCCTCAATAAATAAAGTAAACTTCAAGACGAATCGTCTTAGCTAAAATTCAAATTCCCAGTTTGGTGAACACAGCTCTGACAACTTTCAAACGCAACCAGAAATAGATGTGAGAAAACTGGAGATGAGGAGAAGGCTGCAGTGATGGAGAACCTCAAGAAGAGAGAGCGGAAGGTCCTGAAGAGGCTTTGATGACATTAGATTCTCCTCTCAGAATTCGCTTGAAAACTTCGAAATATCCAAAACTGCGTAATTCTCCCGACTGAAGGGTCAGCGATCTGATTCTTTTCTCAGAGAGGTCATCTTAATAATAATAATAATGATAATAATAATAAGTTGTATTTATACAAGTACATGATACAACTTACACAGACCTAGCTGACATCAGTGACACAGTATATAGCAAGTCCGTAGTTATGCAGAGCATTTCGGGTAACTTAGAATGCAATGCAACACCAGTCTGCTAACACCCAGGTACCTACTTATGATGCGACCCACACCAGTTGGCTAACACCCAGGTACTTACCTACTGCTAGATGAGCATGGACAGCAGGTGTCTTAAGAAAACAGGCCCCAATGTTTCCACCCGTACCGAGGATCGAACCACGGACAGCAATGTATGAGCTGAGTGCACTACCAACCAAGCTAAGGGACACCTGGAATAAAGGTAAAAACCTACCAATGTCTCCGTCGTTTCGTTAAAATTTGTGAACGACAGTCTCGAAAGAGATTATGCTTTGATCTCAAAATTCGTCTTAACCATTACCAAGGATGAGACCCAGAAGCAGTACTTCCTGAGAGTTGTAGCCCTGCACAGGAGGGATCTACCCTCCATGTTGAAAGCTGCAGTCAAGACGTAACGTAATTTAGACTGTGGAAATGCTATACATTCGTGGGTTTTTTTACGTGATGATGGGAAGCTGAATTTTGCCGAACCCTAAATATGAAGTTTGGGAACTAAAATTTCACCTGAAGATATGTCTGGGGGAAAGGTAATAGCTGAAATGTATCTGAATTAAAAACCTAACTCTAATTTTCATTTTTTAAATCCTTTATATAAAACGAAAGCTTGTAATTGTTTTACATGATGGTAGGATTGCTGGTGTCTTTTTTCTGTCTCATAAACATGCAAGATTTCAGGTATGTCTTGCTACTTCTACTTACACTTAGGTCACACTACACATTCATGTACAAGCATATATATACACACCCCTCTGGGTTTTCTTCTATTTTCTTACTAGTTCTTGTTCTTATTTCCTCTTATCTCCATGGGGAAGTGGAACAGAATTCTTCCTCCGTAAGCCATGCGTGTCGTAAGAGGCGACTAAAATGCCAAGAGCAAGGGGCTAGTAACCCCTTCTCCTGTATATATTACTAAATGTAAAGGGATAAACTTTCGTTTTTTCTTTTGGGCCACCCTGCCTCCGTGGAAGGCGGCAGACGTGTTGAAAAAGATATATATATATATATATATATATATATATATATATATATATATATATATATATATATATATATATATATATATATATATATATATATATAATATATATATATATATATATATATATATATTATAAGGTTTTCGAAGGCTTACGGGATTCCCAAAGAGTTTAGGGTTTCGGAGGGCTTTAGCTAATGAATTGGACAGTTATGTACATACTAAGAAATATTTTAAAGATCTCTGTCAATCATTAATGTAAATCACATCGTTGAAGAAGGATACACACAGATCATAGTTAATAGCTTCAAATAACTTCCATTATATTACGATGCTGCTTCATCGAATATTTAGACAATCTTCAGTCAATGCAGATTACCACGGAGTAGTTAGGATGAGGCTCGCACAGTAGTCTTCAGTTTTTTCTCTCACACTAGCCAACAGCCCACTTTCTCTTTTTTTCAGATAGAAGAACCCGATTGTAATGGATGTTTTATGACAGCGAATAGTTTCACGCACGCCTTAAACCACACCAACGGTGGACCTTTGAAACAACGATGAACTTAGGAACACACTTGAACACTACTCTCTGCACACATATTCGAAAAGACACTCCCGGGGATCTGTCGCGGCGACTTGAGGTCTAGGATCTGTTGGGATCGGTTCTGGCAGCGAGGAGAATGGTGTGTGTCTGGAAGTGAACGTTGTGGTTAGAAGAGGAAGAATTATACAAGACATTAAGGAGAAAAAAGTAGCCACTAGGAGAGAGAAAGCGGCCCAGAATGGAGACACACACACCACTTAGAAACTAGCCGTTTGCCAGCTGGTAGTGAGGGCTAGTTGCGCCCTAGTGAAGGAGTGTTCCGGAGATATAAACCATAAACTAGCGAGGAAAAAACTAGAAACTAAAAGGTAAAAGGCTAAAACAGCAGGAAGGTGCGATCACACGCAAAAGAGGACTTGGAAGATAAGACAAAAGTTTGAAAGTTTGGCTCATAGGACACACACGCACACACACACACGCACACACACACACACACACACATACACACACACACACACACACACACACACACACACACGTACGTACCTACGTATACACTTCCATATACAAGCATCTTACTTCACTCATCTACACTTGAGTGCATCTGTAAGACACCCACGGTATATACTTTCACGTGTAATATATCCTCCGTACATACTTTCACTTGAATTATATCCTCAGTATATACGCTCACTTGTATATATCCTCAGGTATAGCATTTGTATATATAGTCACTATTCATCTTCACTCATTCTCCTTTTGTAAATAAAAATCATCTTTATAGTGTGATATATATTTGGATTACGAAGAACTAAACTAAGAAGCAGAAGTCACAATTATAGAAGTCACGATTATAGAAGTTACAGTTATAGAAGTCACAAATATAGAAGTCACAATTCAACTTTGGATATAGTTTTCAAAGCAATGGTTGCATGTGCTAAAAACATCCAACTTGCAGACTTCCTGCGAACTTAAAAAAAAAAAAACTTGAGCAGTGATTAAGTGTGGTGAAGCACAGCTGAAGACACACACCACATTTTCTTAACCAAGCCCTGTAAACCTCCTTCCCTGCCTTGGAATGTCTTAAACAATGCCTTATCTTCCGCCTTGAGATTCTGATGGTTGCTAAGTGACCAACTACATGCTTTCTTATTATTAACCAGTCACTAAGCTTTCTACTTGAAGGTAATTTGGTCAATAAAGTTTTCAAAAGGTGTTTTGGTCACAGAGTCGCCACACTGAAATTCCTTTTAGTTACTCTGTTTCCCAAAAGTGATCCCCTCGGCAGTTGAGTTTCCCGTGTGGCATTCCATTGCGGCTTTGTTAACTCACGTGGGATTCCATTATCCGCTGGTTTATCCCGAGTGGGAATCCATTGCTGACTTGGTTAACCCACTTGGAATACCATTGTTTCCTGGGTTTCTAAAACGTGCATTTTCCAGAGTGATGAATCTCAATACCCTTGCAAAAGCCATTCGCTTGCTTGCCCTCTCCAGCACACGAGCATTATGGTAGCCTCACGTTCACCACCATCACCACCACCACCATACACACCGCCACCACTACTACAAACACTCCCACAAATACCAACAGCGCCACCAACTACCAACCAGAGCGCCGTATCCCCAACAAACTCACTACTACAAATCACCACCACCCCATCACCCACCACCACCTCGATCCCGCGCACCACCTTCATCATCCCCTTAAAAAAAAAAAATCCGCAACTAACTTCCCTTTAAACCACCCCTGCTCACACCACACAAGCACAAACTCACACCCTTAACCCCTCTCTCAGTAACCACCCTGAGTGTTTTTGGAGTGAAAGTGAAAATAAAAACATAAAAATCAGGCTATGAAAAAGGTATGCGTCGTCTTTCACCTTAGGGCCCCTTGCATGGAGTACCACACGACAAGGAAGTCTTCCTCCTGCTACGAGCTGCACGTCATGTTTCGTGAGTACTCAACCCTTCATCTCTTTCGTGTCTTCTCCTTCACTTTCTCATCTTCCACAGATGAACTTTATGTAGATTTGGAATCTGCGTGCGTGAGTAGCACATTGCTCTCTTTATTTGCATTGTTTTGTGTGCGAGGTTAGAAATTTGTAGTTACAGGAGTAATGTTTTGTGTGTGTGTGTGTGTGTGTGTGTGTGTGTGTGTGTGTGTGTGTGTGTGTGTGTGTGTGTGCGTGACTCTGTGTGTATGTCTGTGTGTGTGTCTGGGTGTGTGAAATTTTTTTAGGAGTAACAACTTTTGTTGTAATGACAGCCTAACTAACTGCTGGTGTTGAGCTAATCACGTAAGATTCAGTTTTTATAATTTTTTCATAGTTACCCTTAAACTTTTATTACAGTTGTTGCACTCTTACCCTTCTGCAACTCAGTTCTCCCTCTCGCCCTCCTGCAACTCAGTTCTCCCTCTCACCCTCCTGAAACTCAGTTCTCCCTCTCACCCTCCTGAAACTCAGTTCTCCCTCTCATACACCAGCAACTCAGTTCTCCCTCTCGCCCTCCTGCAACTCAGTTCTCCCCCTCACCCTCCTGCAACTCAGTTCTCCCCCTCACCCTCCTGCAACTCAGTTCTCCCCCTCACCCTCCTGCAACTCAACTCTCACCTCAGATCCTGTTTGTAAATACAAACTTCGTGTTATGTGCTTAAACATCTACATTAGTCTTTTTCAAGACTAATGTAGATGTTTGGTCTCCTTCCTGTGTGTGTCTTATTTTCCTCTTTTCTGAGTAGGTCTCCTTGCCCTACCTACTGAGTATGTCTCCTTGCCCTACCTACTGAGTATGTCTCCTTGCCCTACCTACTGAGTATGTCTCCTTGCCCTACCTACTGAGTATGTCTCCTTGCCCTACCTACTAAGTCTGTCGTCTTGTCCACCCTACTCAGTGTGTCGTCTGGTCCTGTCTACTGTGTCCTCTTGTCCTGTCTACTGAGTGTGTCATCTTCTGCCTACTGAGTACGTCTTCTTATCCTCCCTACTAAGTATGTCTTGTCCTCCCTACTGAGTATATATTCTTGTCCTCCGTAATAGGTATGTGAGAGTGTCTTATTGTCCTCCCTAGTGGGAGTGTCTTCTTGTCCTCCCTACTGAGAGTATCGTCTTGTCCTCCCTACTGAGAGTGCCTTCTTGTCCTCCCTACTGAGAGTGTCTTCTAGTCCTCCCTATTGAGAGTGCCTTCTTCTCCTCCCTACTGAGAGTGTTTCTTGTCCTCCCTACTGAGAGTGTCTTCTTCTCCTTCCTACTGAGAGTGTCTTTTTGTCCTCTCTACTGAGAGTGTCTTCTTGTCCTTTCTACTGAGCGTGTCTTCTTGTCCTCCCTACTGAGAGTGTCTTCTTGTCCTCCCTACTGAGAGTGTCTTCTTGTCCTCACTACTGAGAGTGTCTTCTTGTCCTCCCTACTGAGAGTGTCTTCTTCTCCTTCCTACTGAGAGTGTCTTTTTGTCCTCTCTACTGAGAGTGTCTTCTTGTCCTCCCTACTGAGAGTGTCTTCTTGTCCTACCTACTGAGAGTGTCTTCTTGTCCTCCCTACTGAGAGTGTCTTCTTGTCCTCCCTACTGAGAGTGTCTTCTTGTCCTCCCTACTGAGAGTGTCTTCTTGTCCTCCCTACTGAGAGTGTCTTCTTGTCCTCCCTACTGAGAGTGTCTTCTTGTCCTCCCTACTGAGCATGTCTTCTTGTCCTCCCTACTGAGAGTGTCTTCTTGTCCTCCCTACTGAGAGTGTCTTTTGTCCTCCCTACTGAGAGTGTCTTCTTCTCCTTCCTACTGAGAGTGTCTTTTTGTCCTCTCTACTGAGAGTGTCTTCTTGTCCTCCCTACTGAGAGTGTCTTCTTTTCCTCTCTACTGAGAGTGTCTTCTTCTCCTTCCTACTGAGAATGTCTTCTTGTCCTCCCTACTGAGAGTGTCTTCTTGTCCTCCCTACTGAGAGTGTCTTCTTGTCCTCCCTACTGAGAGTGTCTTCTTTTCCTCTCTACTGAGAGTGTCTTCTTGTCCTCCCTACTGAGAGTGTCTTCTTGTCCTCCCTACTGAGAGTGTATTCTTGTCCTCTCTACTGAGAGTGTCTTCTTGTCCTCCCTACTGAGAGTGTCTTCTTGTCCTCTTTACTGAGAGTGTATTCTTGTCCTCCCTACTGAAAGTGTATTCTTGTCCTCTCTACTGAGAGTGTCTTCTTGTCCTCCCTACTGAGAGTGTATTCTTGTCCTCCCTACTGAGAGTGTATTCTTGTCCTCCCTACTGAGAGTGTATTCTTGTCCTCCCTACTGAGAGTGTCTTCTTGTCCTCCCTACTGAGAGTGTATTCTTGTCCTCCCTACTGAGAGTGTATTCTTGTCCTCTCTACTGAGAGTGTATTCTTGTCCTCCCTACTGAGAGTGTTTCTTGTCCTCCTACTGAGAGTGATCTCTCTTGTCCTCCCTACTGAGAGTGTCTTCTTGTCCTCCTACTGAGAGTGTATTCTTGTCCTCCTACTGAGAGTGTATTCTTGTCCTCTCTACTGAGAGTGTCTTCTTGTCCTCCCTTCTGAGAGTGTCTTCTTGTCCTCCCTACTGAGAGTGTATTCTTGTCCTCCCTACTGAGAGTGTATTCTTGTCCTCCCTACTGAGAGTGTCTTCTTGTCCTCCCTACTGAGAGTGTCTTCTTGTCCTCCCTACTGAGAGTGTCTTCTTGTCCTCTCTACTGAGAGTGTCTTCTTGTCCTCCCTACTGAGAGTGTCTTCTTGTCCTCTCTACTGAGAGTGTCTTCTTGTCCTCTCTACTGAGAGTGTCTTCTTGTCCTCCCTACTGAGAGTGTCTTCTTGTCCTCCCTACTGAGAGTGTCTTCTTGTCCTCCCTACTGAGAGTGTCTTCTTGTCCTCTCTACTGAGAGTGTCTTCTTGTCCTCTCTACTGAGAGTGTCTTCTTGTCCTCCTACTGAGAGTGTATTCTTGTCCTCTCTACTGAGAGTGTTTCTTGTCCTCTCTACTGAGAGTGTTTCTTGTCCTCTTACTGAGAGTGTATTCTTGTCCTCTCTACTGAGAGTGTATTCTTGTCCTCTCTACTGAGAGTGTATTCTTGTCCTCTCTACTGAGAGTGTATTCTTGTCCTCTCTACTGAGAGTGTATTCTTGTCCTCCCTACTGAGAGTGTATTCTTGTCCTCTCTACTGAGAGTGTATTCTTGTCCTCTCTACTGAGAGTGTATTCTTGTCCTCCCTACTGAGAGTGTCTTCTTGTCCTCTCTACTGAGAGTGTCTTCTTGTCCTCTCTACTGAGAGTGTATTCTTCTCCTCTCTACTGAGAGTGTCTTCTTGTCCTCTCTACTGAGAGTGTCTTCTTGTCCTCTCTACTGAGAGTGTATTCTTCTCCTCTCTACTGAGAGTGTCTTCTTGTCCTCTCTACTGAGAGTGTCTTCTTGTCCTCTCTCTGAGAGTGTCTTCTTGTCCTCCTACTGAGAGTGTCTTCTTGTCCTCTCTACTGAGAGTGTCTTCTTGTCCTCCTACTGAGAGTGTCTTCTTGTCCTCTCTACTGAGAGTGTCTTCTTGTCCTCCTACTGAGAGTGTCTTCTTGTCTCTCTACTGAGAGTGTCTTCTTGTCCTCTCTACTGAGAGTGTCTTCTTGTCCTCTCTACTGAGAGTGTCTTCTTGTCCTCTCTACTGAGAGTGTCTTCTTGTCCTCTCTACTGAGAGTGTCTTCTTGTCCTCTCTACTGAGAGTGTCTTCTTGTCCTCTCTACTGAGAGTGTCTTCTTGTCCTCCTACTGAGAGTGTCTTCTTGTCCTCTCTACTGAGAGTGTCTTCTTGTCCTCTCTACTGAGAGTGTCTTCTTGTCCTCTCTACTGAGAGTGTATTCTTCTCCTCTCTACTGAGAGTGTCTTCTTGTCCTCTCTACTGAGAGTGTCTTCTTGTCCTCTTTACTGAGAGTGTCTTCTTGTCCTCTCTACTGAGAGTGTCTTCTTGTCCTCTCTACTGAGAGTGTCTTCTTGTCCTCCCTACTGAGAGTGTCTTCTTGTCCTCTCTACTGAGAGTGTCTTCTTGTCCTCTCTACTGAGAGTGTCTTCTTGTCCTCTCTACTGAGAGTGTCTTCTTGTCCTCTCTACTGAGAGTGTCTTCTTGTCCTCTCTACTGAGAGTGGCTTCTTGTCCTCTCTACTGAGAGTGTCTTCTTGTCCTCTCTACTGAGAGTGTCTTCTTGTCCTCTCTACTGAGAGTGTCTTCTTGTCCTCTCTACTGAGAGTGTCTTCTTGTCCTCTCTACTGAGAGTGTCTTCTTGTCCTCTCTACTGAGAGTGTCTTCTTGTCTCCTAGCGTTTCCTATTGTCTCATCTCTCAATAATTTTTCTTACTGTCTCACAGACTTTTTGTAATTTCAAATAAAAGCAAGTCTGGATTTTCTTCACAGCTCATATTTCATATTTTTGTCTACGCAAGACCAGGCTGAACAGTCTTAGGTATTTCTTATGTCTATTGATTATGTCTTTGATAATCTTGTTAACGTCGTGGGCTGTCTGAAGAATGCTTTTGTTCTTCAAAATATATTGTGGTAAAATTGTGTAAATATACACATACAAATTAAGTTAATCTTCTTTTCCTCCCTCTATATATATATATATATATATATATATATATATATATATATATATACTGTATGTCGTGCCGAATAGGTAAAACTTGCTATTTTGGCTTGTATAGCAATGCTCTTCTTGCCGAATAAGGCAAGCGAGAATTTGTGTATGTAATAATTTAGCAAAAACTCATTCTGAACGTAACGAAAAAAAATATATATTTTACTTCGTTTGCTTATTATTAAATTACCGTAAACTTATCTAAAATATATTTAAATGGATTAGGCTAAATTATATTGCGCTTGTTATAATAAGGTTAGGTAAGTTTTCTAAGGTTCTTTGGTAAAAATTTTAATTTTTACATTAACATAAGTGGAAAAATATATCTTTAAACGTATAAGAGAAAATTTTAGAAAGGACTTAATTTTAAATGAGATCTTGCTAATTGACCAATTTTACCTATTCGGCACTACACAATATATATATATATATATATATATATATATATATATATATATATATATATATATATATATATATATATATTTATATACTATATATATATATAAAATCGATTAAAGTCATAATGAACTACTGTAAAGGAAAAAACAGAAAGTTGGATGGAGAGGAGCTTTAACCGTGGTCCTGAAATTAATAGGTGCAGCGCTTTACCCCTGAGCTAAGGAGTTTCTAATAGGAAAGTTTCCCAGAAGGCACTGCTGTGTACCTTCTGCGACAGAGTCCACCGTCTGTGACCCACCTGTCCTTTCCCACAGCTGTGGGAAAGGACAGTTGAAGATCAATACCACCGTTAAAAACATTCTTTATTGTGATTGACATTTTGCAAAACACTCATTGCTTCCTCAGAATCTGTCAGTCAGAATTGAATTATATTTTACAAGTAGTTCTAGAGAAAACGGCGAAGTTGCAACTTAATATTAAGACTAATAATAAACATTAATTGCTAACACAGACTGATAGCTTCAAACACACCTGGAAGCAAAGTAAATGATTAAACTTTCGTTCCCTCCAGTGGCAGGTTTGTAGAGACGTATAAGCAGCGTCTCCAATATAAAGAGGTCGCTGATCACTGCCTGATAGCCAAGACTGTCAACCAGAAACCAACTGTGTAGTGATTAGATGTGCAAGAATGTTCCCTAATGCCAGTAATTAAAAATTCACCATGATGAATAACGATAGTTATCGATGACAAGAGTCATACCGCTAATGTCAGTTTAGCTAAATTGGCGTGTTTGGCCAATTTAGAAGTGTCCCTTGCCGAATAAGCAGAATTATTTTTTTTTTTCCATAAATCAGCGGAAATCAATCTGAGCATAACGAGAAACTATATATCATACATTTCAAGAACTATTAAATAAATTTAAATTGTTCTACGGTATATATATCAAATTTAACTTAAAAAGTGGGTTAGTTTATGTGAAGTTAGGTGAGTTTTCTCAGTTAGTTTTGGTACAAAATAAGTCTTTATATTACTGTAGGAGAATTTTTTAGAAAAGTTTAATTCTAGGAGCTCGGCCTATTCGGAAAGTTCGGATTATTAGGTACAACATATATATATATATATATATATATATATATATATATATATATATATATATATATATATATATATATATATATATATATATATATATATATATATATATATATATATATATATATATATATATATATATATATATATATATATACATATATATATATATATATATATATATATATATATTTTTTTTCATACATATAAATCTTTATTAATAGACAGAATACATTTATAAACAAAAACATGAACATAATACAATGGTACAATATGTCATATAATCTCCTCAGTCCTCGACCGCGCTAGCACTGCTTCCTCTGATGCCACGCTGAGACGCTGGAACATAGTTGCTATATATATATATATATATATATATATATATATATATATATATATATATATATATATATATATATTATATATATATATATATATATATATAATATATATATATATCGTATATATATATATACGTATAGTTTCAAGTTTTACCTAATCGGCAGACATATATATATATATATAATATATATATATATATATATATATATATATATATATATATATATATATATATGTCGTGCCGATTAGGTAAACTGCGATTTGCTAAATAGCAACGCTTACCTTGCCATATAAGACAAGTGAAAATTTGTGTATGCAATAATTTCGCCAAAATCATTCTGAACATAACGAAAAAAATATATTTCATTGTGTTTGTTTATTATTAAATTGATGTTAACGTATCTAAAATATATTTAGTTGGGTTAGGCTAAATTAAATTGCGCTTGTTGTAATAAGGTTAGGTAGGTTTTCAAAGTTTCTCTTGGTACAAAATTATAAATTCTTACATTAACATAAATGAAAAAAATATATCTTTAAACGTATAAGAGAAAATTTTAGAAAGGACTTAATTTTAGATGAGTTCTTGCTAATTGACCAGTTTTACCTAATCGGCACGACATATATGTATATATGTGTGTGTGTGTGTTTGTGTGTTAGTTACCATTTTGTCCTAGGCACATGTCGATTAGACACTAGGCCTGTTGTATGTATGTGTGTGTGTGTGTGTAACGAAACACTTCGAAATGTTTCGGCCATCGTATGTGTGCGTATGTGTGAAAAAATACATAATAAAAATAGAACATAAAACCTGAGCGTTTTCATGTTCTTACAAACATATCTTCAGAGGAATAGGCAGAAGAGGCAAAGAGAAGCACATTTTAAAATTAAAGCCAAACTTGATACCTCACTCTGAGAAGGTCACAACACCTCACACAAACCTGCCCTGCACATAAATGTCCCTCACAAACATAACCCATTCATACATTTGTCTAACATCAATTTAAATTGTTCGCCTGACAATGAACGTAATCTGTATTTTTTGAAAAGTGTTTTTGCCTTTAAGATTATGAACAATATTCTAGAGTTAAAAATTGTCGAGTTTGTACATTCCACAACACAAATCCGAGAGATGCTGTGCATCAGCCTTGATAAGAGACGATTCCACAGTATTTCGTTGAACTGTAGAATTACAGATAAGTAATTATATAATTCTACAGTTAAACGAAATATTGTGGAATCAACTCTTATTAAGCATGACGCACAACATATTTCAAATTTGTGTTCTGGAATATATAAACTTGTCATTTGTATAGTACATAATATTATTCTTAATCTTAAAGCTAAAAACAATTTTCACAAAAATACATAGTGTTTTCTTTGTCAGGCGAACATTTAACTTGCGTGGGTTAAGTGTGTGTGGGGGGGGGAGGTATGTGTGGAACAGGTTTGTTTGAGGTGTTGTCATTTTCTCTGAGTGACTTGTCACCTCAGGATTTAACATTTAAAATGTGCTTCTCTTGTCTCTTCCTATTCCTCTGAAGATGTGTGTAAGCACATGAAAGCACTCAGGTTTTATTTCCTATTGCCATTGTAAGTGTTATAGAAGACTAAGCTTGTTGAGAATATCAATCAGTGTATTGGAAATTTATTATTTAAAGAATTATTTGTAAGGGGGAGAATAGGAGTGCATAGGAACACGAGTGCCTCAGGAAAAGTGTAAGGGAGAGAGTAGGAGTGCATAGGAACACGAGTGCCTCAGGAAAAGTTGATGTGTTTATTAAATGTTTACATTGAAGAATACAGGTGAAGAACACTTAGATTAAGGTAAGGAACCTTTCATTTCACTTATGGATTTAATAAAAAGTTACATTGTGGATAGTTAGGACACATTATGTGGATAGTGAGGTCAGGTTAAGGTATGTGGGAGAGAGAGATAGAGAGAGAGAGAGAGAGAGAGAGAGAGAGAGAGAGGGGGGGGGAGAGAGGGAGATTATTTTCCAGTAGAAGTAGGCCTTAGACCGTGATGTGTGATGTCACCATAGTTGTTTAACTTATTTATAGATGGAGATTTAAAGGAAGTGAATGATGGGGTGTTGGGGAGAAGTGCTGGAATTAAAGATAAAGAATCTAATACAAAGTAGCTGACAGAGTTTTTTCTTTTGGCCCATGACACGATTATTTTGGGAGATTCTGAAGAGAGGTTGCAAAGGTTGGTAGACGAATTTGGGAGAGTATGCAAAAGAAGGAAATTCAAAGTAAACTTAGGCACGAGCAACATGACGAAAGTATAAAGAAAATCCAGGCAATGAAAGATTGTATACCAGAATGGAGGGTGAGAGCATACCTGCCTGGAGTCAACCTGGAGGGTATTCCGGGGATCAACACCCCGGCGGCAAGGTCCACGACCAGGCCTCCCGGTGGATCAGGGCCTGATCAACCAGGCTGTTGCTGCTGGCCGCACTTAGTCCAACGTACGACCCACAGCTAGGCAGATCTGTCACCGACTTTAAGTATTTGTCCAGCTCCCTCTTGAAGGCAGCCTGGGGTCTATTGGTAATTTCCCTTATGCATAATGGGAGGCTGTTGAACAGTCTTGGGCCGCGGACACTTATGGTGTTTAATCTTAGTGTACCAATGACGCCCGTACTTTTCATTGGGGGTATTTTGCACCGTCTGCTTAGTCTTTTTCTTTAGTAGGGAGTGATTTCTGTGTGTAGATTCGGGACCATTACTTCTATTATTTTCCAAGAGTAGATTATGATATATCTCTCTCGCCTGAGTTCCAGCGAGTACAAGTCAAGTGCTTCCAAGCGCTCCCAGTAGTTGAGATGTTTGATGGAACTTTTATGTGCAGAAAAGGTTCTCTATACACTCTCTAGATCTGCAATTTCACCTGCTTTGAACGGAGATGTTAATGTATAGCAGTATTTCAGCCTAGAGAAAACAAGTGATTTGAAAAGAATCATCATTAGCTTGGCATCTCTTGTTTTGAACGTTCTCATTATCCATTGCATGATCAGTGCAGTTTTTGGGAATTCAAGTGGTTTGCAATCGTGCTTCTTAGCACTCTTTCAAAAAAAATTATGATGTGGGACGTTACAGCTATTGTTCTATAGTTTTTAGCTAATGCTTTGCTGCCACCTTTATGGAGTGGGGTTATTTCCGTTGTTTTTAGTGACTGTGGAATCTCACCTGTGTGTAGGCTCCTTCTCCATAGCATACTTAAGGCACCCGAAAGGGGTTTCTTGCAGTTCTTAATGAACACATAGTTCCACGAGTCTGGGCCTGGGGCTGAGTGCATGGGCATGTTGTCAATGGTATAAGTATATCAAAGTTAGGGTAATGTCGGAAATCTGACATACATTGATGGAGTTTTGAGGCTCATTCATGAAAAAATCATTTGGACTGTCGATCTTTAGACTGATTATTGGCTCGCTAAACACAGAGTCGTATTAGGATTTCAGTATCTCACTCATTTCTTTGTTGTCATCTGTGTACGTCCCATTTTGTCTGAGCAAGGGTCCGATACTAGATGCGGGTTTTGCCTTGTTTTTGGCATATGAAAAGAAATATTTCGAATTTCTTTCAATTTCACTAATTGCTTTCAGCTCCTCTTGTCACTCCTGGGTCCTGCATGAGTCCTTTAACTTTAGTTCGATACTTTCCACTTCCCTGGTCAGCGCTTCCTTCCGTGTATCAGATAATCTAGCGTTCTTGAGAAGCTCAGTGATTCTTCATCGTCTTCTGTATAGGGAGCGTCTTTCTCTCTCCAGTTTACTTCTTCTCTTCTTCTTTCTTAGGGAAATAAGCCTTAAACATACTTCAGCTGCCAGGAAGTTGATCCTTACAAGGCACTGGTTTGGATTCATGTTATTTAAGATTTCTTCCCAACATGTTTCATTTAAGACATGGTTCACCTGGTCCCAGTTGATGTTCTTGTTGTTGATGATGTATTTGGTGAAGACACTTTCACAGCTATGTGCATGAAGTAAATGCGCTCAGAAATTTGCGAGTGAATTTGTCAGCGGATTGCTCTATGGTAGACGAGGTGAGCCACAGAAATGTTGGTGGTGCAGTGAGGCACCTGTGGTGACAAAGAACTTTATTCATGGAGACAGAAAGAAGTATATACCAGAGGATAGTGGTACCAAACGTTGCAGCAAGGAGGAATCTGGAGGCAGTAAAGATGTGTTTAAGGTCAATGTGTGGTGTGAATATATGCAGAGAATCCGGAGTTTGGAGATTAGGAGTAGTTACGAAAGGTATTATTCGGAGGGCTGAGGAGTGGTTCTTGAGATGGTTTGAACATGTAGAGAGGGTGGAGAATAATAGGATGACTTGAAGGGCATATATCTCTGGATTGGAGGGAAGGAGGGGTAGGGGGTCATCCTAGGAAAGGTTGAAGGGAGGTTTTGAGTTAAAGGAGGTTTTGAGTTAAAGGAGGTTTTGAGTGCTAAGGGCTTAGACATCTAGCAGGTTTGTGTGAACATGTTGGATAGTAGTGGGTGGATGCAGATGGACATACTGTTGGAGTGTGGGAAGGGTAATATTTATGAATGGATTCAATGAAACCTGTTAGCTGGACTTGTTTCATGGAGGTAAGAAGTACAATGCCTGTTCTTTGAGGGAGGGGTGGTTGGTGATGTTGAAGTTTGGAGAATCAACTGAACTGTGTTGTCAGTGCTCTTTTAGCAAGAAAGTGATTAAATGAATGATGGTGAAAGTGTTTTCTTTTTCTTTCGGGTCACCCTACGTCCACGGGAGACAGGCTGATGTACATACACATCAGAACAAGACTCGAAAATGTGCACTCTGCATCAAAGTACACAGTACTTATACAACACAGCCATACCCAAGATAGGTATAGATGCCCAGTAGACACTAGGCGAGTTTGCACATACCTTAGATCACCAGGCTTGTGTTCAAGTTATTTCATCTCAGCCTGATGCTGCACTGCCTTAAAATACTTAATAATTCGCCAACCACCGAAATTATTTATGAACATTATCTCGGAGCATAGCGGAGCTCAGAGTTGTTTACTTATATATATATATATATATATATATATATATATATATATATATATATATATACAAGGGTGCACGAGGGGCTCGCGCCGTGGTCCGTAAATTGATAGTCCAGAGCTCTACCATCTGTACTACCAAGGCCTCTAATAGGAAGGAATTGAAACTAATGCTTACTGTATTATATTCCGTCAGAGGCACCAACTGTAACCCTACAGAACTCCTTCCCTCAGCTCAGGAGCTTTAGTAGTAGATCTATTCTTATTCGAGCCCCTCGTCCATACTTCTGTTTATTCATTGACCGTTGTTTCTACAACTTAAGTTGAGTCCATCCTTTAGGGGGGGTAAGAATAGATCTACTGCTAAAGCTCCTGGGCCGAGGGAAGAAGTTCAGTTGGATTACAGTTGGTGCTTCTTGCAGAATATATTACAGTAAGTATTAGTTCTGATTCATTTCTTTTAGAGGCCTGGATAGTCGAGACAGTAAATTGATAGTCCGAAGGAGCGCCGGACTGTCAATTTACAGACCTCAGTAAAAAAAACTCAATTCATACAAGTTAATTTGGATTCGCTGCTAATTTGATCATGATACGATGCCACTTCGGACTTCAGAATTGTTTTATCATGTTTGTACAACTTAGCAGCACCAAAACAACAGCGAGGTCTTAAAAGCTAACGTCTTTCTAGGTAAACATTTCACTGTAGCAAAACGCTTATCTTTTGTTTGTTTAAGTCTTTGTTCCCTAATCATAATAGTGTATTCTAGTTAACACGAAGAGAGGCATTTACAATAATGTGTTTTAACTTTCCCAATTAATAGCTGTGTTTTTGTACCGTCAGTGAGAGAGTTAAGAACCAAATTTGGCAGTCTATTCTGCATCCTTTGTAACTGAGAAATTTTATTGGCTATTTTTTCCTGTATATTTTTTTCCTTTGAACACACACGGCACAGTACTTTTCGCCACCTAGGAAAAAATCTGACCAGGGTAATTGTGAAAGGGGCTTTGAAAAGACGCTTTCTACTTTCTACTAGCAGTATTGAGAGGGGTGGTTGTGTAATTAGTCAGTGGAAAAGGTGTAGGCTGTTTCATGGGCGTGGTTTGTTAGGTATGAAGCGTAGTTGCTGCTCTGGTTTTTAAGACTGCAGGTCACCAGAATGCAAATCAAAAATATTTAAATCTCCAAAAAGAGGATAAAGTATACTCATTGTATATACACAAATATACCCACCATTATAGATACTTGCTAAGTAGGGCACTTACGTGCTGTAGCATGAAGGGCCAGGCACCTAGTAAACCACTCATGAGATGGATAAGTAACTGATGGAACAGTTACAAAAGGAACAACTGTTCGCCAAAAGAGTAACATGATGGAACATTGTATACAATACTGCAAATGCTTTTTTTTTATTTCTTTTGACTGAGCGAGCGAGGAATCTTGCCTGGTACACCAATATTCTGATAAATCAAACATTGGGAAAAAATCCAACTTCTGATGTCAGCGAAGAAAATTTAAAATCAACTCGTCCGTAAATAGACTCGAAAAGGGGAGAAATGGATCTTAAAAATAAACGAGAAAACGCGAGAAAGATGGAGAAATAGGGAAAAGCGAAAATACGTCTTAAAATTTGAAATGGTAATAGACTGGACTAGAACTGAGCGTAGTACTTGAAGGAGGTACAGTCCTTCGGAACCATGACAATGAAGGAACAGTCATGAACAATAATGGAGTAACTTGGGTAATGGTGAAGTATTAGGTAATAACAATGAAGGAGTAATCTTGAGTAATGGAGTAGTATTGGGTAATAGCAATGAAGGAACAATCTAGGTTAATAGATACGAACTGGTAATCAATGGTAAAAGAAATGAGGAAGAAGTCTTATGTAAGGGTAATGAAGGAGTATTCGTGAGTATTAATAACGAAGTAGTCTTGGTTAATGGTAAGGAATAATCTAGGGCAATAATAAGGAAGAGAGGAGGTTAGAGAGTGTGAGAGAGAGAGAGAGAGAGAGAGAGAGAGAGAGAGAGAGAGAGAGAGAGAGAGAGAGAGAGAGAGAGACAGAGAGACAGACAGACAGACAGGCAGACAGAGACAGAAGGCGGGAGGAAGGGGGAGAGAGAGACACACAGATACAGAGAGAAAAGGGAGGAAGAAGCAACAAATTTATGCAGATATACGAGGAGACGCAAAACTTCAGAGTTAGTGTGGTTAGATATACGAGAAGATATAGAAAAGGGAAATTTAAATAGGAAAGATAGAGAAAAGGAGAAATATAGGATTGAGAAAATATAGGAGAGAGAAGATTAAAATAATATAGAGAAGAGAAAGCAGTAAAGGACACTATCCTGGTGAGCATTAGAGGGGAGAGTGTAGGAAGGAGTGGGAGTCAGGGAGGACATAAACGATAACGAATGATGGTGATAAGGGTAGGGAGCAAATAAATGTAGAGGGAAAGATGGTGTAGATAGGGATAGAGGAGAGAGGTGTGCGCCATCTACGGTAGAGGAAAATGTCACCCTGGCTCTCAAGGATAATATATATATATATATATATATATATATATATATATATATATATATATATATATATATATATATATATATATATATATATATATATATATATATATATATATATATATATATACACCATATACCACTACTACCACTACACACCACTATTACCACTACACCCCCGGTGGCCTAGTGGTAAAGCTCTCGCTTCACGCACGGAGGGCCCGGGTTCTATTCCCGGCGGGGCGGAAACATTTCGAAGTGTTTCCTTACATACTCACACACATACATACAACAGGCCTAGTGTCAAATCGACATGTGCCTAGGACAAAATGGTAACTAACACCACTACTACCACTACACACCACTATTACCGTTACACACCACTACTACCACTACACACCACTACACAACAATGCACACCACTACACACCACTACACAACAATGCACACCACTACACACCACTACACACCACTACACAACAATGCACACCACTACACACCACTACACAACAATGCACACCACTACACACCACTACACACCACTATTACCACAACACACCAGTACTACCACTACACACCACTACTTCCACTACACACCAGTACTACCACTACATGCCACTACTACCACTACACACCACTACTACCACTACACACCCCTACACACCACTACACACCACTATTACCACAACACACCAGTACTACCACTACACACCACTACTTCCACTACACACCAGTACTACCTCTACACACCACTACTACCACTACACACAACTACTACCACTACACACAACTACTACCACTACACACCAGTACTACCACTACACACCAGTACTACCTCTACACACCACTACTACCACTACACACAACTACTACCACTACACACAACTACTACCACTACACACCAGTACTACCACTACACACAAGTACTACCACTATACACCACTGCTACCACTATACACCACTGCTACCACAACACTCCACTACTACCACTACACTCCACTACTACCACTACACACCACTACTACCACTACACACCAGTACTACCACTACACACCACTACTACCACTACACACCAGTACTACCACTACACACCAGTACTACCACTACACAACACTACTACCACTACTACCACTACACACCACTATTACCACTACACACCACTATTACCACTACACACCACTACTACCACTACACACCACTACTACCACTACACTCCACTACTACCACTACACACCACTACTACCACTACACACCAGTACTACCACTACACTCCACTACTACCACTACACACCACTACTACCACTACACACCAGTACTACCACTACACTCCACTACTACCACTACACACCACTACTACCACTACACACCTACACACCAGTACTACCACTACACACCTACACACCAGTACTACCACTACACACCAGTACTACCACTACACTCCACTACTACCACTACACACCACTACTACCACTACACACCAGTACTACCACTACACAACACTACTACCACTACACTCCACTACTACCACTACACACCACTACTACCACTACACACCTACACACCAGTACTACCACTACACACCTACACACCAGTACTACCACTACACACCAGTACTACCACTACACATCATTACTCCCTCTACACACCAGTACTACCACTACTACCACTACTATCACTACACACTACCACTACCACTACACACCAGTACAACCACTACACACCAGTACAACCACTACACACCAGTACTACCACTACTCACCACTACTACCACTACACACCACTATTACCACTACACACCACCACTACCACTACACACTACCACTACACACTACCACTGTAAATGAATGGTTCAGAGAACCGACAAGTTGATAAATTAGACACATATGCAACACTTGGGTATCTTTATTGAGGAAACGTTTCGCCACACAGTGGCTTCATCAGTCCATACAAAGGAGAATTGTGAAGAAGAGGAGGAGTTTGAGGTAATCAGTCCATCGGCCTTGAGTCGATATTGTCAGTCCAGGGAATTCTTCACTTGCCTAATCCTTGGGCACGACCTACTTCCACATTGGTCAACTGTGACACCACCTACGACTGTTGCACC
Source organism: Cherax destructor (assembly GCA_009830355.1). Lineage (NCBI taxonomy): Eukaryota > Metazoa > Arthropoda > Malacostraca > Decapoda > Parastacidae > Cherax > Cherax destructor. The sequence continues at coordinate 107,828 of WNWK01001315.1, forward strand.
TCTCTTGCCTACAGTATATAAGCTACTTCTTTGCACATATGTTGTATTCTTTTCAAGTTTGATGGACTGACAACATCGACTCAAGGCTGAGGGACTGACCACCTCAAACTCCTCCTGCTCTTCATGATTCTCCTTTGTATGGACTGATGAAGCCACTGTGTGGCGAAACGTTTCCTCAATAAAGATACCCAAGTGTTGCATATGTATCTAATTTATCACACACTACCACTACACAACACCACTGCAACTACACACTACCACTACACAACACCACTGCAACTACACACTACCACTACACACTACCACTACACACTACCACTACACAACACCACTACCACTACACACTCTCACTACACAACACCACTACCACTACCACTACACACTACCACTACACAACACCACTACCACTACACACTACTACTACACAACACTACTACCACTACACACTACCACTACACTACCACTACACACTACCACTACACACTACTACTACACAACACTACTACCACTACACACTACCACTACACTACCACTACACACTACCACTACACACTACCACTACACAACACTACTACCACTACACACTACCACTACACTACCACTACACTACCACTACACACTACCACTACACACTACCACTACACAACACTACTACCACTACACACTACCACTACACACTACCACTACACACTACCACTACACACTACCACTACACAACACCACTACCACTACACACTACCACTACACACTACCACTACACACTACCACTACACACTACCACTACACACTACCACTACACAACACCACTACACACTGCCACTACACACCACCACTACAGACTACAACTACATACCACCACTACTACTACACGCTACCACTACACACTACCACTACACACCACTACCACTACCACTACACACCACTACCACTGCTTCCACTACACACCACCACTTCCACTACACACTACCAGTTCACACCATCACCACCACACATCAACCACATCACCACTCATCTCACCCCTCCATCACCATCAACTCATCACCAACTTCATCACCATCATATATCCCCCACATCACCACCACACATCAACTAAATATCCACCACTTTGTCATCATACATCACCACCCTCCATTACCACCAACACACATAACCACCACCACCATCACACATTACCACCAACACTCCTCACCAACACAACCACCACCAACACATCACCACTCCACATCCACCACCACATCACCACCATACATCACCACCAACACTCTTTACTAACACAACCACCACATCGCCACCCTACATCACCACTATCACACATCACCACCAACACTCATCATCAACACAACCACCACCACTATATCACCACTCTACATCACCACCCTACATCACTACCAACAGACAACCATCCAGAATCACGTGTAGTTAACTGACTGTTGTGTATATTTCCTGGTTCTCAGTAACTTAGTTATGTGTGTCAGCTACCAACTCTGTTTCCCGCTATTAACTTCCCACAGACTAGAAGTTAAGAACATCTAGCAGTTAGTGTGAGTGTGGGGGAGTTGGTGGGTAAGTGGGTGGGTGGACCAGTCGGTGGGTAAGTGGGTGGGTGGATCAGTCGGTGGGTAAGTGGGTGGGTGGACTAGTCGGAGGGTAAGTGGGTGGATGGACCAGTCGTTGAGTAAGTGGGTGGATGGACCAGTCGGTGGTTAGGTGGGTGGGTGGGTGATCGAGTCGGTGGGTAAATGGGTGAGTGGATCAGTCGGTAGGTAAGTGGGTGGGTGGACCAGTCGGTGGGTAAGTGGGTGGGTGGACCAGTCGGTGGGTAAGTGGGTGGGTGGACCAGTCGGTGGGTAAGTGGGTAGATGGACTAGTCGGAGGGTAAGTGGGTGCATGGACCAGTCGTTGAGTAAGTGGGTTGATGGACCAGTCGGTGGTTAAGTGGGTGGGTGGGCGAGTCGGTGGGTAAGTGGGTGGGTGGGCCAGTTGGTGGGTAAGTGAATGAGTGGACCAGTTGGTGAGTGGACCAGTCGGTGGGTAAGTGGATGAGTGGGCCAGTCGGTGGGTAAGTGGGTGGGTGGATCAGTCGGTGGGTAAGTGGGTGGGTGGATCAGTCGGTGGGTAAGTGGGTGGGTGGATCAATCGGTGGGTAAGTGGGTGGGTGGACCAGTCGGTGGGTAAGTGGGTAGATGGACTAGTCGGAGGGTAAGTGGGTGGATGGACCAGTCGTTGAGTAAGTGGGTGGATGGACCAGTCGGTGGTTAAGTGGGTGGGTGGGCGAGTCGGTGGGTAAGTGGGTGGGTGGACCAGTTGGTGGGTAAGTGAATGGGTGGACCAGTTAGTGGGTGGACCAGTCGGTGGGTAAGTGGATGAGTGGACCAGTCGGTGGGTAAGTGGGTGGGTGGATCAGTCGGTGTGTAAGTTGGTGGGTGGACCAGTTGGTGGGTAAGTGAATGGGTGGACCAGTTGGTGGGTGGATCAGTCGGTGGGTAAGTGGGTGGGTAAGTGGGTGGGTGGAAGGTGTGAGAAAAAATATAATTTAAAACCTTCAGTTCTCAAAGGGTGTTGATCGCAGCTCTTGAATAATGCGTTGAGAGAAGCTCTTAAACATAACCCAAATTTTGTCAGTGTTGAAAGAAGTGACCTACTGAAGCTTTGTGATGGAACTTAACAAAGGAACACAAGTCAAGACTGAATGATGGTACTTAACAAAGGAACACTAGTCAAGACTGAATGATGGTACTTAACAAAGGAACACTAGTCAAGACTGAATGATGGTACTTAACAAAGGAACACTAGTCAAGACTGAATGATGGTACTTAACAAAGGAACACTAGTCAAGACTGAATGATGGTACTTAACAAAGGAACACTAGTCAAGACTGAATGATGGTACTTAACAAAGGAACACTAGTCAAGACTGAATGATGGTACTTAACAAAGGAACACAAGTCAAGACTGAATGATGGTACTTAACAAAGGAACACTAGTCAAGACTGAATGATGGTACTTAACAAAGGAACACAAGTCAAGACTGAATGATGGTACTTAACAAAGGAACACTAGTCAAGACTGAATGATGGTACTTAACAAAGGAACACAAGTCAAGACTGAATGATGGTACTTAACAAAGGAACACAAGTCAAGACTGAATGATGGTACTTAACAAAGGAACACAAGTCAAGACTGAATGATGGTACTTAACAAAGGAACACTAGTCAAGACTGAATGATGGTACTTAACAAAGGAACACTAGTCAAGACTGAATGATGGTACTTAACAAAGGAACACAAGTCAAGACTGAATGATGGTTCTTAACAAAGGAACACTAGTCAAGACTGAATGATGGTACTTAACAAAGGAACACAAGTCAAGACTGAATGATGGTACTTAACAAAGGAACACTAGTCAAGACTGAATGATGGTACTTAACAAAGGAACACTAGTCAAGACTGAATGATGGTACTTAACAAAGGAACACAAGTCAAGACTGAATGATGGAACTTAACAAAGGAACACAAGTCAAGACTGAATGATGGTACTTAACAAAGGAACACTAGTCAAGACTGAATGATGGAACTTAACAAACGAACACTAGTCAAGACTGAATGATGGAACTTAACAAAGGAACACAAGTCAAGACTGAATGATGGAACTTAACAAAGGAACACAAGTCAAGACTGAATGATGGAACTTAACAAAGGAACACAAGTCAAGACTGAATGATGGAACTTAACAAAGGAACACAAGTCAAGACTGAATGATGGAACTTAACAAAGGAACACAAGTCAAGACTGAATGATGGAACTTAACAAACGAACACAAGTCAAGACTGAATGATGGAACTTAACAAACGAACACTAGTCAAGACTGAATGATGGAACTTAACAAACGAACACTAGTCAAGACTGAATGATGGTACTTAACAAAGGAACACAAGTCAAGACTGAATGATGGAACTTAACAAACGAACACTAGTCAAGACTGAATGATGGAACTTAACAAAGGAACACAAGTCAAGACTGAATGATGGTACTTAACAAAGGAACACTAGTCAAGACTGAATGATGGTACTTAACAAAGGAACACTGGTCAGGACTGAGTGATGGGATGCTGAGTGAGGGGATGCTGAGTGAGGGGATGCTGAGTGAGAGGATGCTGAGTGAGGGGATGCTGAGTGAGGGGATGCTGTATCTTCTCTCTCGTGATTTCAACTTTTAATCTAAATTTCATAATTTGAAATACACTTTAGGAAAAAAAAATCCAATATTGATAAAAGCATAAACCAGTTAATAACAATAATGCTTGTGCTTCATTATCATATTAAAAACTTTCAAAACATGCAAACGGATGTAGGAAATCATCCTATATAAATTAAAAATGTTGCAAAACAAAGATGACATTTTGGTCAAAATGCTAAATTGATGATTTGCGTCAATTTATTATAATTAGGTTAAACGGAGAGTCTGTTGAAGTCTCCAACACCTGACTTAACACCTCTGACGTCGTAACTGATAATTATTATTATTATTATTATTACTACTGCTAACGACAGCAACAACAACATCAACAACAACAATAAGAGCAACAGCAATAACTTTATTTTTGTTATCAACTTTTTTGCTGTCAACAAAACAACAAAAGCAGCAACAGCAAAATCAACAACATATTATTATTGTTATTGTTATTACATACGCTGGGAAGCGCTAAGCCCGTAATCATCACATAAAGCCTGGGGAACGAGAGGTGGTCAGAGAAGGGCAGAGTAGCTCCAACATCTGGGATCAAGAGCCCACCTTCAGTACACAATGGTTAATTAAAGAAAACACAAAATCAACAAAATTGAGCAAATGTAAATTAATTGAGAGTATTGTTGGGTGTTGTAACACTTGTAACATACACTAGTGTTGAAACACTTGCAACATACACTAGTGTTGTAACACTTGCAACATACACTAGTGTTGTAACACTTGCAACATACACTAGTGTTTAAAAACTTGCAACATGCACTAGTGTTGAAACACTTGCAACATACTCTAGTGTTGTAACACTTGCAACATACACTAGTGTTGTAACACTTGCAACATACACTAGTGTTGTAACACTTGCAACATACACTAGTGTTGTAACACTTGCAACATACACTAGTGTTGTAACACTTGCAACATACACTAGTGTTGTAACACTTGCAACATATACTAGTTTTGTAACACTTGCAACATACATAAGTGTTGTAACACTTGCAACATACACTAGTGTTGTAACACTTGCAACCTTAACTAATGTTGTAGTGTTGTAACACTTGCAACCTTAACTAGTGTTGTAGTGTTGTAATCTTAACTAGTGTTTTAACACTTGTAACCTTCACTAGTGTTATAGTGTTTTAATCTTCACTTGTGTTGTAGTGTTGCAACACTTGTAACCTTCACTAGTGTTGTAGCGCTGTAACACTTGTAACCTTCACTAGTGTTGTAGTGACTAGTGTTGTAACACTTGTAACATTTAGAAGTGTTGTAGTTTTATAACACTTGTAACCTTCGCTAGTGTTGTAGTGTTATAACACTTGTAACCTTCGCTAGTGTTGTAGTGTTGTAACACTTGTAACCTTCACTAGTGTTGTAGTGTTGTAACACTTGCAACTTTCACTAGTGTTGTAACACTTATAAACTTCACTTGCGTTGTGATGCTGTAACACAAGTAACCTTCACTAGTGTTCTAGTGTTATTTCACTTGTAGCCTTCACTAGTGTTGCAACAAGTGTACCAGCAGTGTCCACTACTCTCACTAGTGTTTCATTGTGTTTTAACATATGCAATTGCACCATGGGGTCAGTCTTCACTTGAGTTGCAGAATGTTGTAAAGCAAGCAACTGGAGTACGGGATTAACTTTCATTGATGTTCTATTGTGTTGCAACATTTGCAACTACAGTGTGGGCTCGATCGTCTAGTACTATAAGTTTTTGCAACATATGCGACTACAGCATGTACTCACCATTTACTAGTGTTTAAGGGTGTTGCAACACTTGCAACTGTAGCATTTGCTCAACCTTCAGTAATTAGGAGGTGTTGCTAAACTTGCAACTACACATTCACCAGTCTTGCAGAGTGCTGCAACGCATGCAAAGACAATGTGGGTAATCAACCTTCACCAGTGTTGCGACACATGCAAACACAACGTTTGTTAAACCTTCGCCAGTGTTGCAGAGTGTCGCAACACATGCAACTAATATATGAAATAGACTTCACCTGGGAGTGATCAAGTCAGAAGATCTCACCTTCAAAGACCATAATAATGTATCAATCGCATCTGCTAGAAAAATGACAGAATGGATAATGAGAACCTTCAAAACTAGCGATGCCAAGCCCATGATGACACTCTTCAAGTCGCTTGTTCTATCTAGGCTGAATATTGCTGCACACTAACAGCACCTTTCAAGGAAGGCGAAATTGCTGACCTAGAAAATGTACGGAGAACCTTCACGGCTCACATAACTGCGATAAAACACCTAAATTACTGGGAACGCTTGAAGTTCCTCAACCTATACTCCCTAGAACGCAGGGGGGAGAGATACATGATCATATACACTTGGAAAATCCTAAAGGGATTAGTACCAAACTTGCACACGAGAGTCACTCCCTATGAAAGCAAAAGACTCGGCAGACGATGCAACACCCCCCACTGAAAAGCAGGGGTGCCACTAACAAGATAAGTGACAACGCAATAAGTGTCAGGGGCCCAAGACTGTTTAACTGCCTCCCAGCATACATAAGGTGGATTACCAATAGTCCCCTGGCTGTCTTCAAGCATGCACTGGACAGACACCTAAAGTCAGTACCTAAACAGTCGGACTGCGGTTCGTACGTCGGTTTGCGTGCGGCCAACAGTAACAGCCTAGTTGATCAGACCCTGATCCACCATGAGGCCTAGTCACAGACCGGACCGCGGGGGCGTTGACCCCCGGAACCCTCTCCAGGTAGTGTTTGTAAGATATAGCAATACATTCACCTTCCATAAGACAACCTCTCCTACCTTCCATTAGACCACCCCTCCTACCTTCCATAAGACCACCCCTCGTACCTTCCATTAGACCACCCCTCCTACCTTCCATAAGACCCCCTCCTACCTTCCATAAGACCACCCCTCCTACCTTCCATAGGACCACCGCTCCTACCTTCCATAAGACCACCTCTCCTACCTTCCATAAGACCACCTCTCCTACCTTCCGTAAGACCACCCCTCCTACCTTCCATAAGACCACCCTCCTACCTTCCATAAGACCACCCTCCTACCTTCCATAAGACCACCTCTCCTACCTTCCGTAAGACCACCCCTCCTACCTTCCATAAGATCACCCCTCCTACCTTCCATAAGACCACCCCTCCTACCTTCCATAAGACCACCCCTCCTACCTTCCATAAGACCACCCATCCTACCTTCCGTAAGACCACCCTCCTCCTTCCATTAGACCACCCCTCCTACCTTCCATAAGACCACCCTTCTACCTTCCATATGACTACCCCTTACCTTCCATAAGACCACCCCTCCTACCTTCCATAAGACCCTCCTACCTTCCATAAGACCACCCTTCCTACCTTCCATAGGACCACCGCTCCTACCTTCCATAAGACCACCTCTCCTACCTTCCATAAGACCACCTCTCCTACCTTCCGTAAGACCACCCCTCCTACCTTCCATAAGACCACCCCTCCTACCTTCCATAAGACCACCCCTCCTACCTTCCATAAGACCACCTCTCCTACCTTCCATAAGACCACCCTCCTACCTTCCATAAGATCACCCTCCTACCTTCCATAAGACCACCCTCCTACCTTCCATAAGACCACCTCCTACCTTCCATAAGACCACCCATCCTACCTTCCGTAAGACCACCCCTCCTACCTTCCATTAGACCACCCCTCCTACCTTCCATAAGACCACCCCTTCTACCTTCCATATGACTACCCCTCTTACCTTCCATAAGACCACCCCTCCTACCTTCCATAAGACCCCCTCCTACCTTCCATAAGACCACCCTTCCTACCTTCCATGGGACCACCCTCCTACCTTCCATAAGACCACCTCTCCTACCTTCCATAAGACCACCTCTCCTACCTTCCGTAAGACCACCCTCCTACCTTCCATAAGACCACCCTCCTACCTTCCATAAGACCACCCTCCTACCTTCCATAAGACCACCCTCCTACCTTCCATAAGACCACCCTCCTACCTTCCATAGACCACCCTCCTACCTTCCATAGGACCACCCCTCCTACCTTCCATAAGACTACCCTTCCTACCTTCCATAAGACCACCCCTCCAACCTTCAATAAGACCACCCCTCCTACCTTCCATAAGACCACCCCTCCTACCTTCCATAAGACTACCCCTCCTACCTTCCATAAGACTAACCCTCCTACCTTCCATCAGAGCACCCATCCTACCTTCCATAGGACCACCCTCCTACCTTCCATAAGATCACCCTCCCTACCTTCAATAAGACCACCCTCCTACCTTCCATAGGACCACCCCTCCTACCTTCAATAAGACCACCTATCCTACCTTCCATAGGACCACCCCTCCTACCTTCCATAAGACTACCCCTCCTACCTTCCATAAGACCACCCATCCTACCTTCCATAAGACCACCCCTCCACCTTCTATAAGACCACCCTCCTACCTTCCATAGGACCACCCCTCCTACCTTCCATAAGACCACCCCTCCTACCTTCCATAAGACCACCCCTCCTACCTTCCATAAGACCACCCCTCCACCATCTATAAGACCACCTCTCAACCTTCTATAAGACCACCCTTCCACCTTCTATAAGACCACCTCTCCACCTTCTATAAGACCTCCTCTCCACCTTCTATAAGACGACCTCTCCACCTTCTATAAGACCACCTCTCCACCTTCTATAAGACCACCTCTCCACCATCTATAAGACCACTTCTCCACCTTCTATAAGAACATTTCTCCACCTTCTATAAGACCACCTCTCCACCTTCTATTCTATAAGACCTCCTCTCCACCTTCTATAAGACCACATCTCCACCTTCTATAAGACCACCTCACCACCTTCTATAAGACCACCTCTCCACCTTCTATAAGACCTCCTCTCCACCTTCTATAAGACCTCCTCCACCTTCTATAAGACCACCCTCCACCTTCTATAAGACCCCTCTCCACCTTCATAAGACCACCTCTCACCTTCTATAAGACCACCCTCCACCTTCTATAGATCTCCCTCCACCTTCTATAAGACCCCTCCACCTTCATAAGACCACCCCCACCTTCTATAAGACACCTTCCACCTTCTATAAGACCACCTCTCACCTTCTATAAGACCACTCTCCACCTTCTATAAGACCACCTCTCCACCTTCTATAAGACACCTCTCCCCTTCATAAACCCTCCTCCACTTTATAAGACCCCTCCACCTTCTATAGACCCCTCACCTTCTATAAGACCACCTCTCCACCTTTATAAGACCACCTCTCCACCTTCTATAAGACACTCTCCACCTTCATAAGACCATCTCCACCTTCTAGACCATCTCCACCTTCTATAGACCACTTCCACCTTCATAAGACCACCTCCCACCTTCTATAAGACCACTCTCCACCTTCTTAGACTCCTCACCTTCTATAAGACCACCTTCACCTTCTATAAGACCTCCTCTCCACCTTCTATAAGACACTTCCACCTTCTATAGACCTCTCACCTTCATAAGACCACCCTCACCTCATAAGACACTTCACCTTCTAAAGACCCTCCACCTTCTATAAGACACCTTCACCTTCTATACGACCCTCTCCCCTTCTATAAGACCACCTTCCACCATTCTATAAGACCTTCTCACCTTCTATAAGACCACCTCTCCACCTTCTATAAGACTCACTCTCCACCTTCTATAAGACACGTCTCCACCTTCTATAAGACCACCTCTCCACCTTCTATAAGACCACCTCTCCACCTTCTATAAGACCACTTCTCCACCTTCTATAAGACCACTCTCCACCTTCTATAAGACCACCTCTCCACCTTCTATAAGACCTCCTCTCCACCTTCTATAAGACCACCTCTCCACCTTCTATAAGACCACCTCTCCACCTTCTATAAGACCACCTCTCCACCTTCTATAAGACCTCCTCTCCACCTTCTATAAGACCACCCCTCCACCTTCTATAAGACCACCTCTCACCTTCTATAAGACACCTCTCCACCTTCTATAAGACACCTCCACCTTCTATAAGACACCTCTCCACCTTCTATAGACCACCTCTCACCTCTATAAGACCACCTCTCCACCTTCTATAAGACTCCACCTTTACTCTCACCTTCTATAGACCACCCTCCACCTTCTATAGACCACCTCTCCACCTTCTATAAGACACTCTCCACCTCTATAAGACCACCTCCACCTTCTTAAGATCACTCTCCTACCTTCTAAAGACCACCTTCCCTACCTTCTATTGACCACCTTCTCCTTCTATGGGACCCTCTACCTTCTATAAGATACCAACCTTCACCTTCTATAAGATCTCTCACCTACCTTCATGAATACCCCTCACTTCTTAAGTCCACCTCTACTTTAAAGACCACCTCTCCTGCCTTCATAAGACCTCCTCCACCTTCATAAGATTCCACCCATAGACGACTCTCACCTATAAGGACCACCTCTCAACTTCTTAGGACCTTTCCACCTCTTAAGACCACCTCACCTTCTTAAGACCATCCTCTCTCTTCAGTAAGAACCCCCTCCCTCCACTTTCTATAAGACCCTCTCTCCACCTTCTAACCATTCCACCTTTATAAGACCTCCCTTCTAAACACTCTACTTCATAAGACCCCCTCCACTCTCACTTCTATTAAGCCATTCCACCTTCTATAAGACCACCTCTCCACCTTCTATAAGACCACCTCTCCACCTTCTATAAGACCACCTCTCCACCTTCTATAAGACCACCTCCACCTTCTATAAGACCACCTCTCCACCTTCTATAAGACCTCCTCTCCACCTTCTATAAGACCACCTCTCCACCTTCTATGACCACCTCTCACCTTCTATAAGACCACCTCTCCACCTTTATAAGACCACCTCTCCCCTCTATAAGACCCCTTCCACCTTTATAAGACACCTCTCCACCTTCTATAAGACTCTCCACCTTCTATAAGACCTCCTCTCCACCTTCTATAAGACCCTTCACCTCTATAAGACCACCTTCACTTCATAAGACCTCCTCTCCACCTTCTATAAGACCACCTCTCCACCTTCTATAAGACCACCTCTCCACCTTCTATAAGATCTCCTCTCCACCTTCTATAAGACCTCCTCTCCACCTTCTATAAGACCACCCCTCCACCTTCTATAAGACCTCCTCTCCACCTTCTACAAGACCACCTCTCCATCTTCTATAAGACCACCTCTCCACCTTCTATAAGATCTCCTCTCCACCTTCTATAAGACCTCCTCTCCACCTTCTATAAGACCAACCCACCACCTTCTATAAGACCACTTCTCCTCCTATAAGATCACCTCTCCTCCTTCTATAAGACCTCTCCACCTTTTATAAGACTACCCCTCCACCTTCTGTAAGACGACCTCTCCTCCTATAACATCACCTCTCCACCTTCTATTAGACCACCCCTCCACCTTCTATTAGACCACCCCTCAACCTTCTATTAGACCACCCCTCCACTTTCTATTAGACCACCCCTCCTCCTTCTATAAGATCATCTCCTCTTATAAAACCACTCGCTCATTCTCACTTTCTTAGTTGGGAAAGTTAACTTTCTAGAATTACCGAAAGAATCCCATATCTAACACTGGAAATCACTTAGCGTATTGTAATTTATTTTTGTTTGTTTGTTTGTTTGTTTGTTTAGTAATTTGATAAGTTAGTAAATAGTGCAATTAGTGCATTTTGTTAACTTATAGGTAATTTTCTTGACACTATACATGGGACATTTAACCGCAGCGAGTCACTAAAGAGACATTTAACAGTGGGTGGGCAGGCTAAAGGCGCGTTAAACGGCGGTAAATGTCGCTAAGATGGACGATTAACAGAAGGTAGAGAAATGCAGGTAGGGATGGTGTTTGTGTGTGTGTGTGTGTGTGTGTACTCACCTATTTGTACTCACCTATTTGTGGTTGCAGGGGTCGAGTCATAGCTCCTGGCCTCGCCTCTTCACTGATTGCTACTAGGTCCTCTCTCTCCCTGCTCCATGAGCTTTATCAAACCTCGTCTTAAAACTATGTATGGTTCCTGCCTCCACTACGTCACTTTCTAGGCTATTCCACTTCCTGACAACTCTATGACTGAAGAAATACTTCCTAACATCCCTTTGACTCATAGGAGTCTTCAACTTCCAACTGTGACCCCTTGTTTCTGTGTCCCCTCTCTGGAACATCTTGTCTCTGTCCACCTTATCTATTCCTCGCAGTATTTTATATGTCGTTATCATGTCTTCCCTAACCCTCCTGTCCTCTAGTGTCGTCAGGCCGATTTCCCTTAACGTTTCTTCGTAGGACAATCCCCTTAGCTCTGGGACTAGTCTTCTTGCAAACCTTTGAACTTTCTCTAATTTCTTGACGTGCTTGACCAGGTGTGGGTTCCAAACTGGTGCTGCATACTCCAGTATGGGCCTGACGTATATGGTGTACAGAGTCTTGAATGATTCCTTAGTGAGGTATTGGAACGCTATTCTTAGGTTTGCCAGCCGCCCGTATGCTGCAGCAGTTATCTGATTGATGTGCGCCTCAGGAGATGTGCTCGGTATTATACTCACCCCAAGATCTTTTTCCTTGAGTGAGGTTTGCAGTCTTTGGCCACCTAGATTATACTCTGTCTGCGGTGTGTGTGTATGTGTGTGTATGTGTATGTGTGTGTGTGTGTGCACGTGTATGTGTGTGTGTGTGTACTCACCTAATTGTACTCACCTAATTGTGGTTGCAGGGATCGAGACTCAGCTCCTGGCCCCGTCTCTTCGCTGTCCGCTACTGGGTCTCTGCTCTCCCTGCTCCATGAGCTTTATCATACCTTGTCTTAAAACTATGTATAGTTCCTGTCTCCACTATATGTTTCTCTAGACTATTCCACTTCCTGACTACTCTGTGGCTGAAGAAATGCTTCCTAACATCTTTTTGACTCATCTGAGTCTTCAGCTTCCAGTTGTGTCCCCTTGTTTCTGTGTTCCCTCTCTGGAACATCCTGTCACTGTCTACCTTGTCGATTCCCCGCAGTATTTTGTATGTCGTTATCATGTCTCCTCTGACCCTTCTTTTCTCCAGTGTTGTTAGTCCTATTTCCCTCAACCTTTCTTCATAGGACAGACCCCTGAGTTGTGGAACTAACCTTGTCGCAAACCTTTGCACTTTCTCTAGTTTCTTTACGTGCTTGACCAGGTGTGGGTTCCAGACTGGTGCTGCATATTCTAGTATGGGCCTGACGTACACGGTGTACAGTGTCTTGAACGATTCCTTGTTAAGGTAACGGAACGCTAATCTTAGGTTTGCCAGTCGCCCATATGCTGCCGCAGTTATCTGGTTGATGTGTGCCTCCGGAGACGTGCTTGGCGTTATACTCACCCCAAGGTCTTTCTCCTTTGCCGAGGTTTGTAGCCTTTGTCCGCCTAGCCTGTACTCTGTCAGCGGTCTTCTTTGCCCTTCTCCGATCTACATGACTTTGCATTTGGTGGGATTGAATTCGAGAAGCCAGTTGCTAGATCAGATGTCAAGCTTGTCCAGGTCTGTTTGAAGTCCTGCTTGGTCCTCTTCCGATGTGATTCTCCTCATTAATTTCACATCATCTGCGAACAGAGACACTTTTGAGTCTATCCCGTTCGTCATGTCATTTACATATACCAATAATAACACTGGTCCTAGGACTGACCCCTGTGGTACACCGCTCCGTCACAGGCGCCCACTGTGATACCTCATCACGCACCATGACCCGTTGTTGCCTCCCTGTGAGGTATTCCCTGATCCATTCCAGTGCCCTTCCTGCTATACATGCTTGTTCTTCCAACTTCTTTACTAATCTCATGTGAGGAACTGTGTCAAAGGCCTTCCTGCAGTCCTGCAATCAACCCACCCTTCTCTCTCTTGCTTTACCTCTGTTACTTTATCATAGAACTCTAGGAGGTTTGTTACACAGGATTTGCCTTCCCGGAATCCGTGCTGACTGGAGTTTATTATCCTGTTCAGCTCGAGGTGCTCCACCATTCTTTTCCTGATGATTTTCTCCAGGACTTTGCACACTATACACGTAAGTGACACCGGTCTATAGTTTAGTGCCTCTTTTCTGTTTCCTTTTTTAAAGCTGGGGACTACGTTGGCCTGCTTCCATAGCTCAGGTAGCTGCCCAGTTTCAAGGGATGTGTTGAATATTATGGTAAGTGGCACACTCAGTACCTCAGCTCCTTCCCGAAGAACCCACGGGGAGATATTGTCCGGACCCATCGCCTTTGAGGTATCAAGGTCACTGAGTAACTGCTTCACTTCCTCCTCAGTTGTGTGTATGCCCTCCAGCACTTGATACTTTCCTTGTTGGTGACGCACCCCATCCTGTCTACCCAGCTGCCTTCCTTCCTCCACTGTGAATACTTCCTTAAACCTCAAGTTGAGCTCCTCACATACCTCTTGATCGTTACTTGTGAGTTCCCCATCTTCTCTCCTCAGCCTTATCACCTGGTCCTTGACTGTTGTCTTCCTTCTGATGTGACTGTACATCAGTTTCGGGTCGGACTTAACTTTCGATGCTATGTCGTTTTCGTACTGTTTCTGGGCCTCCCTCCGTACCTGTGCATACTCGTTTCTAGCTCTTCTACTAACCTCTTTGTTTACTTGGGTTCTTTGCTTTCTGTACCTTTTCCATTCTCTGACACTTTGAGTCTTTGCCTCCCTGCACCTTTGGGTAAACCAGGGGCTCTTTCTGGCCTTCCCGTTTAATCTTTTTCCTCTGGGTATAAACCGTTCCTCTGCCTCCTTGCACTTTGCCCCTACGTATGTGTGTGTGTGTGTGTGTGTGTGTGTGAGAGAGAGAGAAGTAGGTGCTCTTCTTATCAGTGGAGGCAGGTGTTGATGTTATCACTGGAGGCAGTTACTGCTGTTATCACTGGAGGCAGTTACTGCTGTTATCACTGGAGGCAAGTGCTCCTGTTATCACTGGAGGCAAGTGCTCCTGTTATCACTGGAGGCAAGTGCTCCTGTTATCACTGGAGGCAAGTACTTCTCTTTTCACCTGAGGCATTTGTTACTATTATCACTGGAAGCAGGCGTTGCTGTATCACTGGAGGCAGTTGCTGCTGTTTACACTGGAGAGGCAAGGATAAGGAATAAGCGGAGACTTAAGAGGAAGAAACTGTGGAGGAGGAAGGCACAAGTAGACACGGCTGCCTCGCCCATCATTAATGTGTGATAGATAGAGAGAGAGAGAGAGAGAGAGAGAGAGAGAGAGAGAGAGAGAGAGAGAAGAGAGAGAGAGAGAGAGAGAGAAAGAGAGAGAGAGAGTAAAGCAAATGTAATCAGCCTAATGGAACCTTTACCTCACCCGCATCGAGTCCATCCCCCCGCTAATCTGACCCCTCTGAGTTACACGGGATCACATTCCCAGGCTGCTGCTGTTGTACACATGACTGAGCCGCTGTCCACCCAGTACAACTGCTGGATAATGAGGAGAGTGTCGAAGCGTGTTCTGATCCTACAGAACATGTGTAGGGCAGCGAGGGGCTGTTGGGCTGTATCGATGCCCTGTCGATTCCTAATTAGGATTGGAGCATCTTTCTTGGAATCCTACTGGTGTGTGGGTGATCTTGTAGGATTACCTGGCCACCGCCGTCTCGTGTCCGGAAGTGTTATGCTGACGGCAAGATTCCACGTTATTACTGCGTCTGGGAGACGTCGAGGATACATCTTAGAATTGGCTGAATGATCCACTCCATTTTATGGTTTATTAATTTCTGACAATTAAATGCTGATTTATGTTATATTAAAATTTTCTTCCTAGACGACAGTGATTCAGAATCCTAGCAACGGTGATATTAAGAATCAATATTCTGAAGTTCATAAAAAATTCGAATCAAAGTTGTTTTTATACTTTATTAAGTAATCAATGTATAAAGTTATCTCAGAGGCTTCAGTGCTGTGACACTCATGGCTTCAATGCTGTGATTCCCATGCCTTCAGTGCTGTGACTCATGGCTTCAGTGCTGTGATTCTCATGGCTTCAGTGCTGTGACTCTCATGGCTTCAGGGCTGTGACTCTCATGGTTTCAGTGCTGTGACTTTCATAGCCTCAGTGGTGTGACTCTTATGGCTTTAGTGCTGTGACTCATTGCTTCAGTGCTGTGATTCTCACGACTTCAGTGCTGTGACTCTCATGGGTTCAGTGCTGTGACTCTCATGGCTTCAGTGCTGTGACTCTCATGGCCTCAGTGCTGTGACTTTCATAGCCTCAGTGCTGTGACTCATTGCTTCAGTGCTGTGATTCTCACGGCTTCAGTACTGTGACTCTCATAACTTCAGTGCTATGACTCTCATGGCATCAGTGTCTTAACTATGTCAATAGTTGCAGGTGAATGTATAGCAAACGGAATAAGGAAAGCGTTTATATAGCATTTAAAGTCAATGAACTTTAAATTCGAAGTTAACGTCATTAAAAGGTGAAGGCTATATACCATCTGGAGCAGATGATGTTTGCCTTTACGAAGAGTCTGAGAGGTAGTGATCCTGGGTGTCTGTGACCTAAGATTTGTGGAAGTGGTTGAGTAGTGAGGATCCTCATCTCGTGATGTTGTTATTTATTCTGAAGTTTGTGGGCTGTGGTACAGTATAATGCAGTCGTTTCGAGGTATTGTGAGTGTGTGAGTGTGTTGTCTGTTTATGATCGTGCAAAGGTTATCAGGAGGAAGTGTTTATCTATCAGTTTGCAGTGTTTGTCTATTAGTTTGAGGTGTCTGTTAATACTTTGACGTGTTTGTAAGGAGAAATATTCTAATGTGAAAGATTGATTTCCATCGAGTTCTAAGCAAATATTTTGGTAGCATTTGCATTCGGAGTTTTGTAAAGTGTTGTTTCGTTATTATTAATGGTTGTGTGACGGTGGGTGTAACTTTCCACTATTGTTTGTGAGTGAAGATGCTAGCTTGATGTTGTTAAAGGAATCGTAACTCAGCTGTGAATCGCTTGATCGACTACATGTTGTCGTTCAGAGCGACTTATAATAATACCAGCTGAGATACCAGGCTTTTGAGTCGTACACTATATGGCTCTGAGGGAGGACTTAATTTTAAATGAGTTCTTGCTAATTGACCAGTTTTACCTATTCGGCACGACATATACATATATGCATATATATATAAATATATATATATATATATATATATATATATATATATATATATATATATATATATATATATATATATATATATATATATATATATATATATATTACCACGAACGAGTGATATTGATCAATAACTACACTGCACTAGCCAGGGTCGAACCCATGATGCTTTAGCCAGCCTCATGATGAGCGAAGACACATGACGCTCTGTAGCTATTGATCAATACCACTCGTTACAATAATATAATATACTGCTTGTTGAGCTAGTACACCAAACAGGAGTAGAATGAAATTAGCTTAGAGGCGTCCACACCATCGTATGTCCTTGGGTAGCGAGTACAGCATTCAGTCCTACTGGATGCGCTACTCTAAAGGATTATGTGGTTAAGTAGTCTAAGGCGTCATATGTTTTCGCTCATCATGAGGCGGCCCAAAGCATGATGGGTTCGACCCCTGGCTAGTGCAGTGTAGTTATTGATATATATATATATATATATGCGTCTCCCAGTAGTATTGTGTTAAGATAGAGGGAGTCAGGTATATGTTCCTGGTTGGGTCTGTCATGACCACTTTAATTAAAATATCTGCTGGTACCTTAATCAATACTGTTTGGTTCATGATTATTATCACAGGTGGTGGTGGTGGTTCTTCTGTATATTGATTGGTGTAGACACTCTTGATGTGCATGTATGTACTCACCAGTATGTGCTTGCGAGGTTCGAGTATTGGCTTCTGGTTCCCGTGTGTGTGTGTGTGTGTGTGTGTGTTTGTTTGTGTGTGTGTGTGTGTGTGCGTGTGTGTGTGTGTGTGTGGGTGGGTGTGTGTGTGTCTGTCTGTCAGGTGGCGAGTGTACGTTCGCGTATGCCTGTAAGACACTTTTATGTAATCCAAATGTACTTTGCATGTGTACATTGCTTCAGCCTGGTGAACTTCACTCTATCTTGCTTGTTATTGTTCTTTGAAACTTCCTAACTATAACTTTGCTTTGCTCAGCCCATTTTTTTTAAAAGCTTTAATCTTCGTAATGTTTGCTAAATATACCACTAAGTTTTTTTAAGTACTGAAAGACTTATATATATTTTACAAGACCATAGGTGAGTGTATTATGGCATGTCTGTCTTGATGAGGTGACTGCACTTGGCATTTTGAGTAAGAGTTGTGGTCAGTAAATCTATTAAAAAAATAAGCTACAAAAATAAGTGCATCTTGATTTGATGTTTATGTTGTCTCTGGCAATAGCATGTTTCTTTCTTATATTGCCAAGGTAAACATTATTGCAAGGTAAGTAACTCTTGTTGTTTTTTGTTCTTTTGTCTCCAAATGTTCAAATAATCAAATTTTAATGTTTATATACAAAAGCTTTGACGTATATTTTCTCATATACATCAGATATTTCATATACACATGTGATAATATATATATATATATATATATATATATATATATATATATATATATATATATATATATATATATATATAATAATATTATTCATGAATTTAAATAATTTTCATCTCATACATTATCTTACTTTTTCACCTGAGTTCTTCCCTAATTTACCAGATACTAATTAAGATATTAAACTTACTCTCATTACTGTGACCAAGGTGACTTTTTTCTCTGTAAGACCCAGGAAGTGACCTCTTCACAGTAGTTTAATCACCACTGTGACCTCTACAATGTCGTGTGATCACCAATGTGACCTCTACACTCTAGTGTGACCAGTAGGATGACCTCTACACAGTTGTGTGACCTATAAATAGTAGTGTGACCACCAGGGCAACCTCTACACAGAAGTGTGACCAACAGGGTGACATATACACTGTAGTGTGACCACCAGGGTGTCCTATACACAGTAGTGTGACCAAGATAATGATCGCTACAAAGTAGTGTGACCAAAACGACGACCTACAGTGTGAGACCAAGGTGGTAACCTCCCCCTACTGAAGTGTGACCACCGAGGTGACCTCTAGTCCCCATGGTTCCCACCACAGCATAACGCAGAGCAACATCAGTTATAATATATGTATATGTGCTGAGGTAGTCTTTACGGGGCCTTCGGGGAGCTCAAAGTAATTTCCCAGATTACTTTGAGCAATTTCCCAGCCGTTATTCCTTTGGTTTTAACATTCTGAGTTTGTAGAGTGTAACACAGTGGACCATAGTGGTGCTGTGTAGCACAGTGGATCATATTGGTGCTGTGTAGCACAGTGGATCATAGTGGTGCTGTGTAGCACAGTGGATCATAGTGGTGCTGTGTAGCACAGTGGATCATATTGGTGCTGTGTAGCACAGTGGGTCATAGTGGTGCTGTGTAGCACAGTGGATCATAGTGAAGCTGTGTAGCACAGTGGAACATAGTGGTGCTGTGTAGCACAGTGGAACATAGTGGTGCTGTGTATCACAGTGGATCATAGTGGTGCTGTGTAGCACAGTGGAACATAGTGGTGCTGTGTAGCACAGTGGATCATAGTGGTGCTGTGTAGCACAGTGGAACATAGTGGTGCTGTGTAGCACAGTGGAACATTGTGGTGCTGTGTAGCACAGTGGAACATAGTGGTGCTGTGTAGCACAGTGGATCATAGTGGTGCTGTGTAGCACAGTGGATCATAGTGGTGCTGTGTAGCACAGTGGATCATAGTGGTGCTGTGTAGCACAGTGGAACATAGTGGTGCTGTGTAGCACAGTGGAACATTGTGGTGCTGTGTAGCACAGTGGATCATAGTGGTGCTGTGTAGCACAGTGGAACATAGTGGTGCTGTGAAGCACAGTGGATCATAGTGGTGCTGTGTAGCACAGTGGATCATAGTGCTGCTGTGTAGCACAGTGGATCATAGTGGTGCTGTGTTGCACAGTGGACCATAGTGGTGCTGTGTAGCACAGTTGATAATAGTGGTGCTGTGTAGCACAGTGGATCATAGTGGTGTTGTGTAGCAAAATGGATCATAGTGGTGCTGTGTAGCACAGTGGATAATAGTGGTGCTGTGTAGCACAGTGGATCATAGTGGTGCTGTGTTGCACAGTGGATCATAGTGGTGCTGTGTAGCACAGTGGATAATAGTGGTGCTGTCTAGCACAGTGGATCATATTGGTTCTGTGTAGCACCGTGGATCATAGTGGTGTTGTGTAGCACAATGGATCATATTGGTGCTGTGTAGCACAGTGGATCATATTGGTGTTGTGTAGCACAGTGGAACATAGTGGTGCTGTGAAGCACAGTGGATCATAGTGGTGCTGTGTAGCACAGTGGATCATAGTGCTGCTGTGTAGCACAGTGGATCATAGTGGTGCTGTGTTGCACAGTGGACCATAGTGGTGCTGTGTAGCACAGTGGATCATATTGGTGTTGTGTAGCACAGTGGATCATAGTGGTGTTGTGTAGCAAAATGGATCATAGTGGTGCTGTGTAGCACAGTGGATAATAGTGGTGCTGTGTAGCACAGTGGATCATAGTGGTGCTGTGTTGCACAGTGGATCATAGTGGTGCTGTGTAGCACAGTGGATAATAGTGGTGCTGTCTAGCACAGTGGATCATATTGGTTCTGTGTAGCACAGTGGATCATAGTGGTGTTGTGTAGCACAATGGATCATATTGGTGCTGTGTAGCACAGTGGATCATATTGGTGTTGTGTAGCACAGTGGATCATAGTGGTGCTGTATAGCGCACAGGATCATAGTGGTGCTGTGTAACACATTGGAACATAGTGGTGCTGTGTAGCACAGTGGAACATAGTGGTACTTTTTAGCACAGTGGAACATAGTGGTGCTGTGTAGAACAGTGGAACATATTGGTGCTGTGTAGCATAGTGGTATGGTGGACACCACACTTGTCTGGTGGACACCACACTGGTATGGTGGACACCACACTGGTTTGGTGGACACCAGACTGGTCTGCAGTACACCAAACTCGTGTGTTGGACGCTACGCTGGATTGGAGGACACCATTCTGATTTGGTGGACACCACACTGGTCTGATGGACACCCCCAAATGATGTAGTGGACAACTCAGTGGTGTGGTGGACGCCATAATGGTGTGGTGGACACCACTCTAGTGTGGAGGACACCAAACTGGTATGGTGGACACCACATTGGTCTGGTGGACACCATACTGGTCTGACGGATATCACATTAATCTGGCGGACACCACACAGGTCTGGTGGATACTACACTGGTCTGATGGACACCAAACTGGTCTGTTGGACGTTATAGTGGTCTGGTGGGTACCACACAAGTCTGATGGAAACTACAATGATGCAGTGGACACAACAATGACGTGGTGGACACTACATTGGTCTGGAGGACACCTCACTGGCCGGGTGGACACCACACTGATCTAGTTGACGCCACACTGGTCGAATGGACATCACACTCGTCTGGTGGTCTGATGGACGCTACACTGGTCTGGTGGACACTACACTGGTCTGGTGGACACTACACTGGTCGGGTGGACAACACCATTGTCTGGTGGACAACACACTGGTCTGGTGGGCAACACACTGGTCTGGTGGACACCACACTGGTTTTTTTGGACGTTACACTGACCTGTTTGACACCACACTGGTCTGGTGGACACCACACTGACCTGGTAGACGTTACAATGACTTGTGGACTTCTCACTGTCTGGTGGACGCTACACTGACATGGGCACCACACTGACCAGATGGATGCTATACTGATCTGGTGGACACAACACTGGTCTGGTGGACACAACACTGGTCTGGTGGACACAACACTTGTCTGGTAGACACAACACTGACATGGGCACCACACTGACCAGATGGATGCTATACTGATCTGGTGGACACAACACTGGTCTGGTGGATACAACACTGGTCTGGTGGACACAACACTGGTCTGGTGGACACAACACTGGTCTGGTGGACACAACACTGATCTAGTGGACACAACACTGATCTGGTGGACACAACACTGGTCTGGTGGATACAACACTGGTCTGGTGGACACAACACTTGTCTGGTGGACACAACACTGATCTGGTGGACACAACACTGGTCTGGTGGACACAGCACTGATCTGGTGGACACAACACTGGTCTGGTGGACACAACACTGATCTGGTGGACACAACACTGATCTGGTGGACACAACACTGATCCGGTGGACACAACACTGATCTGGTGGACACAACACTGGTCTGGTGGACACAACACTAATCTGGTGGACACAACACTCTCTCCGATGTGTTACTTTGACTATATAGTAAGATTTTTTTTTTTTTATCTCTTAAAAAGATTGAGGAGCAGCAGGTGACTAACGACAGTAATGTAGATAAGACACAAGTGGAGAAGAGGCTTTTATTGTTACAAAGTTTGGTCTAGTAAACCTCTACACTGAAATGTTGTCACAGCTTAATTATAACCATATTTGTTAAAGAGGTGGACGGGGTAAGCCAGCTAAAGGTTTCGATCCAATGCTGGGTCATCATATGACTAAGACCCGCGTCAGGAAACACTTGTCCTGTTTCCTGACAAATCTTACCTAAGTTAGCTAAATTTTGATGTGATCTTTGACTTAGTGTTACGTTTCTGTTTTCCCTCAGAAACTGTCACTCTCAATTCCTCTTTTTATTTCATCATTCTTTTTCATGTTTCATTTATGTCTTATCTTTCATCTGTTCCTTGTTTGTGTATTACTGTACCTTTCTCTCGTTCATTATTTCTAATTGTTTTTCTCTTGCACATGTCTCTCTAACATGTCTCCCGATTTCTCTGGTCACTCCATCTCCCTCGCATCTCTAACATCATCTTTCATTGTATCTTTCTGCCATGTCACCACATCTTTACCGGTCACATCTCACTACCATATCTCCACATCTCTCGATCTTGTTCATCACATCCCCCCAGATCCCAATGTTATCCCAATGTTATCCTCTCACCTTTCCCCCTGATGCCCACTGATCCCCCAAACACAACACCTCCTCGTCATCTCGCTAATCTCTAGTTCATTTCTCCCCATTCCTCTAGCTAACCCGGAGGGGCCTGGATGCTGTGCGATAATCCTCACTATTGTCTCGTATCTCCTCATCGTTGCTACCTTCCCTTTCTCACTATGCATGTGTATCAAGGTAAGTTATATATATTTTTGTTGGCTTTCACGAGTCTGGGATGGTATAGACCTTGGTAATACATACCGACAAATTGGTTTAAAATAACACGTGAGCAAACACTAGGATATATTTGTTAGAAAACGTTTCGGTCCTTGGACCTTGATCCCTTCTAACACACAGAGGTTGAAATGGCAGTATATATATATAGGCAGAGAGTGGGGTGTGAGGGAAGCATGGTGACCTGAAGTAATCAAAGTCCCAGGACTGAAACGTTTTCTTATAAATATATCCTAGTGTTTGCTCATGTGTCTTTTTAAACTACGAATCTAGGATACTCTCACAAATACAAGGCATTCTCTTGGGTTTGATAAGACGTATACTTGATTTTGCCTTGTGTATTCTAAGACAAACACGGGGGTTTATAATAATCTGGGGTTCCTGAGTCAAACACCTGGCTTTATGTTCAGGGATTCCTGACTCATATTCCTGGTTCTATGGATTAGTTTTTCTGAGATATACTGCTGGCTTTGTCTTGGCCATTTTGAGACATACACCTTAATTGTCTTGGGGATTCTGTAATATTTATACTTCGTATACAAGATTTATATGACATGTTTTATGTATTAATTACTAAAAACAGGTGAGTTCGTCACCAACGTGTCGTCTTAGGAAACATAATTGGCGATATTTGATGAAAAATGAGCTAAAACACCGATTATTTCTGCTTTGTTAAATAAGGTTGGATTTATTTGAGAGCTTTACTGTAGTGTGTTTATGATTTATTAGGTATCCCCGATGAGCTACTTTTATGGGGTTCCATGAAAATTATTCCTTTTTATCTTTTTTTTTTATTTTTCTTTCCTAACCGCCTCCAAACTGTCGTTTATAACTTGAGAACACGTCATTGCATCGGTTTATTGTAACGGGGGTAAGGGCTATTGTATCTGCTGACAGGTTTATTGTAACGGGGGTAAGGGCTATTGTATCTGCTGACAGGTTTATTGTAACGGGGGTAAGGGCTGTTGTAACTGCTGACAGGTGTATTGTAACGGGGGTAATGGCTGTTGTAACTGCTGACAGGTGTATTGTAACGGGGGTAAGGGCTGTTGTAACTGCTGACAGGTGTATTGTAACGGGGTAAGGGCTGTTGTAACTGCTGACAGATGTATTGTAACGGGGTAAGGGCTGTTGTAACTGCTGACAGGTGTGACTGCCCTGTGATCCACGTTATTCAGCCCATTCCTGAAACTTCGTTTCCATGTGATAACTTAGTCTCTTCTGATCAATTTGAATTATTTTTAAAATCATAACCAAGCGCTAAACTCGCAAGGGTCCTACGGTAATGAGCTTCAAACAAAAGCGATTCATCCTAACTTGAAGAGATCTTTAATTATCGTTTTTCCTACTTTGTGGATAACAAGCACTGCGATAAAAAAAAAGATTGAAATTTCAAGCACTTTCGTGGTTTCTCACATTATCAAGGAACAGTTCCTTGATAATGTGAGAAATCACGAAAGCGCTTGGAAGTTCACTAATTTTTCACAGTGGTTATCCTGCATATTGTGATATCACTTGTTTACTGTGATCTTATTGCATTTCCAGTTTTATGTATAAAAAAGTGTTTTTTTTCCCACGTTAAATCACGTTGATTATAAATGAGAATATCTTTTATAAACGACTTTAATATTTCAAGGCCGATGCAACTTACAGTGATGATGCTTTTCGATAAGTTTATGTTATGTAGCTGTACAAACTCATAATGAATGTGCAGTATCGATAATAACAAGAGAATGACTCTTCGGATCGCTTTCAAACGTTTATCGCTTGTGTGTTTCGCTGGTGTTATGTTTGCGTTGTTATTGAGCTGCAGTAATCTTTATTTGACAATTTTATTAAATAAACTGTAATACTGATGTCTGTTCAAGAGTTGACATTGCCTCTCTTGGTCGGTTTTGAAATATTAACCTGATACACTCGACACCCAGGACCAGGTTCAGCCTTGACCGTAGGTGCAAACTTGTAACTTTACTAACATTGCCCACAAAACTTGGAATCGCTGAATTCAGTTAGGCTTCAGACTTTTAGTGTTGATGGGTTTTTATTCAAAGAATGATTGACATTCATGTCGACCCACAGTATGTTAATTGTTATTTAACAATTTTATTAAATTAGTTTCCGTGTAAGAGCCAATTGATAATTTTATTGGTAAACTTATATAAAACTAAACTTTCTTAAAAAAAAAAAAACTGTACAATTGCATAGATTTTTAAATAGAGTATAAATCAGAAAACTAAGAGATATTGAAAACTCGCGTTTTTATGGCGTTTACCAAATTTCATGAGTTAAATGATTCCCTAAATGTCCTTTTTTCCGGCGATATTATTCCAGAGCCGGTAATATTCTTTGGTACAGTGAGCATCATCACACTAACTGTATTCCAGGCTTTTCTTTATAACTTCATAATACCTTATCCGATCAGTTTAAAATTTTAAACAATGATGAACATGAAAGAGGAAGGATCTTGGAACACTTGACACGTGCTCTTACTCTCTGGTCCATTTTAAACAAACAATTTCTAATTTTGGTTTCCATATGACAACCCTAGAAAGCCTCTTCTGATCGGCTTTCAACTTTATTTTGGGTTGTGTAAATTTAAGTAGAATATTTAATTAAAATGGTTCCACGAAATAACCGGAGAATATCTCTTCTGATAAGCTTTAAATCTTAAACGCTGGTGAATCTTGGAGAAAATATTGGAGTCATTTTGGCATATGTAGGTGCCAAATTGTCATTTTCGTGAAGAAACTGGGAAAATAGTAGTACGGATTTTCATGGGATAATTTGCGAATGCCTCATTCGATTATTATTATTATTATTATAATCAAAAGAAGCGCTAAACCACAAGGGTCATACAGCGCAGTAGGGCAGGGCAGGATGCAGAGATAATGGGTAGTAAGTGGGAGAGGGATGATTAATAGGGTATGGAGTGCAGCGGGGTAGTGGATAGTGCAGGGATAGAGGGTAGTAAGAAATTGAGGTAGAAGAGACTGAGGGAGGTGCTAGAGGCATATTCTTCAGAGTTTGTGTAGTAAGTCAGTTGCTGTCAAAAAGTCAATGAGAGAGTCAGGGTTAAAGGAGAGTCCATCTGCAAGAGGCGAAGGTAAAGAAAGGGCAGCAGAGAGAAGACGAAGTTGGAGGTAAATTTTGCGTGCTCGTTGATAGAGTGGGCAGTCCAACAGACTGTGGCGAACAGACACTGGAACCTGACAATGCTCACAGAGAGGGACAGGGAGCCTCTCCATGAGATACCCGTGAGTAAGACGAGTGTGGCCAATGCGAAGACGGGAGAGAGTAGTCTCCCAACTTCGACATTGGTGACAGGAAGAAGGCCAGAAACCTATACTCGATTTAATAGAATGAAGTTTGTTATGTAGCAGGTCAGACTAACGATGCTGCCAATGGGTGCGAAGGTGGGTAGCAATTACAGAAAAATAGTCCGTAAATGGAACACCTCTATATGAAACTGGAAGGTCATGTACTGCTGACCTCGCAGAAGTGTCTGCCTGTTCATTGCCCTGTACGTCAACATGACCAGGGACCCAACAAAAATCAATATCTTTGTGTTTGCTAGAGATACGGCGTAACCAAAGTTGGATACGAAGAACTAGGGGGTGAAGTGTATCAAATTTTCGGATAGCCTGTAAAGCACTAAGGGAGTCTGAAACGACCACAAATGGTGACACAGGCATCGATGCAATACGGATAAGTGCCACAAGAATGGCATACAATTCAGCCGCAAAAATGCTAGCCGAGGATAATAGATGCCCTCGCACGACGCTGTACGGAAACACTGCTGCGAATCCGACGCCATCAGAAGACTTAGAACCATTGGTGTACACTGCAATGGCATGGGAATGAGAGCGAAAGTGGTCTAGAAAAAGAGAGCGAGAAGCCGCCGTAGGCAGTTGGGCTTTCGCACATGGTTGTGGAAAAGAACAGACACGGACAGCAGGAACTTCCCAAGAGGGTAGGGGAAACGGAGATGCCACATGAACATAGAAAGGTGGTAGCTGAAGAGTAGACAAGAGCGAATGTAGGTGAAGAGAAAATTGACGAAGTAAACAGGGGCGACGAACAAATAAAGAGTGTCTACTAACATCTGTGACAATCCTATACATGGATGGATTGCAGAGGTCATGAGAGTGAACATAATAGTGAAGGCAATGTGCATCACGGCGATCGAACAAGGATGGAATGTTCGCTTCTGCATAGAGGCTCTCAACCGGGGAAGAACGAAAAGCACCAAGGCATAAACGTAATCCCTGGTGATTAAGGCTAGGGAGAGAAGCAGGGGAGGCCGCCGAATATATCTGGTCACCATAATCGAGTATCGGTAAAATTAGGGCTGAATGCAGGCGAAGGAGAGTTCTACGATCAGCCCCCCATGAAAGATGTGCTAGGGTTTTAAGGAGGTTCAGCCAGCTATGACAAGTTGCCTTCAGAGAGGTATTGTGAGGTTTCCAGGACAGTCGAAGGTCAAACAGGAGGCCGAGAAACCTGACCGTATCACGTTCTGGGATACGCGAGCCATATAGGAACAATGGATGATCAAAGACCACTGAACGTCTAGTAAACGTAATTTGGTGAGTTTTACTACTAGAAAATTTAAACCTGTGAGTGGTGGCCCAATCGGAAACCCGGTTGATTGCATGCTGGAGGAAAACTGCAATGAGGTGACAGTCAGCACCTGCACAAGCTATAGCAAAGTCATCAACATAAAGCGATGACCAAATATTTGATGGTAGAACAGATGCCAGATTATTTATAGCAAAGAGAAAGAGTATTGTGCTCAGAACACATCCCTGGCGGACACCTTCAGCTTGGACAAACTCCGGGGAAAGCATATTATTAACCCGGACACGGAAATATCTTTCAGTTAAGAAGGCCTTAAGGGAAAATGGTAGATTGCCTTGGAGGCCTAAGGAGTGGGCCTGGGCCAAGATATTATACCTCCAAGTTGTGTCAAATGCCTTCTCAAGGTCAAAAAAGATGGCGATAACCGAGTGGTTATTAGCAAAGGCATTACGAATATATGTGTTCAAGCGCAGTAAGGGATCAATGGTAGAACGGCCCTTACGAAAGCCATATTGACTAGTGGAGAGACTACTGTGCGTCTCTAAATACAACATCAAACGTCTATTAACCAGACGTCCCATCACCTTGCAAACTGCCCTGGTAAGAGCGATGGGACGGTAGTGGGAGGTATCATGTCCCGTAGTACCTGGTTTGTGGAAAGGTAGAACAATAGCAGATTTCCACAGCTGGGAAAGAACTTGTGACCAAATAAGATTAAAGAGTCGTAAAAGGACTGCATACGAATATGTATGCCGTCTGGCCCAGCTGTCGATGATCGGCAAGCGGAGAGTGTTGCCACCAGTTCCAGAAAGGTAAAAGGCACATTATAAGATTCTTCTCTGAGAGAAGAAAAATCTAAGGGCTCTAACTCGCTGGCAGACTTAGAAGAAAGGAACGAGGGGCATAGATGGAGCCCCTGAGAAATACGGACCAGATTATTACCAATTTCAGTGGCAGCAACCCGAAGAAAAGGAGCCGGGTCGGGGGAGAATTTACCACTCAGTTTCCATACTTTTTTCCAGACTGCACTCATCGAGGAAGCCGAAGTGATGGTAGAAATGTAATCCCGCCATCAAGTGCGTTTAGCGTCATGGATGACACGGCGAGCAATTGCTCTCTTCTGCTTAAAATCAAGGAGTCTCTCTGTGGTTCTGTTATACCGATACCTGCTCAATGCAGCGCGTTTCAAACGTACAGACCGAGCACAAGCAGGAGACCACCAAAGCACGCACTTATGAGAATGCTTGCCTGAGGTTTGGGGAATAGAATGTGCAGCTGCAGTTAAGACGGAGGACGAGAATAGATGTAAAACTTCATCAATGGAGGACGAGGAAGGAGCCTCATGAAAAGCAGTAAGATGTGCGTAAAGGTCCCAATTCGCCCTGTCAAATTGCCAGCATGGGCAACGAGGAGGTGGAGAATACGAAGGAGAAGGATGATTGGAAAATGATCGCTGTCATGCAAGTCCGGGAGGACAGACCAGGTGAAGTCGAGGACAGTTGAGAAAGAGCAGTCGGAGAGATTGATGCAAGAGAAAGAATGAGTTCGAGGATCTAAATGGGTGCGAGTACCTGTATTTAAAACATGGAGGGGGAGAGAAGCAAGAAATGCCTCCAACTGAATGCCGTGGGAGTCACAGTGAGACCCCTCCCCCCCCCTCCCCCGCCAGAGAAAATGGTAGGCATTAAAATCGCCAAGTAACAGAAGGGGTGGCAGTAAGGAAGAAACCAGAAAGGCAACATCTGGGACAGACAATGCCTGAGAAGGGGAGAGATACAAAGAACAGAGTGTATACCACTTATTCAAGTGGATACGGGCTGCAGTGTAATGCAGACAAAAATGAACAAAGAGCTCACAGTATGGAATACCAGTGCGTATAAGAAGAGCACTTTTGTTAAAGGTTCCATCAGAAAAAGGATCCGATAAATATAATAAATCATAGCCCAAGAAGGGATGGATAACAGCGGAGTGTAATTTGGGTTCTTGTAAACAGACACCAACAGGGAAAAACTGGGAAAGCAACACCTGAAGCGCTCATCCTGGTTAATCCTGAGGCTGCGGATATTACATTGTAAATAACCCATGATTTAAGAAGAGAAATATACAAGAAAGCCGAAGGTAGAGGTATCTATGGACTAGTAGGGTTAGAAAAGTCCACGTGTGGAGGCAGCGGAAGACTTGTAAGCAGCAAAGGATTGGGATGCTGCGAAGGATGGAGGGGTGTAGTCGGAGAGGAGGAGGAACTGGAGGTTGAGCGGTGTCCATCAACGTTCGAGTCTCCATAATATATTCTACTATAGCTTCTAGTGTTTCAGAGAAGAAAGACCCAGGATGTGGGACCACATTAGAGATGGAAGGAGGAGGAGGGTGAACAACAATCGAGGAGATTATGGCCTGTACTAAAGTAGGGGGTGAGGAAATGGAAGAGGAAACTGTCGAAGGGGCTTGGGAGGGGACAGGAGTGGAAGCGACCTGGGAAGGGGCAGTAGAGGAAGAAACTTGGGAGGGGACAAGGGATGAAGATATTGAACGAGGAGGAGGATGAACCTCCACACACATAACAGAACTAGTTGTAGGTGAGAAACTGGGAAGGAAAAATGTGCAGGATGGAGAAGGGAAGGAGGGGTGAGAGGAGAGTTTAACAATGGGGATTTTTTGCTGGACTTCTGAGAAGGAGAGGGGCGGTGAGGAGGAGGTGTAGACACAGAACTGTGCGAGTGAGTAGAGGAAGAGGTGAGGACAGTATGGGGTGTCGAGGTAGGGACCTCGGGCCCAGGACAGCAAAAGAATTCGAAACAGGGGTGACTGAGGATAGGGTGACCACGGAGGAAGCTGCGGGAGTTGGGACCCCAGAAGTGGGGGGGACGTTTAGCAATGTGAGAATAGAAAATGCGGGGAAGTCTCCCTTGAAGGCGTAGATGAGAGACAGCCATAGAATATGGAAAGCTTTCCGCCTCTTTGAGACAACGGATTTCACGCTCCTTTAAGTAAACTTGACAACGGCGAG
The DNA here is from genome assembly GCA_009830355.1 of Cherax destructor. NCBI lineage: Eukaryota > Metazoa > Arthropoda > Malacostraca > Decapoda > Parastacidae > Cherax > Cherax destructor. The sequence continues at coordinate 138,879 of WNWK01001315.1, forward strand.
AGTAAGATGGGTGAGCCTCACAACAATTAAGGCAAGAGGGAGGTAGACTACAAGAAGGATTGGCTTGGTCGTCAGCACCACAGACTGGGCATTCGGCCATAGACCTGCAATATTTTGCCGGATGACCAAAACGCCAGCAGTTTCTACACTGTTGTGGTGTAGGGGTCACCTTTCAAACTTGTAAATGGTGTCCCGCAATGTAGACTGAGGGCGGAAGGTCACAGCAGTTAAATGTTAAGCAAGCAATATTGCAAGGATATCGTCTTCGCCGACTGGCAGGGTGGACAAAAGTGTCAGCTTTAAATATAGGAAGGTCTTGGAGCTCAAGCTGCTCTAGAATGTCACCACCACATGTTTGGAAATTCTGTTGGACGATGGTATGGGGTAGAATGACAGTACCACTACAAGAATTGAGAGAATGATGTTTTTCAATAGTGACAGGAATAGCATCGATGGTCGTAAGGAGAGAAAGATACCGAGCTTTGCCAGCATTCTGGCCTGTGACGATGTGTGTGCCACTTTTGAGAGCGTGAAAGGAGATATCTTTACCCACATGGTGTAGGAGCGCCTTACGAATACTATGATCAGAAAGATAGGCAGTAGAAGTCAGTCTCAGAGTAAAAAACTTAGTCCATTGTGCAGTGTGAAACATAGTGTTTAAGGGGAGTGTGTGACGAGCTGGTCATTTCTGAGCTGAATGAGAATGAAGCAATGCAGTATCATCATGTAAGGGTCTTGGGCATTTAGATGTGGGACCAGAGTTGGTCTGACGTGGGATGGGCGAGCAACCCAAAAATTGCCGCACTGTAGAGGGAGAAGCCGGAAGTTGGTCAGAGAAGAGCGGAGGTCAGATGTATCAAAAGGGCCAGTCAGAGCCCTGGTACCTGAAGCAGGTGACGAACCAGCACCAGCAAGAGGTACAGGGGTATTGGAAGTGTCCAAAGAGTGGTCCAAGAACGACGTAGGGTCAGAACAGGGTGCGGTATCAGGAAGTGGCCCGGGGGTAGTAGGTTCACGGAGTGGGATGTCCATGGTTAGGTTACTTCATTCTTTTTGTTTTTAGAAAAAAAAAAAGAAAATAAAATAAAAATAAAAACAAGAATAAAAAAGGGGGTAATGTGGAGGAATAGCTCCTAGGAGGAATGAAAGGGGTGTAAATCTCCCTCCGCGCCCAAGAGGACCTCAACACCGCAAGTAGTGCAGATGCAGCATGGAACCCGTGCCATACCCTACCCTTCATGCCAGTAAACCAGCAATCCGGGATAGCAACTTCACATCCACCGAGCCATCTCGGCGGACAAAAGAGAGGTTGGCCGGACATCCACCACAAAGCATACCTCCTTCGGCCACCACCCCCGGAATCCGAAAGGTGGCCTCCAGAGATACACCCTCGTGCGAAAGACACCCAAAGCCACCCCCCGGGAGACCGGAGAGGGATCAGGACATCCCTAGGCGATTCAGATTCCACAAACTACACCACCACTAAGAAACCTCAACGGAATGGGAGGAACCATGGTACCCATCCCCCTACCTAGGAACCAGAAGGCCTGTGCAGAGAATCCCAAAGGCTAAAAATGGGAAGGAAATAAGGGAGGGATGAGGAGGAGGAAAGGGAAAAAGGGAGGATGGGGAAGATAGAATAGGGGAGGGGGATTGGGAGGTAATTAGGTTCGGTCTGAGGAAGAAGACCAAAAGTTCTAATTCCTCAGACCAAGGGCTTCTTCAGCCTCATTCGATTAATTTCAAAATTCCAATTCCGATAACTTGACAATGCAACTTTTGATAATGCAGCTTCAATTGCTGGTGTATTTTATGAAACTGATCTCTGTGAGAATGGTAGATTGGCTTTAAACTTTCAAATCTGGTGCCTCTTAGCGAAGAGTTTAAATTTCTTCTGAGCTGCGTAGGTCCTTATTGGTAACTTTTGTTGAAAAAATTGGGATATTAGTTTCCATGCGATAATCAGCGAGTGCCTCATATGATTCATGTCAAATCTTCAAATCCTCAGCTGCATTCGAAACTTATGTCGCACTCTGAACTGTTTCAATCCGTGTGAATAAATGGTTCAGAAAAGCGACAAGTTGGCAAATGAGACACTTATGCACATCTTTATTCTGGAAACGTTTTGCAGTCAGTGACCGGATGCCTTTCTCGGATCCAGCATCGACCAAAATACATTTAACTGAGTTTAAAGCTTCGATTATACGTGGGTCATTAAGCCAATGAAAAAATGTTATAATCCCTAAAATAGGGATTAATGTAAACTTTGTGTATGTAAACTGAGACATACACAAATATCAGTTTATGTACCATGAACTAGATTGTTATAAAAGGAATCATTCATGCTAAGGGATGTTAAACGAGATTATTGATATCATAGGTGTTTAATCAAGAGGTTATTCACACTATGGAATATTTGTGTAAGTTCTACTGACAGAAAAGTGTGCAGTGTTTCTTGCCTTGTACATAACATTGTATGATATTACGGGAGTCTGTAAGTGCTACCTCATGAAGGTTCTTAATTTCATTAAGGGATTCTTACGTTAGGGATTGTTGGAGTAAGTAGCCAAATAGGTTTACGTGAGAAGTTTTCGTAAGAGGTTTGTATAAGTGGATGTTACTTAAGTAGCGTTTTGCATAAGTGGTTATATGCATAAGAGGTTTAAGGGGTTTACATAAGGAGTTTACTTAAAAAAGGGGTTTAAGCAAGGTGTTGGTGTTATTGGTTTGCGTTTGAGGTTTGCGTATTCACTAAAAAGTTCCCGTAGAAGCACAAGGCTTAATTATTGCTATTACATTCATGGGGAGCTCTGTACCCATAGGGGTCACACGGCGCGTGAAGAATAGGAAATTGAAAGCAATCAGATTCGATCAAAATGAGGGTATGTCCAAGCCCTTGGATCAAAAGCCGTTCGTCGGCATACAAAGGTGCATAAGAAATCCTCTTGTTGCAAGAAACATGTTTCCATGTCATTTGTAGGTCACCACTGGAAAGCGAATTCTCCCTCCATTATTGTGTAATAATAGCGCTGTTGTTCCAACATGACCACTATTGTGTAGAGGTGATTCCTGCAACATCGTGGAACACTTGCGTACATGATATAAGGCTCACGGAACACGTATAATAATTTTAATTATCTGTATAAGAATATACAAACCTAGCAGCACTCCTATATGCGTGTAATTGTAAGTAAAGATTCTTATATAATAAAGCCTTGAAGCTTAGGCACTAAAACACTGTCTTTGGATCTAATAGAGCCGGAACAGGTCAGCTTATAAGTATTATGGTATGATCTCCCTGAAACCCCAAGGCCTAAGATACCACTCAGACCCTTCACCTCAGGTCCAGGCAGTGCTCACAAACTGGCCAGGGTTCTAGCAAAATCCATTTCCAATTTGCTAGGCACTATCAGTAGTGCACACCTCTGGTACTCCAGCGATCTTCCATCCAGGATTATGGACACTGGTCAAGAAACTCGCCAGTTTCGATATTGTTTCGTTATTCACCAACGTCCCAAAGGTGAATGACCATGTCATGGTGGATGCGCAGTAACCACGTCTCGAACGACACGTTCTGTCTCCCACATTCATATAGTTGATCTCATAAAGTTGTACTTGAAACACATCTGTTTCTTATTCGGTGACCAAATTAACAAGCATTAAACCTGGGAAATTCCACGGCATCGTCCCAGCTGAAGTATCCTGCCTAAGGTATGTCGATCATAAAAGAAAAAACACCAACAACACTTTCTTTCCTCGTCGCCCTTATACAGAAAAAAACATTACTACATTTCAGTTTAGTGTGTTCCTTACACTCTTAAATGTGAATTATCTCATTTCTGGTCTCAACACTCCGCTAGAACCTAGACAGGTGTACCGTTAGATTTATTTTTAAGGGTTTTCTGATTTCCTGGAAAACGAACTTCCAAAATAACTAAAATCTTCTGCAGTTTACATTTTCCTGCCACTTTCATAAAGGGCTTGACGAAGGAAAAGAGTGAATAATCAGCACCCCGAGAGTTGATTCTACCAGTAACGGCTTTTTAATCTTCCTGGAAACTCTTTTCAGCTACTTTAGAAAGCCAATATTATATTACCCCCACTGTCACCTCTGGCATTATCAGTGATATTACTGGATTTAAGGAGTTAACTCTAGCCCTTAGGAGAGTGCAGGTATCTACACCATCCCTTGTAGTAGTTGCAATAAAGTATACATGGGTGAGACAACTTGAGATTTAGATCACAACACTACTTCATACTACATAGTGGCTCAGGGCAACCATGGCTGTCTGAGACAAAGACAGAAACTGAAGAAAATGTCTTGAATCTGCTTTCCCTCATTTGCACAGACACCATCATTCAAGACCAGAGATGATCCTAGCTGGCGGGATACCTAGCTCAGATACTCCTCTGAACACACTACCCTCGTGATTCCTCCTCACTTGCTCTTCCAGCCATATATAGTATACCGATGCTTACCTCTTGAATAAATTATTATATTATTAATGAGTAGTGTTAAACCAGGAAGGATTATACAACATCTATAGACTTGAAGAACCTTGGTCTTTTTCATAGCTTCTTTTTATCACCTTGTTGGTTAAGCATCCTCTTTCGTAGCTTCGCAAAACGTTGGGAGACCGGCCAGGGACACTATGGCCCAGCGACAAGACTGGGAAAATCTACGCAGGCTACTACACAAATTTCACAATTTTCTTATATTTTTTATTAGATTTATTGTGCGTGGTATTGAGGGTTTTCACGGTCTATGAAAAAAAGTTGTACTTTCTTGGCGTTTGGTGAAAATCTTGTTATATAGGGTGGCATTATGAGGGAGGGGAAGGGGGCTGTATCCAGCTCAGTCATTAATTTCTTCACCTCTTCTGTTATATATAATGCGTCCAGTGCTGTCTGGTGTACTATTTCCGTCTGACTCTCTGGTAATGGTCTTATATCCTCCTAGAATACCTCCTTATAAATCTTTTGTTCATCTCCTCAGGGACTTCCCGTCATTTGTTTCTTGCTCTCCTCGTCCTGTGTTGTCTTCTTCCTTCTGATGTGGCTGTCTTGACACTTCTGTCCAGGTTTGTCTTCATGACGATATGTCAATCCTGAATTGCTGCTTAGTCTATGTGTAGGTGTGGGTGTGTACTCACCTATTTGAGGTTGCAGAGGTCGAGTCACAGCTCCTGGCCACGCCTCTTCCCCGATCGCTACTAGGTCCACTCTGTGTGTATATGTGTTTACTCACCTAGTTGTGGTTGCAGGGGTCGAGTCACAGCTTCTGGCCGCGCCTCTTCACTGACCGCTAATTAGTCACTCTTCCTGCTCCATGAGCTTTATCATACCTCTTCTTAAAGCTATGTATGGATCCTGCCTCCACTACATCACTTCCCAGACTATTCCACTCCTGACAACTCTGTAATTGAAGAAATACTTCCTAACATCCCTGTGATTCATCTGAGTCTTCAACTTCCAACTGTGAGCCCTTGTTGATGTGTTCCATCTCTGCAACATCCTGTCTCTGTCCAATTGTCGATTCCTCTCATTATTTTATATGTCGTGATCATATATCCCCCCTAACTCTTCTGTCCTCCAGTGTCTTCAGGTCGATTTCCCTAAACCTCTCCTCGTAGGACATATCCCTTAGCTCCGGGACTAGTCTTGTTGCAAACCTTTGCACTTTCTCTAATTTCCTTACGTGCTTAGCTAGATGTGGGTTTTAAACTGGTGCTGCTTACTCCAATATAGGCCTGAATACTTTATTGAGATGTCTGAATGCTAGTCATAGCTTTGCTAGACGCCCTTATGCTGCAGCAGCTATTTGGTTGAAGTGCGCCTCGGGAAATGTGCCCGGTGTTATACTCACCCCAAGATCCTTTTCCTTGAGTGAGGTTTGTAGTCTCTGCCCCCTAGACTGTACTCCGTCTGCGGTCTTCTTTGCCCATCCCGAATCTTCCTGACTTTGCACTTGGTGGGGTTTAACTCCAGGAGCCAGTTGCTGGACCAGGCTTGCAGCCTGTCCAGATCTATTTGTAGTTCTGCCTGGTCCTCGTTCGATTGAATTATTCTCATCAACTTCACATCAGTTGCAAACAGTGACACTTCTGAGTGTATTCCTTCCGTCATGTCATTCACAAATACCAGAAACAGCACCAGTCCTAGAACTGACCCCTGTGGAACCCCGCCCGTCACAGGCGCCTACTCTGACATCTCGCCACTTTCCATGACTCGCTGTTGTCTTCCTAACAGGTATTCCCTGATCCATTGCAGTGCCTGCCTTCTTATCCCTGCCTGGTCCTCCAGATTTTGCACTAATTTTTTTGTGTATAACTGTCTCAAACACCTTCTTACAGTCCAAGAAAACGCAATCTACCCACCCCTCTCATAGAGCTCCAGTAGGTTGGTGACACAGGATTTCGCGTCCCTGAAACCGTGTTGGTTGTCGTTGATAAGCTCATTCCTTTCTAGGTGTTCCACCACTCTTCTCCTGATAATCTTCTCCATGACTTTGCATACTATACATGTCAGTGACACTGGTCTGTAGTTTAATGCTTAGTGTCTGTTTGCTTTTTTTAAAAATTGGGACTATGTCTGTTGTCTTCCATACCTCAGGTAGTCTCCCTGTTTCGATAGATGTGTTGAAGATTGTTGTTAGTGGTACACATAGCTCCTCTGCTTCCTCACTCAGGACCCATGGAGTGATGCTATCCTGCCCCATCGCCTTTGAGGTTTCTAGCTAGCTTAGCAGCCTCTTCATTTCTTCCTCGGGTGTGTGTGTGTGTGTACTCACCTATTTGTACTCACCAATTTGTGGTTGTAGGGGTCGATACATAGCTCCTGGCCTCTCCTCTTCACTGGTTGGTACTAGGTCCTCTCTCCCCTTGCTCCATGAGCTTTATCATACCTCGTATTAGAACTATGTATGGTTCCTGCCTCCACTACATCACTTGCCAGACTATTCCACTTCCTGACTACTCTATGACTAAAGAAATACTTCCTAACATCTCTCTAACTCATCTGAGTCTTCAACTTCCATTTGTGACCCCTTGTTTCTGTGTCCCATCTCTGGAATATACTGTGTGTGTACTCACCTAGTTGTGGTTGCAGGGGTCGATTCATAGCTCCTGGTCCCGTGTGTGTGTGTGTTTGTGTGTGTGTGTGTGTGTGTGGGTGGGTGGGTGTGTGAGTGTGTGCGTGTACTCCTGTGCGTGGGGGCTGGTATCACGCCTGGAAAAGGAGATGGTAAATGTATTTAAATTGATGATGGGAGTGGGAGCAACTAGGGGAGGGTGACAAGAGCTGACACACCTGTGGGGCTCCAACAGGTGAGGACAGGCAGTTTTATACAGCACTTTATTCACTGTTTCCAATCCAGATTCTGGCGAGTCATTTCGACATTGTATATATATATATATATATATATATATATATATATATATATGTGTGTGTGTGTGTGTGTGTGTGTGTGTGTGTGTGTGTGTGTGTGTGTGTGTGTGTGTGTGTGTGTGTTTCGTGCTAAATAAGCAAAAAACCGAACATGCCGAATAGGCGAAACTCCCTAAAAAATTCAGGTTTTCCCAAAAAAAATTATAGATATCTATTTTTTCATTAATAATGACATAATGATTTTTATTTTTGACCAAAAATTAGAAACCTCACCTAACCTCCCTAAAACTAACCATTTTTTTTAGCTTAATTCTGCTAATCGGTCAACTTAAATATATTTAATATTACATTAAATCTATGATATATATTTTTTCGTTATGCTAAGATCGATTTCCGCTGATTTACGGAAAAAAAAATTTCATTTTCCTTATTCGGCAAAGTGAACCCTTGCCAAATAGGCCAAACTGGACGATTCGGTAGGTAGATAGATTACTGTGAGTGACCGGAAATCGAACTTCCGATCCTTTAGCACACCTCGTGAGAAGTCCACCATAATTCCTTGATACCTTAATCCACTCAGCCATCAATGCTTTAAACATCAGGTGCCCAGTACCACTGGAAATGTCACATCTGATGCGATCACATACGTGGTGGCCATGGAAACTACAGGACTAACTTCATTCTTCTCCCGTTTGGAATACCTGTCTTCACGAGCAGTACACATATTAATGCGTCCACGAACAAGTGATTTTAAGCAATTAACAATACTGTGACAACGTATATTCCATGGCCACATATGTGCTCGTATCAGAGGTGACATGTCCAGTGGTACTGAGCTCCTGATGTTTGAAGCATCGATGGATTAAGGCGTTTCGGAATTTTTGCGGGATTCTCTTGAGGCGTGCTAAATGATCAGGGGTTCGATATCCGACCAGTCGCAGTAGTGTACATTAAATCTGTTGAACACTTTTAACAAAATAACGAAAACTGATCAAGTAAGAAACGAATAGGTTGATTGTATTTATGTCGACTTTAGGAAAGCTTTTGATAGTTCCCAATGAAAGACTAATTAGGAAACTGCAAAATATAGAAGAAATAAAAGCAGACTGTTACAATGAATGAGAGACTTTCCGGTTGGGAAGAAAATTCTGATAGTTACAAGAGGAGGAATGTTGTGGTGGGCAGATGTGACCATCGGGGTGCCACAAGGATCTGCACTTTCTCCGATGTTTTCTAATTTATAAATGGAAAGCTATGTGTGTATGTTCGAGGATGATGGGAATTTTTTTTTAGGTAGAATAAATCACAAGATTTACTATAAACCACTGCAAGATGACTTAAGTAAAGTGAGGGAATGGAGTGAGAGACAGAAATTAATGTGTAAAAGACGTGGAAGAAAAGAGTGTTTAATATAATATTGAAAGTAACAGACGGAGAGAGAGGGATCAACGAGGGATTAAATGCAAAAAAAATAAAAAAAATATATCATTGGAAGATTATGTAAAAATTGTGAGTAATTTATATACTACATTTGCCAATTATAATTTTTTTTTTCAAATGTTTGAATGGAAAAATGCTAAAACTCTCATCACAACAGATGTTATCCTTTAATTGGAAAATGCAGGAGCGGTGTAGTGTCCTAAACTTAAAATTAATTAATTGATCATTTAGAAAAAGTCCAAAGAAGTGTCAAAAAAGACCACCAGAGCCTAAAATTAGAGAGCACCAGAGCCTAACATTAGAGAGCACCAGAGCCTAACATTAGAGAGTCTCACACTGGCTGATAAGAGGACAAGAGGAGACATGATAACCACATATAAGGAAACGGAACGACGTGAAAAAGTGTTAAAGAAGATATCTCAGTTCCTACAGCAGCCATAACAAGACAAGGTTTTAAATACAGAAAAAAAATAAGAGCCGAAGGGATGTAAAAAAAAAATGTTTTCTTGACAGTGGAATAAAATAGAAACAGAGGCAGTAAATGCTACTCCACAACCATCATAACTCTCTTAATATTATGAAAAAGTTAAAGACAGAACACCATGAGCTACTGTAGATACACATAGGTAATTACAACAAAAATGGTTTTTACACACACACACACACCTGAGGTATGGAAGACAGCAAATGTAGTCCCAATCTTTAAAAAAGGAGACAGACATGAAGCACTTAACTACAGGCCAGTGTCACTGACATGTATAGTATGCAAAGTCATGGAGAAGATAGTCAGGAGAAGAGTGGTGGAACACCTAGAAAGGAATGAGCTTATCAACGACAGCCAACACGGTTTCAGGGACGGGAAATCCTGTGTCACAAACCTACTGGAGTTCTATGACAGGGTGACAGCAGTAAGACAAGAGATAGAGGGGTGGGTAGATTGCATTTTCTTGGACTGTAAGAGGACGTTTGACACAGTTCCACACAAGAGATTAGTGCAAAAGCTGGAGGACCAGGCAGGGATAACAGGGAAGGCACTACAATGGATCAGGGAATACCTGTCAGGAAGACAGCAGCGAGTCATGGTACGTGGCGAGGTGTCAGAGTGGGCACCGGTGACGAGTGGGGTTCCACAGGGGTCAGTCATAGGACCGGTGCTGTTTCTGGTATTTGTGAATGACATGACGGAAGAAATAACCTCCGAAGTGTCCCTGTTTGCAGATGATGTGAAGTTGATGAGAAGGATTCAATCGGACGAGGACCAGGCAGAACTACAAAGGGATCTGGATAGGCTGCAAGCCTGGTCCAGCAATTTGCTCCTGGAGTTCAACCCCACCAAGTGCAAAGTCATGAAGATTGGGGAAGAGCAAAGAAGACCGAAGACGGAGTACAGTCTAGGGGGGCCTGAGACTACAAACCTCACCCAAGGAAAAGGATCTTGGGGTGAGTATAACACCAGGCACATCTCCTGAGGCGCACATCAACCAAATAACTGCTGCAGCATACGGGCGCCTATCAAACCTAAGAACAGCATTTCGACATCTTAACAAGGAATCGTTCAGAACCGTTAGGCCCATACTGGAGTAACCAGCACCAATTTGGAACCCACACCTTGCCAAGCACATAAAGAAACTAGAGAAAGTGCAAAGGATTGCAACACGACTAGTCCCGGAGCTAAGGGGTATGTCCTACGAGGAGAGGTTAAGGGAAATCGACCTGACGACATTGGAGGACAGGAGAGTAAGGGGGGACATGATAACGACATATAAAATACTGAGAGGAATTGACAAGGTGGACAGAGACAGAATGTTCCAGAGATGGGACACAGCAACAAGGGGGCACAGCTGGAAGTTGAAGACTCAGATGAATCACAGGGATGTTAGGAAGTATTTCTTCAGTCACAGAGTGGTCAGGAAGTGGAATAGCTTGGGAAGCGATGTAGTGGAGGCAGGATCCATTCATAGCTTTAAGAAGAGGTATGATAATGCTCACGGCGAAGGGAGAGAGACCCAGTAGCGGCCAGGAGCTATGATTCGACCCCTGCAACCACAACTAGGTGAGTACACACACACACACACACACACACACACACACACACACACACACACACACACACACACCCATACATACACACACACACATATAAAGGTGAGGAAATTCCTAAGACAATTGCCAGTAATATCTATATTTGGTATGTATAGTCATTTATATCATATCGCAGTCTGACCGAATTTTTGATCATTGTCATGTTACGTTCATTAGGTTACTACTACAATATTAGTGCTTGTGGGCTGGCTACCTTCCAATGCTAAAATATTCACTCTATCTGGCTATGGGTATTGGTATGCCTGGGGGCACTTCCTGCCTCCTGCCTCCTGCCTCTCTGTCTCATTCGAGCAAACATGCTTCCTCTGATTTATATATATATATATATATATATATATATATATATATATATATATATATATATATATATATATATACATATATATATATATATATATATATATATATATATATATATATATATATATATATATATATATATATATATATATATATATATATAAAGTTTCGAAGTGGTATCGGGCAGCAGGTACCTGTGGAACCAGCAAGAGAAAATCCGGATTATTTTGTGTTCATTATATTTGGCCTGAAGCTAAAAGCTTCCTGGATGAGGTTAATATGTCAGGGTGGCTGACCGCTCTGTGGGTCAGGGGGACCGACTGTTCTGTGGATCGTGGTGGCTGACTGCTGTATGGGTCAGGGTGGCTGACTGCTCTTTTGGCCGGAGAGGCTGACTACTCTGTGGGTCAGAGAAGCTGACTGCTCTGTGGGTCAGGGTGGCTGACTGCTGTATGGGTCAGGGTGGCTGACTGCTGTATGGGTCAGGCAGACTTACTGCTCTGTGGGTCAGGGAGACTGACTGCACATTGGGTCTGGTAAAGCTGGTGTGTGAGTCAGGGTAAGCTGGTGTAGGGGCCAGAGTAGGCTGGTGTGTGAGTCAGGGTGGGCTGGTGTGGGGGCTTGGGTGGGCTGGTGTGTGGGCCAGGATGGGCTGGTGTGGGTGGCCAGGATGGGCTGGAGTGGGGCCCAGGGTGGGCTGGTGTGGGAGGCCAGGGTGGGCTGGTTTAGGGGGCCTGGGTGGGCTTGTATATGGGCCAGGGTTGGCTAGTGTGGGGGCCAGGGTGGGCTGGGGGTGGGCCATGGTGGGCTGGTTTTGGGGGCCAAAGTGGGTTTGTGTGGGGCCATGGAGAGCCGGTGTGGGGGGCCATTGTGGGCTTGTGTGGGGGTCTAGGTGGATTGGTGTAGGGGCCAGGGAAAACAGGTGTGGGGGCAAGGGTGGGCTGGAATAGGGCCTTGGTAAACAATATCATTTACATATACTGTCGTGTTATCGTCTCTCTCTCTCTCCCTCTCTCTCTGTATTACAAATGTAGTTAAACAAATGTTCTTCACGGTGTTTGCAAAAACTGTTGTGTGTCACAAACAATATTATTGTGTGTCACAAACAATATTATTGTGTGTCAAAAACAATACTGCTCTGTCACAAACAATACTGCTCTGTCACAAACAATACTGCTCTGTGTCACAAACACTACTGCTCTGTCACAAACAATACTGCTGTGTGTCACAAACAATACTGTTGTGTGTCACAAAATATACTGCTGTGTCACAAACAATACTGTTGTGTGTAACAAACAATACTGTTGTGTGTCACAAACAATACTGTTGTGTCACAAACAATAGTGTTGTGTGTCACAAACAATACTGCTGTGTGTCACAAACAATACTGTTGTGTGCCACAAACAATACTGTTGTGTGTCATAAACAATACTGCTGGGTGTCACAAACAATACTGTTGTGTGTCACAAAATATACTGTTGTGTCACAAACAATACTGTTGTGTGTAACAAACAATACTGCTGTGTGTCACAAGCAGTACTGCTGTGTGTCACAAACAATACTGTTGTGTCACAAACAATAGTGTTGTGTGTCACAAACAATACTGCTGTGTGTCACAAACAATATTGCTGTGTGTCACAAACAATATTGTTCTGTGTTACAAACAATACTGTTGTGTGTCACAAACAATATTGTTGTGTGTCACAAATAATATTGCTGTGTGTCACAAACAATATTGTTCTGTGTTACAAACAATACTGTTGTGTGTCACAAACAATATTGTTGTGTGTCACAAACAATATTGTTCTGTGTTACAAACAATACTGTTGTGTGTCACAAACAATATTGTTGTGTGTCACAAACAATATTGCTGTGTCACAAAAAATACTGCTGTGTCACAAACAATACAGTGTATGGGGACACATGGGACACCATCAAGTGTCCCAGGTTGAATTTCTTGGTTAATATCACACATAATTGTACATCAGATTCAAGAATCTAATCATTAATCTTAACAGTTTCCATTTTTCCTTTCGTATTTAATTTACATTTTATACACACACTGACACCAAACACACACACACACACACACACACAAGGGGGCCAGGAGCTATGAATCGACCCCTGCAACCACAAATAGGTGAGTACATACACACACGAAACTTAACAATAACTTAACAAGTTAACAATATTGATAACAGGGATTAGGTAGGACTTTAATGTGACATATAATATGCTGAAGGATCAGATAAAAGAGAACAGAGACAGTGTATGTGAGATGTTTGGTGACAGGAGCTACAGATGGCAGCTAGAGAGGCGAATGAGCCATAGGGAGGTCGTGAAGTTTAGCTCTAGTCTTACTATGACGAGTAAGAGGAACACACAGTAGGAGGTAGTAGAGGCAAACACAATAGCACTTTCAGGAGTAGACACGACCAGGCCTAGGAAGTCAAGAATTAGCAAAATCGGTTGATAAAGAGTTAAGAAACGAGGCCATGAGCTACTCCACTTCCTGCATCACCGATGGTGCTGGTGGGTTACGAGTCGTGGGTTGAGTAATAATGCTGTTGCTGGTGGAGTGCTTATACATACATGAGTTCCATTTAATGTTTGAGCAAATTTTGTCCTCGTATCCCATGCCACTGGCCAAGGTTTTCTTCCCCCGTCCCACCGAAAAGTATTTACAAATTTGTCCTATTCAATTTTCCTTTAATAAGAAAAATGCGTTTTTCTCTCGAAGTCTGCGTATTTTATACTAAATACGGTTGTTTGACGTGTCCTTGAGGCTAGATAAGGCCACTGGGAGGAGTACACAACTGCCCTGGTATGTGAGCCCACTCCAGGTAAACACTGACTGGCTGCCGCTCCACCAATATGTATTCAAATCAAGTATGGTTGAGGCAGCGCTCTCACCCTTGTCAATCTCACTGTATTATTGAGAATTTGCCTATCTCCATTTTGCCAAGAAAAATGCTTGTACTCGTTGATCTATGAGAGATTATAAATCTCCCAGCGTAAATGATAGGCGAAGTCCCATGTATCATTTGCTCTACCTCCCTCCCTGGATTTTTGAATATTTTTGATGCTGATGGATCAATGTTGCTAAATTTCAGAAGAATATTAAGAGCGTTGCTTAATTCTGAACACGCAGTATCAATAATGGATGAATGCGGTGTGTGTTGAGCCTGAGATAAGAAGGACGGAATGTTCAGTGCTGTTGTCAGGAGAGAAAGTAATGGCACTAGGGATGATTACCACTGTTTATCAATCTGCTCTGTATATCAACTCTCAAACACACACACAAACAAAAACACAGACACACACACACACAGACACACACACACACAGACACACACACACACACACACACACACACACACATACAACAGGCCTAGTGTCTAATCGACATGTGCCTAGGACAAAATGGTAACTAACTAACACACAATCAACAAGTGCCTTTGACAACCAGTAACTAACACAATAGGCCAAGTAATGATTAATGACATTTACCTATCAAAAAAATAAGTTATTTTATATTTATCCATCCTGTGTTATTTAATGCCCATTGTGCTGCTATAAGCATTTCCTTATATATTGAACATAGTCACTATAATTAAAAGAAAATATTGAGAAAGTATCGGTGTATATACATATATATATATATATATATATATATATATATATATATATATATATATATATAATATATATATACACTTATATAGCAAGTGTTACAACATATAGTATGTTACTTCTCGCTTAGTATTCCCAGGTGGTCCGCCTTGAGCCTTCTAGAGCGTAGCAGAATAAAAAATAAATCAGGCTAGTGAAGCATTTTTTTTTTTTTAAATTTCGATATTTTTATTCTTTGCTTAATTTATTTTTACGTACGAGAGACACAAGATGAGTGATGTGTGAAGGAGAGGAGGAGGAGAGAGGACGATGAAGAGAGGGAATAAGAGAAGGTGAAGGAAATGTGTGAGAGGAAGAGAGACTGTGTCTCTCTCTCTCTTTCTCTCTCTGCACTCATGTAGGTATTCATGTCAGCACTTATGTACTTTATGTTACATGTCACTAATGCCAGTACTCATGTTCTGCGTATTATATGTCAGTCATGTCAGCACTCAGGTACTTCATGTTACTTTTGTCAGTCAGGTCAGCATTCATGTACTGCAAGTTACATGTCAGTCAGGTCAGCATTCATGTACTGCATGTTACATCAGGTGACAATCACGCAGTTGACACCCCCATCACCTCAGATGTACCTGTTACCTTCCATGCCTGCCCCTCCACTTCTACCTATTTAATTTTACTCTTTCACTTCCCCTTTTCACCTCTCCTTTTACCCTCTCATACAATGAGGTCCATGGTTCGATCTCCGGTACGAGAGGAAAAATTGGGGCGTATTTTCTTGAGACACCTGCTGTACCTGTTCGCCTACCAGTAAAATAGGTACCTGGGTGTTAGCCGACTGGTGTGGGTCGCATTCTGGGGACAAAGCTAACCTAATTTGCCCGAAATGCTCTGCATAACAAGGGGCTTTCTATATAGTATGTCATTGATGTCAGCTATGGTCTGTATAAGTTGTATCATATACTATACTTGTAGAAATAAAGATTTATTATTATTATTATTATTATTATTATTATTATTATTATTATTATTATTATAATTAATATTATTATTATTATTATTATTATTATTATTATTATTATTATTATTATTATTATTATTATTCCTGCCCAGTGGCCGGGTCTTCTCATGTTTCCTTTCCCTTTCTCCCTCCCTCCTTCACTTTTCACCCATCTCCCTATTCCCTCTTCCTTCCCGTCATCCACTTCACCTTCCATTTCCTTCCTGGAGCTATGTATCATGTGAAGAGGTAATGAAGGTTGTTGTTGTTAGAAGAGGCGCAGATATGTGGTGGTGGTGGCGGTGGTGGTGGCAGAAGTAGTGGTAGTAGTAGTAGTAGTGGTACTAGTAGTAGTAGTGATGGTGGTGGTAGTAGTAGTAGTAGTAGTGATGGTGGTGGTAGTAGTAGTAGTGGTGGTGGTGGTAATGGTAGAAGTAATAGTGATGGTGGTGGTGGTAATAGTAGTAGTGGTGGTGGTAGTAGTGATGGTGGTGGTAGTAGTAGTAGTAATAGTAGTAGTAGTGGTCGTGGTGGTGATGGTAGTAGTAGTAGTGATAGTGGTTGTGGTAGTAGTAGTAGTAGTAGTGTTGGTGTAGGGTTATTGGTAGGGATGGTGTCCATGGTTCCGGTGGTGATGGTAGGGCGGGAAGAAGGGGGGTTGTAACTGCTGGTGAGTGGTTGGGGTGGTTGCAGTGGTGTTGATGGTGTTTGAGGGGGTGGTTGGTAGGGGTGGTGTTCAAGGTTCTAGCGGTGATTGTGTCGAGAGATTGTTGCTAATGCTGGTGAGGGGCTAACTGTGGTAGTCGGGAAGCGGTGAGGGAGTGGTGGTGGTTGTGGGTTGGCAATGGTGGTTGTGGGTTGGCAGTGGTGGTTGTGGGTTGGCAGTGGTGGTTGTGGGTTGGCAGTAGTGGTTGTGGGTTGGCAGTGGTGGTTGTGGGTTTGCAGTGGTGGTTGTGGGTTGGCAGTAGTGGTTGTGGGTTGGCACTGGTGGTTGTGGGTTGGCAGTGGTGGTTGTGGGTTGGCAGTGGTGGCTGTGGGTTGGCAGTTGTGGTTGTGGGTTGGCAGTGGTGATCGTGGGTTGGCAGTGGTGGTTGTGGGTTGGCAGTGGTGGTTGTGGGTTAGCAGTGGTGATTGTGTTTTTTTAGTGGTGATCGTGGGTTTTCAGTGGTGACTGTGAGTTGCCAGTGGTGGTTGTGGGTTGGCAGTAGTGGTTGTGGGTTGGCAGTGGTGGTTGTGTGTTAGCAATGGGGATTGTGGGTTGGCAGTGGTGGTTGTGGGTTGGCAGTGGTGGTTGTGGGTTGGCAGTGGTGGTTGTGGGTTGGCAGGTGGTTTGTGGGTTGGCAGTGGTGATCGTGGGTTTGCAGTGGTGGTTGTGGGTTGGCAGTGGTGGTTGTGGGTTGGCAGTGGTGGTTGTGGGTTAGCAGTGTGGGTTTTGGGTTGGCAGTGGTGGTTGTGGGTTGGCAGTGGTGATCGTGGGTTGGCAGTGGTGGTTGTGGGTTGGCAGTGGTGATCGTGGGTTGGCGGTGGTGGTTGTGGGTTGGCAGTGGTGATCGTGGGTTGGCAGTGGTGGTTGTGGGTTAGCAGTGGTGATTGTGGTTAGGCAGTGGTGATCGTGGGTTGGCAGTGGTGATTGTGGGTTGTCAGTGGTGGGTGTGGGTTGGCAGGTGGTTTGTGGGTTGGCAGTGGTGATCGTGGGTTGGCAGTGGTGGTTGTGGGTTGGCAGTGGTGATCGTGGGTTGGCAGTGGTGGTTGTGGGTTGGCAGTGTGGATCGTGGGTTGGCAGTGGTGGTTGTGGTTGGCAGTGGTGATCGTGGGTTGGCAGTGATGGTTGTGGGTTAGCAGTGGTGATTGTGGTTAGGCAGTGGTGATCGTGGGTTGGCAGTGGTTATTGTGGGTTGGCAGTGGTGGGTGTGGGTTGGCAGGTGGTTTGTGGGTTGGCAGTGGTGATCGTGGGTTGGCAGTGGTGGTTGTGGGTTGGCAGTGGTGATCGTGGGTTAGCAGTGGTGGTTGTGGGTTGGCAGTGGGGATCGTGAGTTGGCAGTGGTGGTTGTGGGTTGGCAGTGGTGATCGTGGGTTGGCAGTGGTGGTTGTTGGTTAGCAGTGGTGATTGTGGTTAGGCAGTGGTGATCGTGGGTTGGCAGTGGTGGTTATGGGTTGGCAGTGGGGATCGTGGGTTGGCAGTGGTGGTTGTGGGTTGGCAGTGGTGATCGTAGGTTGGCAGTGGTGGTTGTGGGTTAGCAGTGGTGATTGTGGTTAGGCAGTGGTGATCGTGGGTTGGCAGTGGTGACTGTGGGATGGCAGTGGTGGTTGTGGGTTAGCAGTGGTGGTTGTGGGTTGGCAGTGGTAATCGTGGGTTGGCAGTGGTGGCTGTGGGTTGGCAGTGGTGATCGTGGGTTGGCAGTTGTGGTTGTGGGTTGGCAGTGGGGATCGTGGGTTGGCAGTGGTGGTTGTGGGTTGGCAGTGGTGATCGTGGGTTGGCAGTGGTGGTTATGGGTTAGTAGTGGTGATTGTGGTTAGGCAGTGGTGATCGTGGGTTTGCAGTAGTGATTGTGGTTAGGCAGTGGTGATCGTGGGTTGGCAGTTGTGGTTGTGGGTTGGCAGTGGGGATCGTGGGTTGGCAGTGGTGGTTGTGGGTTGGCAGTGGTGATCGTGGGTTGGCAGTGGTGGTTGTGGGTTAGCAGTGGTGATTGTGGTTAGGCAGTGGTGATCGTGGGTTGGCAGTGGTGATTGTGGGATGGCAGTGGTGGTTGTGGGTTAGCAGTGGTGGTTGTGCGTTGGCAGTGGTGATCGTGGGTTGGCAGTGGTGGCTGTGGGTTGGCAGTGGTGATCGTGGGTTGGCAGTGGTGGTTGTGGGTTGGCAGTGGGGATCGTGGGTTGGCAGTGGTGGTTGTGGGTTGGCAGTGGTGATCGTGGGTTGGCAGTGGTTGTTGTGGGTTAGCAGTGGTGATTGTGGTTAGGCAGTGGTGATCGTGGGTTTGCAGTAGTGATTGTGGGTTGGCAGTGGTGGTTGTGGGTTGGCAGTGGTGATCGTGGTTTAGCAGTGGTGGTTGTGGGTTGGCAGTGGTGATCGTGGGTTGGCAGTGGTGGTTGTGGGTTGGCAGTGGGGATCGTGGGTTGGCAGTGGTGGTTGTGGGTTGGCAGTGGTGATCGTGGGTTTGCAGTGGTGGTTGTGGGTTAGCAGTGGTGATTGTGGTTAGGCAGTGGTGATCGTGGGTTGGCAGTGGTGATTGTGGGTTGGCAGTGGTTGTTGTGGGTTAGCAATGATGGTGTGGGTGGTGTTGTTGATGGTGATAGTTTTGGAGGAGGGATATGGTTGAGGTGCTGGAGTTAGTGAAGAAGGGGTTGGGTGTCGGTGGATGTGGTGGTAATTATTGGAGGGTAGTAGTAGTGGGTAAAGAGGTAGCGGTGGAGATGACTGCAGAGTGGAGACAGTGAAAGTGTGGTGATGAGGATAGTTGTGGTAGTGTTGAGAAGAGTAAAGGTTGAGTGTGATGAGTGCTAGTGTGGGGAGAGGCTGGTGTAGTGCTGGAGACGGTGACTGGGTGTAGAACACTGGTGTTGGAAAATTATCAGTGTTGGTGGAGTGATGGAGGTAGTACTGTTGAAGTAATGGCGTCGGTACTTCACTACCATGAATTATGGCTCCCACATCTCTCCCTTAGACAACAATGAAAAATTCCTTAATAATTGATGGTCTCTTCGCTGGCCAAGCCTTGATTGTCGTTGATGTTACTGGAGAAAATAGAAGACTTAAATCAAGTTATTTAATATCCGCGAAGTGGGACCTTAAGTGGTTGCCTAAATCTTTTCTTCTTCCTCCAATTTATCTCTTTCCTTTAGTTCACAACTCGAGAACTCCTCATCCTATCTGATTCAAACTTTGAACTCTTGTGTACGGAAACGAGGACCAGATTTTAGGAACAACTGGTATGTGCAGGTACCATATGGCTATCCGAGCCGTTCCAGGATGCTAGAATGGCTCGGATAGCTTCCAAAATTCTCAGTGGCAGAGCTTCAAACGTTCGGAAAAAAAAGTGCCTTCTGATTCAGTGAAGGTGTAGAATGAAATTTAAGTGTACAAGTGCAGTTCTGATTATTTTAAGTGTACAATTGTGTGAAATGTTGATTCCTGTTTTATTATCACGATCAAAAAATATACGTCTACACCCCTTGATTTGCTTCAGTATTTAATGGCTGCTACATCTCCCGGTCGGGATAGTTCCCATTCAGTTGTGTTTGTGTGGGGGAAAATTTGTTACGAAAAATATTTTAAAACTTGGAATCGTTGAAATTTCCATCAAATTCGACTTTCTTAAAAACACAGAATTATTTTTTTTCCTTGCATGATTGTAATTTTTTTTTTAAACTACTACAATTAGAAAAAGATTATTGAAAGGTAGAGAAAACTGGCGTTTTTAGTGTTTTTAAACATCTCTGGCATCACAGCCTGATGCCAGAGCCGTACATTTGTTTGGAATTTTCTCGTACCATCTTATGTTTTCGTTTTTTAACTTCAGAACGCTTTTTACAATCGGCTTCAAACTTCAGACCCTGATCAAGTTATTACTAGGTGAAGGTTCGTAGAGCAGTTGACAGGTGCAGCTTCTCTCTTCTCAGTTTTATATAAACCATTTCAGAAACTGATTTCTCCGAGGCAGCTTTAACTACTCTCTACTTACAAGAATGTTGGTATTGTTAATAGAGTAAATAGGTGCCACTTTTCAAATTTAATCTTTTAAGTGGTATAGTAGTATTTTACACTGCTGCATTATTTTGCCTTGACGCTGGTGAGGGGCTCTTGGTACAAGGAAATGGATTTTTATCCTTATATTCCTTGAATCGAATCTGAAACGCCCTACTGGTCTAGCACTTTGCAATGATTAAAACAAAGCATCCGTGACAGCATCATATTGATATGATGAATAATTTCTTGCCTTTAGGCTGTGAAGACTCACGTTTTGATGGATTCTGTGCAATAACTGGGGAATGCCTCTTCTGGTCGGCTTTAAACTTTTAGTGCTGAAGTGTTTCCCTCAAAGGAAGCTTCGGTTTTTAATTTGTGTAAGTTTTAATATGCCAATTTTAATAATTAACTTGGTTTCTGTGAAATAACTTGAAGTTGTCTCTTCTGGTCAGAAATGTATCAGTGTTTCACTTTATTGTTAACAATTTGTAGGTTATGTATCCAAGGCTTGAATAAAATTTAATTAGTTACTTTTTTACCTACTTAGAAGTTGACCCGTCTTACTTAAAGAAATGTTCGCATTTATCTGAACCTGAGTAGGTCCTAGTTTGATTTATTTTTTTGAGGAAATTTTGAAAATTGAAATACTGCTTATCCGAGTGTGGCATCCGATTACCTTCATCTCTTCAACACTGATAACCTGACACCTTCTGAGTACCTTCAGCTTAATGTGCTGGTGTATTTTAGGATATTGATCTCCCTGAGAAAACAAGAGAATGATATAACAAGAGAATGTCTCCATTTTATATTCAAAGATGGTGTTTCTTAATGGAAGGTTTGAATTAGATTTGGGTAGTATGTGTCTTAACTTACCATTTTTATTTAATAAATTAGGAGCGCTGTATGACCCTTAAGGGTTTAGTGATTCGCTATGATTATAATAATAGTAACATTTAATTAAACTGGGATATTAGTTTCCCAATGATGACTTGTGAATGCGTCTTCTGATTCGCTTTAAACCTGTAACGCTAATATTAACTAAATTTCACACTTTTGCCACACTGCACTGTTCCACTCGCGTGCACTGGTGCACAGTGCACTGGTGTACAGTGCACTGGTGTACAGTGCACTGGGGTTATGCAATACCGTGATGCCAGTGTCGGATCACGCAGTGACCATAACAAACCTAGTTAACCCAGAAGGTTTAATAACCCTGAAGGGCTAATATCCCTCGAGTGTTAATAACCCTGGAGGGTTAATAACCTTCAAGGGTTAATATCCAGAAAGGGTTATGACTCTGCAGGGTTATTAACTCAGGATAACACAAGAAAGCCAGTCTTCTTAGTTCCTTCTCCTTATATAACCCACAACAGTAAACAAAATCATAGGCATTTTTTAATGTTAAGTGAATATAGACAGCAGATGTTGGGGACTTGTCCATGGGTCTCGCCTCTCCCAGGGTTGAACCGGTGTCCTTCCATTGTGAGCTGCATGCACTCTCACTTGAGCTTGACATAAATGTAACCCTCTCGTTATCTGCCGTATTCAGAGTCGATCACAGCGCCGCGACGGTGCAAACCTACACTAGAAATTTAGTTACTTTAATGTTTCATTGAGAAGGATTAAGAGATTAGAGAAGTCTGACCCGGACACACAACTACACTACCTGTGAAAGTGAACCCATAACACTCGTGTAGACAGAGGCACACTACGAGTGTATGCCTCTCACACTCGTGTAGACAGAACTACACTACGAGTGTGTGCCTCTCACACTCGTGTAGACAGAACTGCACTACGAGTGTGTGCCTCTCACACTCGTATAGACAGAACTGCGCTACGAGTGTGGGCCTCTCACACTCGTGTAGACAGAACTACACTACGAGTGTGTGCCTCTCACACTCGTATAGACAGAACTGCGCTACGAGTGTGGGCCTCTCACACTCGTATAGACAGAACTGCGCTACGAGTGTGTGCCTCTCACACCAAGATAGACAGAATTATACTAGTTGAGTAACACATGACAATATTACTGATAGAAAATACCGACAAGTAGGAAAGTAAAACACAGTACCACCCCAGGCAACCCCAGCACAACCCCAACACCACCGCAGCACAACCCCAACATCACCGCAGCACAACCCCAACACCACCCCAGCACAACCCCAACACCACCGCAGCACAACCCCAACACCACCGCAGCACAACCCCAACACCACCGCAGCACAACCCCAACATCCCTACACCCCAGCACAACCCAACACCGCAGCATAATCCCAACACCACCATAGCTCAACCCCAACTCCACCCCAGCATAACCCCAACACCTCAGCACAACCCCACCCCAGTACAACCCCAACACCACTCCAGCATAACCCCAACACCACCCCAGCACAACCCTACCCCAGCACAACCCTACCCCAGCACAACCCTACCCAGCACAACCACAACCCCATCCCAGCACAACCCCAACACCATACCAGCAAACCTGCAAAATCCCACAAACCACCAACACACCAGCAGAACCCCAACAAACCAGAACAACCCCAAAACCTCATCACAACTCCTACACCACCTCAACACTCTAGTCCAATCCCAACACCACCCCAGCACAACCCCCAAGACTAAGCCAGAACAATCACACCACCACTCCAGTACAACCCCAACTCAGCACAACTCCAGCACTATGCAAGCACAACCCCAACACCACACTAATACCCCAGCACAACCTCAACACCACCCCAACAATCCAACCAAACCCCAATACCACCCCAGCGCAACTCCATCACCCCAGCACAACCCCAGAACTTCACCAGAATAACCCCAACACCACACCAGAACAACCCTAATACCACCCCAGAACAACCCAAAAACCACCCCAGCACAACCCAAGAACAACCCCAACACCACCTCAGCACAACTCCAGCACTATGCCAACTGAACCCCAATACCACACTAATACCCCAGCACAACCCCACTACCACCCCATCACAGCACCACCCCAAAAATACCCTAGAACACCAAAACCATCTCAGCACAACCACAGCACCACCCCAAAAAAAACCAGCACAAACCCAGCACCACCCCAGCACCACCCCAGCACCACCACAGCACAACCCCTAAATCACCCAAGTACCATCCCAGTTCCACCGCAGCATCACCCCAGCAGCATCCCAACACCACACTAGCACCACCCAGAACCACCCCGGCACCACCCTAGCATCACCTAGCACCATCCCAGCACCATGCTAGCCACTCCCCAGCACAACCATAGCATCACCCCAGCACCTACCCAACACCACCTCAGCACCACCCCAGTACCTCCACAGCACTACCCCGGCAAAACCCAGCTAATCCCCTGCACCACCCCAGCCCCACCTCAGCCCCCAACTCAGCAGCAACCAGCACCTCCCCAGTACCACCACCTAAACACCACCCCGCCGTAACAACACCTCCAAAGCACCTCCCCAGCACCACCCCAGCACCAGCACGGTAGCACTAAACCGATTCCAATCTGTTCATTTTTAGTGGAAATCGCAGGACCGTGAATCGACGAATCGCTGGTTTTAATTGTACCACAGGTACACCAGGCAGTGGTACACCAGGCAATGGAACACCAGGTGGTGGTACACAAGGCAGTGGTAAACCAGGCAGTGGTACATCAGACAGTGTTCCACCAGACAGTGGTACACCAGGAAAGGGTACACCAGGCAGTGGTACACAAGGCAGTGGTACACAAGGCAGAGGTACATCAGGCAGTGGTACATCAGGCAGTGGTACACCAGGCAGTGGTACACCAGGCAGTGGTACACTAGGCAGTGGTACACCTGGCAGTGGTACGCCAATCAGTGGTACACTAGGCAGTGGGGCAACAGTCAGTGGTACACCAGGTGGTGGTACACCAGGCAGTGGTACATCAGGCAGTTGTACACCAAGCAGTGGTACACCAGGCAGTGGTGAAATAGTCAGTGGTACACCAGGCAGTGGTACATCAGGTGGTGGTGCACTTGGCAGTGGTACATCAGTCAGTGGTACACCAGGTGGTGGTACACTAGGCAGTGGTAAACCAAGCAGTGGTATACCAGGCAGTGATGCACCAGGTGGTGGTACACCAGGCAGTGTACAATAGTCAGTGGTACACCAGGCAGTGGTACACCAGACAGTGGTACACCAGGCAGTGTACAATAGGCAGTGATATACCAGGCGGTGATGCACCAGGTGGAGGTACACCAGGCAGTGATGCACCAGGTGGGGGTACACCAGGCAGTATACAATAGACAGTGGTAAACCAGACAGTGGTATACCAGGCAGTGGTACACAAGGTGGTGGTACACCAGGCAGTGTACAATAGTCAGTGGTACACCAGGCAGTGGTACACCAGACAGTGGTACACCAGGCAGTTGTACACCAGCTGGTGGTGCACCAGGCAGTGGTACACCAGGCAGTGTACAATAAGCAGTGGTAAATCAGGTAGTGGTATACCATGTGGTGGTACACCAGGTAGTGTACAATAGTCAGTGGTACACCAGGCAGTGGTACACCATGTGGTGGTACACCAGATAGTGGTACACCAGGGGGGTGCACCAGGGGGGGTGCACCAGGTAGTGGTACACCAAGCAGTGGTACACCAGGTGGTGGTACACCAGATAGTGGTACACCAGGTGGTGGTGCACCAGGTAGTGGTACACCAAACAGTGGTACACCAGGTTGTGATGCACCAGGCAGTGGTACACCAGGCAGTGTACAATAGGCAGTGGTAAATCAGGCAGTGGTATACCAGGTGGTGGTACACCAGGTAGTGTACAATAGTCAGTGGTACACCAGGTTGTGGTACACCAGGTGGTGGTACACCAGGTTGTGGTACACCAGGTGGTGGTACACCAGGTGGTGGTACACCAGGTGGTGGTGCACCAGACAGTGGTACACCAGGCAGTGGTACACCAGGTTGTGGTACACCAGGTGGTGGTACACCAGGTGGTGGTGCACCAGACAGTGTACAATAGGCAGTGGTATACCAAGCAGTGGTACACCAATCAGTAGTACACCAGGTGGTAGTACACCAGTCAGTAGTACAGCAGGTGGTGGCACACCAGGTAGTGGTACACCAGGCTGTGGTACACTAGGCAGTAATACATCAGGCAGTGGTACACCAGGTGGTGGTACACCAGGCAGTGGTACACAGGTGGTAGTACGCCAGTCAGTGGTACAGCAGGTGGTGGTACACCAGGTGGTGATACAACAGGTGTTGGTACACCATGTGATGGTACACCAGGTGGTGGTACACCAGGTGGTGGTACACCAGGTGGTGGTACACCAGGTGGTGGTACACCAAGTGGTGGTACACCAGGCAGTAGTACACGATATGGTAGTATACAAGGCAGTTTTACAACTGGTGTACTACTGCCTGGGGTTGGTACACCAGGCAGTATTACACCAGATGGTAGTATACCAGGCAGTGGTACACCAGGTGGTGGTACAGCAGGCAGTGGTACACCAGGTGGTTATACACCAGGTGGTGGCACACCAGGCAGTGGTACACCAGGTGGTTGTACACCAGGTGGTGGCACACCAGGCTGTGGTACACCAGGTGGTAGTACACCAGTGGTACACCAGGTGGTGGTACACCAGGTGGTAGTACACCAGGTGGTGGTACACCAGGTGGTGGTACACCAGGTGGTGGTACACCAGGTGGTGGTACACCAGGCAGGGTTTGAAAAATGGGAGGTAATCATGTTTGATCCAAGAGAAAGGTAAATTCAGTTCGTCCGATTTAGAGAGTCCTACAGCAGCATCTATGCTCCCCTCCTCTCCCTGGTATACAAGCTGAGGGATACTGATGCTGCCCCTCACGTGGTATACAAGTGAGACACATCCATCCTGGGGTAACATCTGAGGTATATAATCTGAGAAATGTCCGTCTCTATATGCATATGCAATGAGAGCAGCAATTTATATACACCGTGGAACGTCTCTCACTCTCTCTCTCTCTCTCTCTCTCTCTCTCTCTCTCTCTCTCTCTCTCTCTCTCTCTCTCTCTCTCTCTCTCTCTTTCTCTCTTTCTCTCTCCTTCTCTCTCTAACAAAGTAAACAAAACAATAGGAAGTAATACAAGCATTGGAAATTTTAATAATGAAAAAAATACTGAAGTACCAAATAGGTAATTGTAGACAGGTAATTACAAGGCTTGAGGTCTCGTTATTAGTTACTTAAGAGTGGACCTGATGATAAAGATAACTGCATGTACTCATGTACAAGCTATGAATATCTACGTCTGTGTGTACACATTGTTCCCCAGTGAGAACCTTCAATGTATGCATGGTGTATACCTGTGAGCCACTGCTGTGTACATGTGTATGTGTGTGTGTGTAAAGGGTGTGCCCTGTGATTCATAGCTTTATATAATTTTATATATATATATATATATATATATATATATATATATATATATATATATATATATATATATATATATATATATTATATATATATATATATATATATATATATATATATATATATATATATATGTATGTATGTATGTATGTATGTGCACTGTATAAACATGTGAGGTACAACTCTATACATCTTTATGTACACAACATCAGCTGTGTGCACTACATATGTATGTACTCTGTGTAAACCTGTGAGCAACAACTAAGTATATCTGAGTGTATACGGTGTAAATATGTTAATCACAGCTGTGTGTATATAAATCTGTGTGTACATCTGAGAGCCACAGCTGTGTCTACGAACAGTGTAGCTTGTTCAAACTCTGAGGCGACCAATGAACATCAGCCATAACATGACTCAGCCCTTTAATCAGTCTGCCTCTAATTTACCAAAGGCTGGGCGTCTGGTAATTACGAAGGGCGAGCTGGGGCGGCGGACCAGCAGGGGGCGGAGGGCGAGCTGGGGCGGCGGACCAGCAGGGGGCGGAGGGCGAGCTGGGGCGGCGGATCAGCAGGGGGCGGAGGGCGAGCAGTGGGCGGAGATAGAGGCAGAGGCCAGGAGAGGAGCACGGACTAAAGTGGAGAAGGGGTGAGGTTGCAGAAAGAGGGGAAGGATTGGGGGTGAAAGGGCGGAGGCTGGGAGGGAGCGGATGCTGAAAGGGAGTGGGGGACAGAGGTCAGGAAGCAAGGGAAGGCTTCGGAGGCTCGGGGTGGGGGGGGGAGGGGTAACTGGGATTGGTTGTTGTCAGAAACTCTGGTGTCATATAGCAAATGATAAATATTAGCTAGTCTTGCAGGATGAATTATTGTACGTATGATTTCCAGAGGAACCTAGCGTACAGTACTCGATGCCCCACAAGTCTAGAGCTAATGAGTCATTGAACAAAACGTCAAGAGCCTGTAGAGCTTTGATCCCACTCTGTTCTGGGGCTGCTTAAAGACGTTGGTCTACACTAAGAAAATTTAGTGTTTCACATTTGCGGGAGCGGCAGCATCGATGCATTTAACATTATCACTCTTCGTACCATTCACCGTGTGTGTGTGTGTTGACTAGATATTTTGTCTGCGTTAGTGTATCCATAATGATGGTGGACACACTGAGTATATCACTAATGGTGGTGAACACACTGAAAACGTATAGTCCCAGACTTAATCTTGTAGGCAATACGTTATACAGAGGATGTACAGTTAATCTGAATTTTGCTCTTCTGAGAGTCGTAATTCACTAACTGATCAGCCTCCCTGTCCATATAAAAACCATCCCTCTAGGATTTTATCCATATGCAATTTTATTTGACTGTATGGAATAAGGTTGTTGGTTGCTTCTGAGGATCTTTAGTTCTAACTACTTGTCCTAACAACAAACATCCTGCACTCCAGATTTAATTAGTTCACCGTTCGCTTTGGTCCTTTCATATTTTCTCAATAAAATTATTAATTCATGTTATATTATATTAACAGTAATTAATAATAATAAGGCCGGTGGCCGAGGCGGTAAAATACCGGGCCTGTCAATTTATGGACCTCGGTTTGAGCCTCCCGTCCGTCCGTCTGTTTATTCATTTTGTTACAACTAAACTCTCGTAACAACTGGCCAACTGTACTCAGATACTTTAAAGTACTTTAAAGAAATTCCGGTCTCCTGGGTCGTGGTGGTGCTACTCCTGGGTCGTGGTGGTGCTACTCCTGGGTCGTGGTGGTGCTACTCCTGGGTCGTGGTGGTGCTACTCCTGGGTCGTGGTGGTGTTACTCGCTAAGCCTAGAGTCGTGGAGATCTCCACTTAGCTTGTTGAACTGTTTACAAGAAATGCATTTCAAGACGGATTTCAGATTATCCCAGCTGACTTCAATCTCAGAAGCGCGAATCTGAGATTCTCAATCAGCAACACCCAAGTTAGTTTGGTTACTGCGAGTCTTCAAGGTAAACTTCATCCAGTGTGTATCACATCGTGCTTATCTTGCAGTCTGTTGAAGATATATGTTCTTTGTTCTGCTTACTTCCTTCACCTCAGGTGTCGCTTCTGACCAACACCACTGTTCCTGGGTCATGTTCCTGGGAACATTCAGTTGTCTTTGAGTTTACATGTCTTTTAAATGCCTTATTTCCTTATTAAATTATTTTTTATACAAGATCCTATTTTAAACTCTACATCTGTTTCTGTACTTGATATATTAGAAAAAAGTAAAACATTGGTATATCTAAAAAAAATTAAAAAATTAATGAACATCTTGAAAGGAGTTTTGATCATCCTGTAGAATTAGCACTATAAAAAAATGGTGACTTTCATTTAATATTGCTTTAAATTCTGAACCGTCAGCACCTCGCCAGTGTTCGTGCTTGGTGCGTTGTACAGGACTTAGCTGTTGTCTATACCCACTTAATTTCACATGCAGTCTTTACATAAGATTCCAGAGAGTTTTGAAATGCATGATATTTTCTATGGGTCTAATTAGCTAACGTAAGTCAGGATGTCAAGTAGTAAAAGAAACAATATTTAATATATTCCTTCTCAAAGGTTTAATGCTAGAGCATTTTTTGTCCAGTTCCTTCTCTTGGGTCCAGTGATAGTTTGTATTTTGTCCAGTTCCTTCTCTTGGGTCCAGTGATAGTTTGTATTTTGTCCAGTTCCTTCTCTTGGGTCCAGTGATAGTTTGTATTTTGTCCAGTTCCTTCTCCTGGATCCAGTGATAGTTTGTATTTTGTCCAGTTCCTTCTCCTGGATCCAGTGATAGTTTGTATTTTGTCCAGTTCCTTCTCTTGGGTCCAGTGATAGTTTGTATTTTGTCCAGTTCCTTCTCCTGGATCCAGTGATAGTTTGTATTTTGTCCAGTTCCTTCTCTTGGGTCCAGTGATAGTTTGTATTTTGTCCAGTTCCTTCTGGGTGTAATGATAGTGTTCTTCCTTCTAGAACAGTGATAGTGAGGATTTTATCCACTTTCTTCTCCTAGGCAAAGTGATGTTGTGTATTGTGTCCTTCTCTTAGGTACAGTGAAAGCGTGTATTGTGTCCTTCTTCTCTTAAGTACAGTGACAGTGTGTATTTAGTCCTCATTCTCATCACCTGGGATTAACTGGCTTGAACACAAGTAACCACTTAATCATCCTTGTAATTTATTAATGATATGCAGAATAAGTGTGTGTATTGTGTGTGTGTGTGTGTGTGTGTGTGTGTGTGTGTGTACACATTCTTGAGTTAGAACAATAAGAACCCGGCCAAGCTGGTAAGCCACTAACAGTAACATAACACGAGCCGCATGATTGGATTAAATAGGGAAGCCATAAGAGAGAGTACATTAGCTTGGCGGTGGGTAGGTGCGTTGCGGGCAATTCTAGACCCTGTGGCTCCCCGTCACAGGGACTACATTACCTATACCAGAGCCGTCTATTAACAGTGTTTTCCTCTCCCTTGTGTATTCATTCAATAAGAATCAATTAAGCCATTTTGAGCGTGTGTGCTCGCCCGAAAGGGATCATGTGTGGCTAATTTTATACAGTGTTTGTTCATTAAATTTACACTTGCCAGAGCAAACTCGGCCATAACCGCATGTACTTTAGAGGCGTTAGTGCCACGTTAGGCTCTCTACCGGGGCTATAGAGACACCTTTTTCCCGAAACTAATTGGATCAGGGATACTTATATACCTGTGACACTTCGGCTCAGGGGGAAAATGTGCACCGGTTTTTTATCTGGGTAAATGTATTCTACTGGAGGAGAGGAAGTAATGCATTAATTACCGCTCTACACTCCTTAATTTAACGTTCAAGTTAATTCTACATAAATATGAAGGTAGCGGTGCCTTTGTGATTCATATTTTGGGGAGTTGCTTGTTTTTAAGCTTTAGGAACAACTAAATTGATGATAGGTCTCTGTCTGTCTGTCTCTCTCTCTCTCTCTCTCTCTCTCTCTCTCTCTCTCTCTCTCTCTCTCTCTCTCTCTCTCTCTCTCTCTCTCTCTCCATCTTATAGATTTTATTAACAGATTATATATGTTATGAATTTTTTGTTTCAATGTTACGTATTAGACGTATGTTGTTACTGTGTTAATGTTACCTTGCTAATAACATACCGCGACCAACCGGGGATCGAACCCGAGTTATGTATATACCTGTCCTTCATGGGATCAAATCTAAGTGAATTACATTCCTCAGGTGCTGTATTATTAATCTGGGAGAGGAAGTTATTGTGGGAGAGTACATTCTTGAGGAAAGGGAAGTAAGCCAGTGTATGAGAGGAAATAAGCCAGCGTGGAAGAGAAAGTTTCGCAAACCAGTGGCTTCTTACATGGAGTACAGACGAGGTAATGAGACCCTCAGCCTAAATTTATAGATGGTTGGTCCCTTAACCTTGATTATTGTGAAGCAGAGTTAGTACGATGGATCAGACTGATGATCAGATTGATCCAGGTTAAGGGATTGAACAACTATCATGGTGGAAAAAATGATTACCTCATCTTATTCTCTTTTTAGTACCGCATCTCTATATGGAACTGATCAAACCAGAGGAAATGAAGTATGCTAAGATCTGAGAGAAAGTGAGCCAGTGTGAGAGAGGAAGTCAAGCTAGCTTGAGACAGTGAACTTTAACACACACAACCTTGACCATTACCACCTTCCACATTGACCTGCCAGCCGTAATAAGTGATTTCCTGCCTCCAGCATGGAGAAACCTCCGCTAAGTGCGCTTAACTGCGTCTTTACCGCCAGTCCATTGGTCTCCAACTCTCTTTACTGCCTATTTATAGGACTCTGTAGCCACGCTGCCACTTTTCCACGCCGGCTCTGCCATATCGCGCGACTTATCGGCCTATGGAGGAAAGAATTATTAATACACAAATAAGCCGCTGAAAACTTAAGACGTTGGAAACAAAGAGGCTTTACTTCACCCTAGAGTCTGGTGACTTAGGCTCAGTTATGTCGTGGCTTGTGTTATTGTTGCTAGGCTGCTCCCTAGACAGGCTGCTCCCTAGACAGGCTGCTCCCTAGCCAGGCTGCTCCCTAGCCAGGCTGCTCCCTAGCCAGGCTGCTCCCTAGCTTGGCTGCTCCCTAGGCAGGCTACTCCCTAGCCAGGCTACTCCCTAGCCAGGCTGCTCCCTAGCCAGGCTGCTCCCTAGCCAGGCTGCTCCCTAGGCAGGCTGCTCCCTAGACAGGCTGCTCCCTAGCCAGGCTGCTCCCTAGCCAGGCTACTCCCTAGCCAGGCTGCTCCCTAGCGAGGCTGATCCCTAGCCAGGCTACTCCCTAGCCAGGCTGCTCCCTAGACAGGCTGCTCCCTAGCCAGGCTGCTCCCTAGCCAGGCTGCTCCCTAGCCAGGCTGCTCCCTAGCCAGGCTGTTCCCTAGGCAGGCTGCTCCCTAGACAGGCTGCTCCCTAGCCAGGCTGCTCCCTAGCCAGGCTACTCCCTAGCCAGGCTGCTCCCTAGCCAGGCTGCTCCCTAGCCAGGCTCCCTAGACAGGCTGCTCCTAGCCAGGCTGCTCCTAGCCGGCTGCTCCTAGACAGGCTGCTCCCTAGCCAGGCTGCTCCCTAGCCAGGCTGCTCCCTAGCCAGGCTGCTCCCTAGCCAGGCTGCTCCCTAGCCAGGCTGCTCCCTAGCCAGGCTGCTCCCTAGCCAGGCTGCTCCCTAGCCAGGCTGCTCCCTAGCAGGCTGCTCCCTAGCCAGGCGGCCCTAGCAGGTGCTCCTAGCCAGGCTGCTCCCTAGACAGGCTGCTCCCTAGCCAGGCTGCTCCCTAGCCAGGCTGCTCCCTAGCCAGGCTGCTCCCTAGCCAGGCTGCTCCCTAGCCAGGCTGCTCCCTAGCCAGGCTGCTCCCTAGCCAGGCTGCCCCTAGCCAGACTGCTCCCTAGCCAGACTGCTCCCTAGCAAGGCTGCTCCTAGTCAGGCTGCTCCCTAGCCAGGCTGCTCCCTAGCCAGGCTGCCCTAGCCAGGCTGCTCCCTAGCCAGGCTGCTCCCTAGCCAGGCTGCTCCCTAGACAGGCTGCTCCCTAGCCAGGCTGCTCCCTAGCCAGGCTGCTCCCTAGCCAGGCTGCTCCCTAGCCAGGCTGCTCCCTAGCCAGGCTGCTCCCTAGACAGGCTGCTCCCTAGACAGGCGGCTCCCTAGCCAGGCTGCTCCCTAGCCAGGCTGCTCCCTAGACAGGCTGCTCCCTAGCCAGGCTGCTCCCTAGCCAGGCTTCTCCCTAGCCAGGCTGCTCCCTAGCCAGGCTGCTCCCTAGCCAGGCTTCTCCCTAGCCAGGCTGCTTCCTAGCCAGGCTGCTTCCTAGCCAGGCTACTCCCTAGCCAGGCTGTTCCCTAGCCAGGCTGCTCCCTAGCCAGGCTGCTCCCTAGCCAGGCTGCTCCCTAGGCAGGCTACTCCCTAGCCAGGCTACTCCCTAGCCAGGCTACTCCCTAGCCAGGCTGCTCCCTAGTCAGGCTGCTCCCTAGCCAGGCTTCTCCCTAGCCAGGCTGCTCCCTAGCCAGACTGCTCCCTAGCCAGGCTGCTCCCTAGCCAGGCTGCTCCCTAGCCAGGCTGCTCCCTAGCCATACTGTTCCCTAGCCAGACTGCTCCCTAGCCAGGCTGCTCCCTAGTCAGGCTGCTCCCTAGCCAGGCTGCTCCCTAGCCAGGCTGCTCCCTAGCCAGGCTGCTCCCTAGCCAGGCTGCTCCCTAGCCAGGCTGCTCCCTAGCCAGGCTGCTCCCTAGCCAGGCTGCTCCCTAGCCAGGCGTGATCCACCAGGAGGTTGCTGGGTGTCGTCACGATTTTTGTCTCATCTAGTCCGTCAGGGTTACGTCTCTCATCTTCCTCGTCTTTCTTGTATTTTATGTAATTTTCTTAAATTGTATTCCTAATTTTCTTTCGCCTTGTCTGTCTCTTTTCTTCCTCCTCCCTCTCTAACTTTTCGTCTTCCTTCTCCCTGTCTTCCTTCTCCCTGTCTTCCTTCTACCTTTCTTCCTTCTCCCTATCTCCCTTCTCCCTGTCTTTCTTCTCTGTCTTCATTCTCCTGTCTATCTCCTCCCTGTCTTTCTTCTCCCTGTCTTCATTCACCCTGTCTTCATTCACCCTGTCTTTCTTCTCCCTATCTTCATTTTCACTGTCTTCATTCTCCCTGTCTTTCTTCATCCTGTCTTTCTTCTCCCTGTCTTTCTTTAAATTGTATATCTTCTCCCTGTCTTCATTCACCCTGTCTTTCTTCTCCCTGTCTTCATTCTCCTTGTCTATCTTCTCCCTGTCTTCATTCACCCTCTTTCTTCTCCCTGTCTTCATTCTCATCGTCTTCATTCTCCCTGTCTTTCTTCACCCTGTCTTTCTTCTCCTTGTCTTTCTTCTCCCTGTCTTTCTTCTCCCTGTCTATCTTCTCCCTGTCTCCATTCACCATGTCTTTCTTCTCTCTGTCTTCATTCTCACCGTCTTCATTCTCCCTGTCTTCCTTCACCCTGTCTTTCTTCACCCTGTCTTTCTTCTCCCTGTCTTTCTTCTCCCTGTCTATCTTCTCCTGTCTCCATTCACCCTGTCTTTCTTCTCTCTGTCTTCATTCTCACCGTCTTCATTCTCCCTGTTTTCCTTCACCCTGTCTTTCTTCACCCTGTCTTTCTTCACCCTGTCTTTCTTCTCCCTGTCTTTCTTCTCCCTGTCTTTCTTCTCCCTGTCTTTCTTCTCCCTGTCTTTCTTCTCCCTGTCTTTCTTCTCCCTGTCTTTCTTCTCCCTGTCTTTCTTCTCCCTGTCTTTCTTCTCCCTGTCTTTCTTCACCCTGTCTTTCTTCTCCCTGTCTTCCTGCTCACTGCCTTTCAGTATTGGCTTTGAAACTTCTTTGCCTAAAAAAAGCAATTATATCCTCCCTGGTACTCACCTAATTGTGGTTTCAGTGGTAGAGTCATAGCTCCTGGCCCCATCTCTTCCCTGGTCGTCGCTAGCTCCACTCTCTCCCTGCTCCACGAGCTTTATCATACCTCTTCTTAAATTTATGTATGGTACATCCCCCAACATCCTCACCTTCCAGACTTTTCCACTTCCTGAAAACTCGATGGCTTAAGAAATACTTCCTGGCATCCTTGTGACTCATCTGAGTCTTTAACTTCCAACTGTGACACCTTGTTGCTGTGTCCCATCTCTGGAACATCCTGTTTATGTCCACCTTGTAGATTCCTCTCAGTATTTTGTATGTCGTTATCGTGTTCCCTCCAGTGTCGTCAGGTCGAGTTCTCTTAACCTCTCCTCGTAGGACATGCCCCTTAACTCCGGGACTTGTCTCGTTGAAAATCTTTGCCCTTCTCCGATCTTCATGACTTTGAACGTGGTGGGGTTTAACTCCATGAGCCAATTGCTTGACCAGGCCTGTAGCCTGTCCAGATCCCTCTGTAGTCTTGCCTGGTCCTCCTCCGACTGAATTCTCCTCATTAACTTCACATCGTCTGCAAACAGGGACACTTCTGAGTCTATTTTTTCCGTCATGTCGTTCACATATACCAGGAACAGAACGGTCCCAGGACTGATCTCTGTGGGACCCCGCTCATCACAGGCGCCCACTCTGACACCTCATCACGTACCATGACTCGGTGTGTGTGTATGTGCGTGTGTATGTGAGAGAGAGAGAGAGAGAGAGAGAGAGAGAGAGAGAGAGAGAGAGAGAGAGAGAGAGAGAGAGAGAGAGAGAGAGAGAGAGAAAGAAAGAGAGAGAGAGAGACAGAGAGACAGACAGACAGACATACAGACAGACAGACAGTCAGAAAGAGAAAGAGAGAGAGACAATGTTAGGAATGTGCTGTGAGTGTACTGGGTGAGTTGGGTGTATACATTGAGTGTGAGTGTGTGTTTGGTGCGTGCAATAAGTGTGTGATGGGTGTGTACACTAAGTGTGTTAGGTGTATGCACTGAGTAAATGTTGGGTGTGTGCCCAGTGAGAGTCTTGGGTATGTGGACCGAGTGTGTTAGGAGTGAATGGAAAAAAGGGATGAAAGAGGAAAAGGGAAGTATGAAAATAAGGAAGGAGGCAGGAATGGAATCAGGGAGGAAAATATTGAAAGAGAAAGAGGAGGATAGAGAGTCTGAGGAAAGAAAAGATAGAACAAGAGAAGAGGAAAAAGGGGAATAAAAAAAAGATTGAGGAATGTAGAGAGGGAGGGAGACAGTAGGAGTCTTGAGGAAGGAGGTGAAAAGTAGGTGATAGAAAATCAG
>WNWK01001315.1:177500-295184 GCA_009830355.1 Cherax destructor
GAATATAAGGAAGGCACTGGCTCTCTCTCTCTCTCTCTCTCTCTCTCTCTCTCTCTCTCTCTCTCTCTCTCTCTCTCTCTCTCTCTCTCTCTCTCTCTCTCTCTCTCTCCCTCAATGTCTCTCTGCTTCCCCAGCTAAACAACTCACAATAAATAAAGTACACATGTGACATGGTCATGTGACAATTAGATAATTTAAAACCTAACAAATCCCCAGGCCCTGATGAACTGTATGCAAGGGTTCTAAAGGAATGTAAAGAGAATCTTAGCAAACCTTTGGCTAATCTTTTCAACATATCACTACACACACGCAGATAAGTGGAAAATAGCACATGTGATACCTATTTTCAAAGCAGGTGAGAGGTCCTTAGTTTCGAAACTATAAACCAATAAACCTAACCTCCATAAATTGATCAACGACACGACACGAATCTCAGCACGGTTTTACAAAAGGTCGTTCCTGCCTTACGAATTTACTAACTTTTTTCACTAAGGTATTTCAGGAGGTAGATCATGATAATGCATATTATATTGTGTATATTAACTTCATTAAGGCTTTTGACTGAATCCAACATCAGAGACTATTGAGAAAAATTAAGACACACGGAATATGAGAAAAAATTTCCTGGATAGAGGAGTGGTTGACAGATAGGCAGCAGAGAGTTTACATAAATGCGAAGAAATCAGAGTTCCACAGGGGTCAGTGATGGGCCCCTTGTTGTTCACAATCTACATAAACGATATAGATGAGGGAATAAATAGCGACATAAGCAAGTTTGCCGATGACATCAAAATAGGCCTTCCAATTCATTCTAATGAGGACATTAGAGCACTCCAGGATGATTTGAATATACTGATGAAGTGGTCGGAGAAGTGGCAGATGCAGTTTAATATAGACAAATGAAAAGTTCTAAACATTGGACAGGAAAATAACTATGCCACATATAAACTAAATAATGTAGATCTTAATATTATTGATTTCGGAAAGGATTTAGGAGTTCTGGTTAGCAGTA
Organism: Cherax destructor; assembly: GCA_009830355.1. NCBI lineage: Eukaryota > Metazoa > Arthropoda > Malacostraca > Decapoda > Parastacidae > Cherax > Cherax destructor. The sequence continues at coordinate 178,513 of WNWK01001315.1, forward strand.
ATCGAAAACCAAGACAACAGTGCATAAGTGTTCGCAATAAAGCGAACAGAATCCTTGGCTTCATATCAAGAAGCATAAATAATAGGAGTCCTCAGGTTGTTCTTCAACTCTATATATCCTTGGTTAGGCCTCATCTAGATTATGCTGCACAGTTTTGGTCACCGTATTACAGAATGGATATAAATGCTCTGGAAAACGTACAAAGGAGGATGACAAAGTTGATCCCATGTATCAGAAATCTTCCTTGTGAGGATAGACTGAGGGCCCTGAATCTGCACTCTCTAGAAAGACGTAGAATTAGGGAGGATGTGATTGAGGTGTATAAATTGGATGCAGATATCGTGCTAAAAATATCTATCCAAGACAGGACTCGCAGGAACGGTTTTAAGTTGGAAAAATTCAGATTCAGGAAGGATATAGGAAAGCACTGGTTTGGTAACAAAGTTGTGGATGAGTGGAACAAACTCCCGAGTACCGTCATAGAAGCTAAAACGTTGAGTAGTTTTAAAAAAGGTTAGATAAATACATGAGTGGGTGTGGGTGGGTGTGAGTTGGACCTGACTAGCTTGTGCTACTAGGTATGATGCCGTGCTCCTTCCTTAAGTGAATGTGACCTGACCTGACTAGGTTGCTTCATTGGTTAAAGCCGGTAGGAGAATTGGACCAGCCTCGCATGGGCCAATAGACCTGCAGCAGTGTTCATTCTTTCTTATGTTCACTAAGAAACATTATTCTTCAGTGCTGTAAATAATACTTGACTTCACCTGTTCCCCATCAACGTACACTTGACGTTATCTGAGGGTAAAGCGGAGGTGGTTATCCCAAACTTGATAAAAGGAACGAATGGTAATGGCAGAAGTTCATCTGTTAGCTGAACTGCACACCAGCCTTGTGGCTTATCACTGCTATCGTACCTGCTCTCTCTCTCTCTCTCTCTCTCTCTCTCTCTCTCTCTCTCTCTCTCTCTCTCTCTCTCTCTCTCTCTCTCTCTCTCTCTCTCTCTCTCTCTCTCTCCACACAGGCAGAGGAAGCAAGGCGAAGTGGAGGGAGAGAGACAGACAGACAGACAGAAAATATGAGTTGGTCTTGGATAGGGAGTTTGCTTCAACATTAACATCGGGCAATTTTTTTTAATAATGCCTACCTTCACATCTCTTCTAGTTTTATGTATATCTGTTCTACCTTTTCTCTCTTCTCCCCCGCCCTACCCCCTTCCTCTTGTTTCTCCTTACCAGCCGTCTATATCAGTTGCCTTTCCTCCCCTCTTCATCTCCCCATGCAACTTTTCATTCTTGCAACAACCTCCCCCACTGGACGGGTCCGCGTCCTCTGCTCTCCCTCCAAAAGTTTTTATCGCCTTTATGCATTTCATTTATGGACGTTATATCACGTTATAATTTGCTAATCGTTGTTAACTGACGACACTCGGTCCTACTCTAAACATCATATATCGAGAACCTTACTCCCGGAGCTGACAGGATTCGAACCCGTAACAAATCAGGTGCTCGAACCACCGCACAATGGAGGCATAAGAAGATTCATCTGATCAGGTGTATATTTTTATACAGTGACTAGAGAGGTCATCATGGGTCTCGCTGTGACCACATAGTCATCCTCCAGAGGGACCTTCATTTTCATTTCATGTTATTAGATGACACTTTATTTACCTTACATTATTATTTTAACTTATTCTATAATTATTCTAAGTATATTTCATCGTATGTTTGAAGGTAAATTGTTTTCCATTACTATTTTTAAGATATTATTAAAGTGTGAGGGTCTGAGGTATCTTCTTATTGGTGGAACCGGTTACACACGACCTAATTACCTTCCCTGAATTGCGAATTCAGTTTCTCAAACACTTTCTACACATTTACCTTATTATAAAATCCATAAACTTGCATGAATTCATTAGTGGGATATTCACTGCTTAATCTAATACTCGGAAGTACGATTTATGCAGTAATTATTATTTTACCCTGGCTTCCTCACAGTATATGAGACTGTTAAAAAAAAGGCGATATCTATAAAGTATAGACATCTCCAGAGAATAATAGGTCTCCTCCTCTAGCATTCAGCCTGTTTCTGGTTTTTGTAACAAGTTGTCAGAATAAGACCAGGTCTAGTTATCCCTTGAAGAGTTTTGGGATTACAACTAGGTGATAATAATCCATCGAAATAAAATTTGAGATCTTTAACAGTACTAGTTACAAGTACAGTCTGGTATGTTGCTATCAATTATAAAAATACTAGTATATACAAGGGTGTGTGAATGTGTGCGTGTGTGCTCAAAGTGCTCGTTATGTCTCAGTAAGATTCGACTCGACTTAAAAAGTGACTGACACTAGTCCATAAATAATCTGTCTTCTCGACCATCAAGGCAATCAAAACAGCTTGCTTGAACAATATGACGAACCAATTGCCAACAGTAATAATGTAACAAGCAGCAGCACAGCGTCAAGAACAAGGAGACAAAATGGAAATTAGACATGTGCAACATCTGGGTATCTTTATTGTAGACGTTTCGCCCTCCAGTGGCTTTATCAATAAAGATACCCAGATGTTGCACAAGTGTCTAATTTTCATCTTGTTTTTATTGTATACCATTCATGTACAAGGAGACAAAATGATGACCCTAACTGGGGATCATCAGCAGATCCTCCATTAAAGTCACAAAACTCCCTTAATACTGAATCTAAGTCCAGCATAACCAAATCCAGGACTACGACGGTGCGTAGATGCCACACAAAGAAGGTCAGAAGCTTTAGCTTGGGACCTGGGTTGACTTAGAGTGTCATAATGACACACAACCTCAGCAAAACATAAAAAAATCACTAAGTCTGAACAATGCTCTGTGAAGAGAGTTAGTTACACAGAGTTACAGGAAGTATGTTTCGATTCACCAGTGTAACCATACTCTACCAAAACAGCCAGAGACAAGAGAGATACCTGGAGAGATGTTTCCAGGACTAGAGGTAGACGGAGAGAACTATGCTCCCCGGACCAGGAGCAGAGGGAGAGAGCCGTGCTTGTCGAGCGATGACCAGCTGAGGAGAGAGAGAGAGCGATTTCTCGCGTACAGGCCTCACATCAGGTGATATCACTTGACTCGTTTGTGCTACTCCATCAGCGGTGCGAGGTACCACCTGACACAAACAAACGAGCGGTAGTTAGCAAGGCAGTTTTCGACAGCGGACAGCCAATCACAGCTCTTCAACAGTGAGCACAGTGAGAAGTGTAATATGTTATATCCTACCAACATACATAACTAATATAATAAGTCAAATAATAATGTAAAGCAAGATATTTTCATTTTAGCTATTAATGAAAATATTGGCAGTATAAAATTATATGAAAAGGTAAATATATATACATAAAATTTACATTATATACATTGGGCCCCATTCAGGGGGCGCAATAGAGACACTGACGGTGATTTTAAGAGCCAGGTACTCAATTACATCTCGTAGACTCGTACTGGACAAAACATTGTGTTTTTCTTTTTGTAATAAAAATTTATATTTAAAAATAATAATTTAATTGGTAATGTTTTGTTTATTGCAAGTTTTTAAAGCATTATGTTTCGTGTTTTTTATTTCTAGAATATCTGTCATTAAATTTGCTGTGTTTAGGCTAGATATTATATTTTAGAATGGGATGTCGTTAGTTATCTAATCTTCTTAGTCATCTAATTATCTTAATTTTCTTTTCTGACTACCGCCCCATACTTGTGGGAGATAGTCAGAAAATTTAGAGACAACCCGTGGGTCCAGTGAGTGTTGACTAGCTGATGTGCCTCCTTCTCCCTCACTTCCCCCTCTCTCTCTCTCTCTCTCTCTCTCTCTCTCTCTCTCTCTCTCTCTCTCTCTCTCTCTCTCTCTCTCTCTCTCTCTCTCTCTCTTTCTCTCCCTCTCTCTCTCTCTCTCAGCATGCCTTACACTGGGAAAAGAAGATTACGAGATCTCATTCAAATTTTCATGATATGGAATCACTTCGATACACTCAGCATGAACTATCTGAGGTGCTATTTTAGTCTATAACTCGAAACAATGGAATAAAACCGCATGGCAGAAGATGCAACATGAACGTATACAAAATTTTAGGTTTCATGCTCAGTTCTTAATACAAATACGAGCAATGACCGTAAATGGGAAAGATATTTTCTAGATTTGTCCTAGAAAGATGGGCAGGTATAAAGGAAAGTATTGAAAACTGAAAACCTAGAAAATGTAATGAATTTCACGAGAAGCTTGCTGGAAATATATAGAGTGGGAGGATAAAGGTATGGAGCACAGAGCTGAAACAAGGGTGGAGACTAATGATTAGGATAAGAAGAAAAAGAGACGGAAAAAGGACGCAAGACAGTGAGAAAATTGCAAAAGAGGAAGAGATAACAAAAGCAGGAAAAACAAGAAAGAGAACAACCTGGAGAAATACTGTATGCTCAGGGAAAGGTAGAGAAGAGAATCCAGGACACCTCTCAGAGGGCGAGAATGAGGCTACCACCGAAAATGTAGGCAGTAAAGACATCCGTAAATAATATGTTAAAGGGATGTGCTTATATGGGAGAGAATCCTGGTGTCACTTTAAAAAGGAATACAGGAACTTTCTTCTAGAGAAGCGCTAAACCTCAATGTAACTCGGAGAATATGACCTTAACTGCCCAAACTGCCACTGGAAAGCAACGTAACGCTACCGAGAAAGCAGGAGTATGAAAACTGAGCATTTTTCTTCTAGACGAAGAGAGAAAAGAGCAGATCCAGAAAAAGAGAGAAACAGAGAAGAACAAAAGGTGGTACAGAGGTGCACAACAATAGAACAAACCAAGGCAGTCATAAACTCAACAGGGTCGCACGTATAACAGTTAAGTGTTCAATTATTACTGAAAAAACAGGGATATGTACACCAGGTACTATGTACACCAGTGGTACTAACAAAACGCACACTACATTAGAACATCTCAAATGATAAATCCTGCTTCTTTTTGTGGAAACATTCGGGGCTTGAAATCAAATAAAGACTAGAGAGTTAGCTATATCATTGAATGCCATGTTTGGAGCATTTCCAGAAACACATATAATGGATGTCTGGACGGTGAGATAACGATAAAAAAACAATAATAAAGATGTGACGGAGTTAATAGGGAACAGGGAGGAGTAGGAGTCAAAGTGAAAGGTACTTTTTGTTACACAGAACTGTTGAATTTATCAAACGATAAAGTAGAAGTTCTAGGTATTAAAGTAGAAAATAGGAATCTGGTAGTCATCCTCGTATATAAACCACCGTCAGTAAGGGATGAGGAATTCGTGGATCAGATGAGGAAGATAGATAGCTGTCATGAAAGGCTTGAATTTCCGAAGCCAAATATTCTTCTTCTTGGAGATTTCAACCTCCCAAGTGTAAAATGGAAGATTGTTCATCGCGGCATTGTACCAGGAATAGTTCCTGGAAACACCCTAGCACGACAGGTTCATACCATGGAATTAATGGGGCTTTTCAAAAGTTTCCATTGAACCAACAGACAACAGATCCCACTAGAAATGGAAAATATGCTGAATCTGGTCTTCACGAACAAGAAACTAATCAGAGAAACAATAACAAAATTAATTTACTCCGATCACAACACAAGTACTAACAGTATAATAATAATAATAATAATAATAATAATAATAATAATAATAATAATAATATATTTCTACAAGCTCATATACAAGGTATAAAGGCCTTGCTGACATCAGTGACATACTACTATACAGAAAGCCGCTTGTCCTGCAGAGCATTTCTGGAAAATTAGGTCAATTTTGTCCCGGGATGCGACCCATACCAGTCGACTAACACCCCAGGTGTTAGTCGACTCGGGTCCTCAGCGTGTGAAGCAAGAGCTTTTGCCACCAGGCCACGGGTCACCGTGTAAACGAAGGGGGTGGGAAGCACTACTAATAATATACGAGGGAGGAGGAATATTCAGTAAGTTTAACATCAACGATCACAGAATTGACCGGGACAAAATTAACAACAAACCATCAGACACATCCTAGGAAAGAGCACTAAATCCTCACCAGTGCCTAGAAAACACAGATGCATACTAGGTCTGAATTACATATGTACCACTGAGAACACTTAGAAGATCAAATGTAGAGATTCAAGAAGACTGTACAGAAGAAAAAAGTGTTACCGATTTGTATAAACACGCGAATATATCACAACAGAGGAAAAATAATCTTTGCAGATAGATCATCGAGACAGAACAAAAACTTAAGCTGTCGTAACAGACAGAAAAAGCGCTAAGTGAACAAAAAGCCATCGCTCATAGTGCAAGAAACCCCCAAATATTTCTATACATACGCAAAACCCGAGCTAAGAACTACCTGTAATATTGGACCATTAATCACCAGAGGTTCATACACGGACGATGAATTGGAAATGAGCGAAATACTGAAAGACCAATGTGAGTGAATATTCAGTAACTCATTAATAAAAGCAGGGAAGAAAATGAACAACTTTTCACTTCATCAGGTTTCTCAGACCACATAAGAGCACTAGAGCACTAGTCCTATTGAATAGAGAACTAATCCTATTGAATTCGAAAAATAAGTAAAAAAAAAAAACATGCCCGCTCATTCAGCACCTAGAGCGGATTTGTAGAATTCGTAATTTATATAAAAAAAGTGCAAAGTTCCACTAGCACGAGGTCTCAGTATTCTTTGGATATACTGAATGTGGTCATAGGTCCTTCGTATAAAGGAGGCAGTAGAGAGCTAGCCAAAAATTACAGACCAGTGGCCTTAACAACCCACTTCGTATAAAGTCTTCGAAAGAGTAATGATACGCAAAATTACATTTTTATAGAAAACATTCTGTACATCGTAAATCAGCATGGTTTTAGAGCTGATATATCATGCTCGTCACAGCTACTGAAACACATACTGCAGCATACGGGCGGCTGGCAAACCTAAGAATAGCGTTCCAATACCTCACTAAGGAATCGTTCAAGACTCTGTACACCATATACGTCAGGCCCATACTGGAGTATGCAGCACCAGTTTGGAACCCACACCTGGTCAAGCAAGTCGGGAAATTAGAGAAAGTGCAAAGGTTTGCAACAAGACTAGTCCCAGAGCTAAGGGGATTGTCCTACGAAGAAAGGTTAAGGGAAATCGGCCTGACGACACTAGATGACAGGAGGGTTAGGGGGGACATGATAACGACATATAAAATACTGCGAGGAATAGATAAAGTGGACAGAGACAAGATGTTCCAGAGAGGGGACACAGACACAAGGGATCACAATTGGAAGTTGAAGACTCAGATGAGTCAAAGGGATGTTAGGAAGTATTTCTTCAGTCATAGAGTTGTCAGGAAGTGGAATAGCCTAGAAAGTGACATAGTGGAGGCAGGAACCATACATAGTTTTAAGACGAGGTTTGATAAAGCTCATGGAGCAGGGAGAGAGAGGACCTAGTAGCAATCAGTGAAGAGGCGGGGCCAGAAGCTATGAATCGACCCCTGCAACCAAAAATAGTTGAGTATACTGAAAGAATTACCTGGTGTTTACCTGGAGAGGGTTTCGGGGGTCAACGCCCCCGCGACTCGGTCTGAGACCAGGCGTTGGAGGCGTTGGAGGAAAACGAGAACTCAGATGTGGTATACAGGGATGTTGCTTAGGCGTTTGAGAGATGCTATCATTTGGTGACTGTAGAGAAAATAAGTGCTATAGGCTTAACGGGGAAGGTAGGCAAATAGATTTTTAACTTTCTGACAGAGAGAACACAAAAAGTGGTATTAAACATAGCAAAATCTAGCAACAGAGAGGTAAAAAGCCCAGTACCTTAAGGCACAATCCTGGCGCCCCTGCTATTTCTTATCCTCATAACAGACATAGATAATAGCAGTTTTGTATCATTTATGGATAATACTTTAATAAGCCTGGAAGTCACCTCGGTAGAAGACACTGAAATATTGCCGGAAGATACAAGCAGTTTTTTTTCCAGTGGCAGTGGAGAACATGACGTACAATAGTGATAAGTTATAGGTGCTTAGATATGGAAAGAATAAATAACTCAAAAGGGACACTGTACACAAAACCAAAGAGGATCATTGAAGCACGAAAAGGACACGTGAATGATCTCATCAAAGAACACAATAAGGCAAATGTCACGACACCCAAGAAAATGACGTGTAGATAATGAGAACTTTCAAAACTGAAATAGTGCTGATGGTGATACTATTCAAATCTCTTGTGCTCTCTTGTTTAGAGTATTAGCTAGTGTTAACTGCCCCATTTAGTGAGGGGAAGATATCAGAGCTGGAATAGAGATCATTTGAGGCCCAAATAAAACCAATAAAGCACTGAAATTACTGGAAACGCTTTAAAGTCCTAAATATATATTCGTTGGAGCGGAGGGAAGAGAGATACATGATAATATATACTTCGAAAGTACATGAGAGCCTGGTCCCAAATCTGTACAGTGCCACAACATACTGGAAAAGCCGAGGAGCCGTGGGCACAATAAGAGAACACTGTATCAACTTCCGTGATCCCAGATTGTTTAACATCTTACTAGAAGATATCAGAAAAACTGCTTGAACAAGTGTAGGGGTTTCCAAGAGGAAACTGGACATGTGCTAGATCAACCAGGCTGTGATGGATATGTGGGCTAACCGGTCGTCAGAAGCAACAGCCTAATTGACAAGGTAAGCACCAGACAAATCTGGCCTAAGGTCGGTCTCCGGAAGTACAAAAATACTCGAAACTCATCCAAGGTAAAGATTAAATGCTAAGGTAAACAAACTACCCACTAATATTGTGAGAGGTGTCCTGTTTTAATGGGAGCAGTTGCCAGAGCTTTCAAGACGTAGATGCTCAGTGTAAATGCATTTCAAGACGTAGATGTTCAGTGTAAATGCATTTCAAGACGTACATGTTCAGTGTAAATGCATTTCAAGACGTACTTGCTCAGTATTTCAAGACGGATGGGACAGCCCAAATTGTTTTACATGTCATAAAATGTGATAATAAACTAGAGTGAGCAGTAAGGTATTGGACACGATGAGGGAGGACAGAATCGCAATATTACCTCTCACACTCGCTACTTCACTTAACACTAAATCTCACTTAACACTAAATCTACACTAAACCAATGCGAAATATATGCACTTCATAGATGGGACAATGTGAAGTCAACAGATTCCTATGTTTGCTCAGCGACCAGGAATATTAGTGGACAAGGCAACCGAGTCAATATTAGTAGTGACTAGAGACTTGTGATAGTCATAGTGATATATAACACAAGCAGTTATAAAACAGAAATAATACAGATGTTAAAGAAGAAAGTTACATAGTAATCCACATCTTTCATCTTGTTCCATTTCATATGAATTCCATTCCACTTTCTCAATACAATATGGTGCATTTTTCACCATGTTTTTATGCCTTTAGTGGTTGGAGGAATGGAGGGTGGGGAGAGAGCCTTTAGCTCTTGTACACATTGATAAGACACTCTGCTCATTTACTTGCGTGGAAGCGGATAGTTTTCAGTGACTAAGTTCTTTGCTACCTTTCCCATGTATTCCCATTCTCTCTCTCTCTCTCTCTCTCTCTCTCTCTCTCTCTCTCTCTCTCTCTCTCTCTCTCTCTCTCTCTCTCTCTCTAAATAATTAGAGCGGTTAGGAAATATTCTAGTTTTATTTTCACATTTCAATGAAGTACTGAATATAATTTTTTTGTGTGTTTACTAAATAAAAATATTCGCAGGAAATTACGCTAATACTATGGAAAATTGGACAACACCGTCAGACTTTTCACCATTTTCTTAAATAAAACTAGACAGTGAGAATTAATCCACATTTTTATGATATATAAACCGTGAGAATTAATATCAGTTAATATCATACGTTGAATAATTATTAGTGAAGGTGACCGTTGAGAATTATTAGTTGAAAAAAATAATCGTTAGGAAGCTAAGTGGATTCCAGGAAGACATTAGTGGAAACAACTGAGAATTATTTTCACTTTCTCTGTCTCTATTAGCTGCTGCTGTAAACCTCTTAGGGACCATGAGAAGGAAAGAGAGGAGATATGATCGTGACATACAAGATACACGGAAATATAGAAAACTTTAAATGAACAGTTTATTATAAATGTAAGAAAACTGAAAGACCACCGCTGGAAAGTAGCAGCACAGTGTATCAAAGGGATGTAAGAAAAACTTCCTTCAGTGCAACTGTAGTATAACACAGTACATGATGTGACTATCACCTGTTTACTGTGATCTTATTTGCATATATATATATATATATATATATATATATATATATATATATATATATATATATATATATATATATATACATATATATATGCATTGGAAGAATGAAAATTTGTTTTTGCCACAAATCAGCGGAAATCAATCAGAATATAGCGAGACAAATGCATATCATTGGTTTTAAGTAATACTAAATAATTATAAACTGACCTATGCTATATATATATATATATGAGTGAAGCAGCGGTTCATGCAACAAGGGCCCGGTGGTCTGGTGGCTTGAGCTCTCGCTTCACACACGGAGGGCCCGGGTTCGATTCCCGGCGGGTGGAAACATTTCGACGTGTTTCCTTACACCTGTTGTCATGTTCACCTAGCAGCAAATAGGTACCTGGGTTGTTAGTCGACTGGTGTGGGTCGCATCCTGGGGGACAAGATTAAGGACCCCAATGGAAATAAGACAGACAGTCCTCGATGACGCACTGACTTTCTTGGGTTATCCTGGGTGGCTAACCCTCCGGGGTTAAAAATCCGAAGAAATCTTATCTTATCATATCTTATCTTATATCGACAACCTGCCTGAGGACAATGCAGTGGTTAAATTAGATTTCAAGAATGCATTTAATCTCCTGAAAAGAGACGTAGTATTAGCAGCTGTACAAGAACATTTCCCAGGTCTCTTCCCTTTTATTTCAGCTGGATATAGCAAGGAATCAATGCTCCTGTTTGGAGAGCATGAAATCACATCATCAGAGGGTGTCCAGCAAGGGGACCCTCTCGCACCATTTCTCTTCTGTATAGCAGTTAGGGAAATCACAGTCAAACTGACCAGTGAGCTAAACATCTGGTTCCTAGATGATGGCACACTAGCAGGTGATGACACGGGGACAGGAAATGGGTCTCATCCTGAATCCATCCAAATGTGAAATCATCTCAGTCAATCAACAACAGTCTCGTCTGCACAGCAATGGAGGCTGGGCGTTTGGCGGGCTAACTCCGGGATTTTCAAGGATAGCTCCTGATCAAAGAGGCTGACCAGGTCAAGACTGAACAGGACTCTGTATGAATTGTCTGGGAAGATTCCAAAGCAGCGAGAGGACATCCCAGTGCATCGTTTCAGCGTAAACAGTGGAAGTTTGTGCAGTTTGTGAGGGTTGGGGCTGAGAGTGTCCCAAGTCTGGCGGGAGCAGACAGTGCCTCCTTTCCCACGCCTGCCGGGGAGGAGGGGCGGGGTGTGTTGGCTGCCCAGTGTTTGGTGAACAGTGACCCTCTCATAACCCCTCACCCCTGTTCCTCACCCACCCAACTACCAGCGTCGGCGATGGCGGGGGGTGTGCCGGGATCGCGGGAGCTTCCACTGCAGGGACAGCGCCGTGGAATTCGACTACGAGGCAGCTGTCAGGTGTGCCACAGGCGATGTGCACTCGGCTCCTCAGGCTTTGGCATCCGTGCGCACGGTGGATGCCTTGGAGCCCGGGGGGCTCCATGTGGGAGCGGCCAGCAGCGCCTCTCAACGGACGGAGGGCCTGGGATCTGCAATCAAATTGGCGTCCACCTGGGATCTGCAATCAAACTAGCGTCCACCAGGGCTGCTCTCCCTCGGGCTGCTAGCGATGGTGCTCCTGCAAGCAGAGAGATCCTGGTGCAACCTGCTGCTGTTTGCAATGGCTGTCTGGCTGTCCTGCCGAAGAGGGACAGGCACCTTGCAACATCTGTTGTTGGGGCAATGGATGCATTCCCTAGAATATTGTTCATTACTCTGTCATTTGTTTACCATGTATGGACGTGTTTATGATTCATTACCTTTGTAACTGTCATGATTGTGACCAGCTCTACCTGGAGCTCATTACCTTTGCAACTTGTCATGATTGTGACCAGCTCTAGTTCATTACCTTTGTAACTTGTCATGAGTGTGACCAGCTCTACCTGGAACTCATTACCTTTGCAACTTGTCATGATTGTGACCAGATCTAGTTCATTACCGCTGTAACTTGTTCAGCTATCAAAACTTTGGAGTCCAGTCTCTGGACCAATTATGTACCTCTGTAATCTTTTGACTACCGCCCACAGGATGGGTATGGGGTTCATAATAAAGATATTAAACTAATCAATCAACAAGTGATAGATGCAGTGATATCAAAACTACCAGGAGCAACAGTCATTGCCCCTACAAATAGTGTCTTGCTTGGAGCACCTCTGGGAAGCGATGCCATTGACACAATTCTCAGGAAGAAACTGGAAGAATTGAGGAGAATGGAACAACGAATAGGCAATCTTGACACCCTTGTACCTTCTCACAAAATGCTTGAGTCTGCCCAGGTCGACATATTTCCTAAGATGTGCTCCTTCATATGATAACCCTATACTGCACGAATATGACAGTATCCTGAGGCAGATCTTTACTAAAGTACTTAACCTTACTCTAGAAGATGGGCAGTGGGACCAAGCTACACTCCCAGTCAGACTAGGAGGCATTGGTGTCCGCAAGTCATCTCAGATTGCTCTACCTGCTTTCCTGTCTTCATGCATTGCATCCAGATGGCTTGTACCAGCGATTCTCCCTGAACATCTTAGGGACAAGATTGGAATCCATGACCAAAAGTTCGTTGATGGAGCCAGGATCTGGGATAATCTAACAGGCTCTGAAACCAGGCCTGCTTTCCCCGACAACTACAAACAGTCGCACTGGGATGGCCCAATAGTAGAGAATATAGCCTCAGCAATGCTTCAGAGTGTGTCAGGGAAGGATAGAGCCCGCCTCCTTGCAGTGAGAGCTCCTCATGCAGGGGACTTTCTTTTGGCTGTTCCCAACTCCAGCCTTGGCACACGCCTCGACCCACAGACCATCCGCATTGGTGTTGCCCTTCGACTTGCCGCCCCTATTCTCGCCGAACACAGGTGTATTTGTGGCAGTGAAGCAGAAGACCTATTCGGGTACCATGGTATTGTGTGTCGTAAATCCCAGGGAAAGATTGCAAGACATGAAGAGGTTAATAACATTATCAAGAGGAGCCTCATAACGCCGGATGCCCAACAGTAAGGGAGCCAACCCAACTATGCAGATCTGATGGCAGCCAAAAGCGTCCAGATGGTATCACCCTTCAAGCCTGGACAGACGGCAAGCAGGTGGTGTGGGACTACACATGTGCATCTACCTTGGCTGATACCTATCTCCAATACACCAGGGAAGAAGGAGGGGCAGCTGCCACCTTCAGGGAGTCCCAGAAGTCGAAAAAATATGGAGAACTTGCCCATCATTATATGTTTGTTCCCATAGGCTCAGAGACCCTTGGCTCATGGGAAAAGAGTGCATCTAAGTTCCTCAAGGAGCTGGGCAAAAGACTCAACAGGGTAACTAGGGATCCCAGGGCAGCTAGTTTTCTGTTCCAGCGACTCAGCGCTGCTGTTCAGAGGGGTAATACATGCTGTGTATTTTGGGCACGCACCCCAGCTCTGAGGGGCTGGATGAGATTTTCGCATTATAATCAGTGACAAACATGTAACAATATGTACTAGACATGTATCTCTCACACCTCGTGTACTGTATATGCCATCTTTATATCAACAATGTATCTCTTAAATCTTTTGTACCATATTATGTAATAAAATATACCTATTGGTAAAATAAAAAAGAATGAAAAGATGGGGTGGTAGGAGAAGTAGAATATTCAAATTGCTTCAGGAAGAAATCCAAATATTCTTCCTTGAAGCCTTTTTATCCATCTATAAATATATATATTTTGTCAATGTATTTTGTCAATGTATTTTGTCTTGAAATAAAGTTTATACACAGTCAAAAGATAGGGTGGTAGGGAAAGTGGAAAATTCAAATGACTTCAGAGAGAAATCTAAATATTCTTCCTTGAAGCCTTTTATCCACTTCTCCGAGGCTATGGGTCCCACAATGTACAACAGTGGACCCCATCCTATATAAATTAATATATATATATATATATATATATATATATATATATATATATATATATATATATATATATATATATATGTATATATATATATATATATATATATATATATATATATATATATATATATATGTATATATATATATATATATATATATATATATATATATATATATATATATATATATATATGTATATACATACATACATACATACATACATACATACATACATACATACATACATACATACATACATACATACATACATACATACATACATACATACATATATACATACCTACATACATATATACATACATACATACATACATACATACATACATACATACATACATACATACATACATACATACATACATACATACATACATACAAAGGTTTGCGACAAGGTTAGTTCCACAACTCAGGGGTCTGTCTTATGAAGAAAGATTGAGGGAAATAGGACTAACAACACTGGAGGAAAGAAGGGTCAGAGGAGACATGATAACGACATACAAAATACTGCGGGGAATTGACAAGGTAGATAGTGACAGGTTGTTTCAGAGAGGGAACACAGAAACAAGGGGACACAACTGGAAGCTGAAGACTCAGATGAGTCAAAGGGATGTCAGGAAACATTTCTTCAGCCACAGAGTAGTCAGGAAGTGGAATGGACTAGAGAAAAATATAGTGGAGGCAGGAACCATACATAGTTTTAAGACAAGGTATGATAAAGCTCATGGAGCAGGGAGAGCAGAGACCCAGTAGCAGACAGCGAAGAGGCGGGGCCAGGAGCTGAGTCTCGACCCCTGCAACCACAATTAGGTGAGTACATATATACATACCTACATACATACATACATACATACATACATACATACATACATGTCGTGCCTAATAAATCGAACTTCCTGAATAGGCAGAACTTAATTTTTCCAAAATAAAGTCCTTACAGATTGATAGATATATTTTTTCATTGATTGTGACATATATTTTAGTTTTGGACTAAACCTAATTTAGAAACCCCTCCTAGCCTAATTTAAATTAAAGTATTTTTTTTAGGTAAACTCTATTGTGTATAGCATAGGTCAGTTTATATTTTTTTAGTATTACTTAAAATCAATGATATGCATTTTTCTCGCTATATTCTGATTGATTTCTGCTGATTTTTGGCAAAAACAAATGTTCATTCTTCTAATTCGGCCGAATAAACCAAATTCGTCAATTTGTCGAGTTTATGGACTTTCCTTTCTTCTTCCTAGGTGGGTTCCTCTACCTAGGTGGGTTCCTCTACTTAGGTGGGTTCCTCTACCTAGGTGGGTTCCTCTACTTAGGTGGGTTCCTCTACCTAGGTGGGTTCCTCTACCTAGGTGGGTTCCTCTACCTAGGTGGGTTCCTCTACCTAGGTGGGTTCCTCTACCTAGGTGGGTTCCTCTACTTAGGTGGGTTCCTCTATCTAGGTGGGTTCCTCTACCTAGGTGGGTTCCTCTATCTAGATGGGTTCCTCTATCTAGGTGGGTTCCTCTATCTAGGTTGGTTCCTCTATTTAGGTGGGTTCCTCTACTTTGGTGGGTTCCCTCCTATGAATTTCCTTCCCCCTGGTTTTTGTCCCACTCTCGTGGGTCATTAGCTCTCCTGAAGTGTTACTTTTATTTTTTTTCTCTTGTCACTAGACTACCTTCACTAATACTACTACCACTACTGCTACTACCACAACTACTATTACTACTACTACTACTACCACCACTATTAATACCACCACTACTACTACTACTAACACCCCTACTACTACTACTACTACTAATACTACTACCACCACCATTACTACAACCACTACTACTACTACCACCACTACTAATACTACCACCACTACTACTACTACCACCACTACTACTACTACCACCACTACTACTACTACAACCAAAACTACCACCACTACTACTACTACTTTTACTACCACTACTACTACCACCACCACCACCACCACCACCACTACTACCACCACTACTACTACTACTACCTCTATTACTATTACCACTACTACCACTACTACTATTGCTTCGCTAACACTCCACTCTCTGACTCTTGTGTCACTACGCCTACTTCTTTCTTATTGCCACCTCTGTCAGTGTTGCACTACTTATACTATTACCACTACTTATACTACTACCACTACATACACTACTACCACTACTTATACTAATACCACTACTTATACTACTACCACTTCTTATACTACTACCACTACATATACTACTACCACTACTTATACTACTACCACTACTTATACTACTACCACTACATATACTACTACCACTACTTATACTACTACCACTACATATACTACTACCACTACTTATACTACTACCACTACTTATACTACTACCACTACATATACTACTACCACTACATATACTACTACCACTACATATACTACTACCACTACTTATACTACTACCACTACTGATACTACTACCTCTACTTTAACATTTATACAACTGCTTCTTCTGGTTCTACAACTTCCGGTCCCGCCCCCTATTTACTGGTCCTCTTCACTTCGCACTTCTGAGTTATTAGTTAACGGCCCAAATCGGACCGAAACGTCGTCAAAAGTTTAATTCTCCTTTGAGCGGGTTATTTGTGTATTGTTCAAGTAACGGTACTGTGAATTTCTGTTCCTTACATATATAAAGTGATATATCATGTGAACCATCTAAGTTCTATTGAGAATGAAACATATAATATATACTATGGCAGTTTCAAGTATTTACATTACCTACCAGGATTTATTTCGCAGTCATTCTTCTGCCATAGAATCTTTTTATAAAGTTCAGAATCTCCTCACACCTAAATAATTTAGTATTCGCTAAGTACCACCTTAGTATGAAAAGTAGGATACAGGTACAACAAGAGGATACAGCTACAATAATAGGATACAGGTACATCCATAGGATACAGGTACATCAAGAGGATACAGGTACAACAAGAGGATACAGGTACAAGAGGATACAGGTACAACAAGAGGATACAAGTACAATAATAGGATACAGATACAACCATAGGATACAGGTACAACCATAGGATACAGGTACAACCATAGGATACAGGTACATCAAGAGGATACAGGTACAACAAGAGGATACAGGTACAAGAGGATACAGGTACAACAAGAGGATACAAGTACAATAATAGGATACAGATACAACATAGGATACAGGTACATCAAGAGGATACAGGTACAACAAGAGGATACAGGTACAAGAGGATACAGGTACAACAAGAGGATACAAGTACAATAATAGGATACAGATACAACCATAGGATACAGATACAACCATAGGATACAGGTACAACCATAGGATACAGGTACAACCATAGGATACAGGTACAACCATAGGATACAGGTACAACCATAGGATACAGGTACAACCATAGGATACAGGTACAACAAGAGGATACAGGTACAACAAGAGGATACAGGTACAACAAGAGGATACAGGTACAACAAGAGGATACAGGTACAACAAGAGGATATAGGTACAACAAGAGGATGCAGGTACAACAACACTTTAAAGTTTAGTAATAAAAGAAAGGCAAAAAGACAACGTTGAAAGGGTGTGTATTTACTCCCTTGCAAGCAACGTCCAGAGAGGCAATATGAGGGAGAAAACGACAACATGAGGGAGAAAACGACAATGTGAGGGAGAAAACGACATTGATAGCATTGCCTGTTCTAACATTTCTGTGGTGTTTGTACAAGCTTGTGTACAAACACCACATAAATGTTAGAATAGGCAATGCTATCAACGTTGTGTTTTGTCATGTACCGACGTCTTCAGAACTGATAATGATATACAAAGGCATTTTTAAATCAATCTTTGTTGTCTTAATTTCAAACTTTAATTTATCTAAAGGACAATTAAATTTCAACACTATAATCTGCACCCAAATCAATAATCAATATAGTTTTGAGGTGCGTTGAGAACAATGAGTCGAATTCTTTAGCGTCGTAGTGACGGATAAATTATATCTCGCTTATTCCAGCTGAAGAAGCCATGACATAAGATCTGATGATATTGGAACCTTGTCTGAATGGAGATTAATCAGCTGTAGTGCTTTTAGCAGATGCCGTCCTCAGGTGCTGAACCCTTAAAGGAATCATAGAATAACAGGATAATTAGGTAATATATAGAGAGAGCACATCAGCACAGAATTTTTGCACCCGGGCGCCTGCTAGCAAGAAATATAAGAGCCGAAGTGTCCAGGAGGCACTCGAAGAAAGTCGTCAGAAAATATGAGGAATTATATATATGAGAACTTAATACAGTGCCTCTAAAGCTTGATGATTCATGAACTCACAGTCATCTTGCATGTATAATCTGGCTGACATGAACGACAAGAACGACCAACAATGATTAAATCGAGTGAAACAACAACCAGTGGCTTCTGGGTCAGCAATTTAAACCTCGCCAGTGAGACAAATGTAAATTAGTTCGCCAAACCTTGCTGTATATTCACCATCATCAGGATATCAATAATTGTTTGTGAAACAGGGAATAAAGGGAATATGTTTGAAAAATTTAAAACCTAGAAAGTCCAAGGTATAAATGATATTTGAGTGGCGGGGAACTGATCACCTGACGATAAAATTCAGCTTGTTTGGAGAGCATCTAATATAACACAAACAGCATATTTTAATGCAGTCAGTAACACGGAAGTTGTGATAAACTGGGGCCGGTGGGAACGTGTGGTAATTCCTGGGAGTGAAGAGTATGTATGCTCTGACAGCTAGTGTTGAAACTGAGGTGATGACTGGGTTGTCGTCTCTGTATGGAATGTAAGTTATCTCGTGTTTAAGTCAGTGATCTGATATTAAGTGGGCAAGGGAAATTGTTATTACCGATCGTTCCCTTTGACTAAATATTTAAAAATCATAGTTTGTTGGATGATTGTGTGATATTCGAATTATTTAATTTTGATCTCTCTCTCTCTCTCTCTCTCTCTCTCTCTCTCTCTCTCTCTCTCTCTCTCTCTCTCTCTCTCTCTCTCTCTCTCTCTCTCTCTCTCTCTCTCTCTCTTCTCTCTCTCTCTCTCTCTCTCTCTCTCTCTCTCTCTCTCTCTTCATAAGGCAGGATTAACAGGCATGAAAAGAAATATATAAGAGTGTATTATAAAAAAAATACCTTTAATTAATGTGTGTGTGTGTGTGTGTGTGTGTGTGTGTGTGTGTGTGTTCTGTCTGTACTCACCTAGTTGTACTCACCTAGTTGTTCTCACCTAGTTGTACTCACCTAGTTGTACTCACCTAGTTGTGGTTGCAGGGGTCGATGCAGAGCTTCCAGCCCCTAATCTTCACTGGCCGCTACTAGGTCATTCTTCCTGCTCCATGAGCTTCATCATACCTCTTCTTAAAGCTATGTATGAATCCTGCCTCCACTACATCAATTCTCAGACTATTCCACTTCCTGACAACTATGTGACTGAAGAAATACTTCCTAACATCCCAGTGATTCATCAGAGTCTTCAACTTTCAACTGTGTCCCCTTGTTCCTGTGTCCCATCTCTGGAACATTCTGTCTCTGTCCACCTTGTCGATTCCTCTCAGTATTTTATATGTCGTTATCATGTCCCCCATATCTCTCCTGTCCTCCAGTGTCGTCAGGTCGATTTCCCTTAACCTCTCCTCGTAGGACATGCTCCTTAGCTCCGGGACTAGTCTTGTTGTAAACCTTTGTACTTTCTCTAGCTTCTTTACGTGCTTGGCTAGGTGTGGGTTCCAAACTGGTGCTGCATACTCCAATATGGGCCTAACGTACACAGTGTACAGTGTCCTGAGCTATTCTTTTTTAGGATGTCGGAATGCTGTTCTTAGGTTTGCTAGGCACCCATATGCTGCAGCAGTTATTTGGTTGATGTGCGCCTCAGGAGATGTGCCTGGTGTTATACTCACCCCAAGATCTTTTTTCTTGATTGAGGGTTGTAGTCTCTGGCCCCCTAGACTGTACTCCGTCTGCGGTCTTCTTTGCCCTTCCCCAATCTTCATGACTTTGCACTTGGTGGGGTTAAACTCCAGGAGAATATTGCTGGACCAGGCTTGCAGCCTGTCCAGATCCCTTTGTAGTTCTGCCTGGTCCTCGTCCGATTGAATTCTTCTCATCAACTTCACATCATCTGTAAACAAGGACACTACGGAGTCTATTCCTTCCGTCATGTCGTTCACAAATACCAGAAACAGCAATGGTAATAGGACTGACCCCTGTGGAACCCCATTCGTCACCGGCGCCCACTCTGACACCTCGCCACGTACCATGACTCGTTGCTGTCTTCCTGACAGGTATTCCCCAACCCATTGGAGTGCCTTCCTTGTTATCCCTGCCTGGTCCTCCAGCTTTTCCACTAATCTCTTGTGTGGAACTGTGTCAAACGTCTTCTTACAGTCCAAGAAAATGCAATCTACCCACCCCTCTCTCTCTTGTCTTACTGCTGTCACCCTGTCATAGAACTCCAGAAGGTTTGTGACAGGATTTTCCATCCAGTGCCCTGGTGATGGACCGGGTGCTTCAGCTCCTTCAGTGCCCTGGTGATGGACCAGGTGCTTCGGCTCCTTCAGTGCCCTGGTGATGGACCAGGTGCTTCGGCTCCTTCAGTGCCCTGGTGATGGACCGGGTGCTTCAGCTCCTTCAGTTCGCTCTTTGGTAGTGCCCTGATTATAGGAGCTTGTTCCATGGATGGAACAAGTTGGGTTGGAAAGGTGTTTTTGTTTGTGGGATTGGTTTAGGGTTTGAGGGGGACCTGCCTAGTGTGGGCCGGTTGGCCTGCTGCAGTGTTACTTTCTTCTGTAATCATATGAGAGAGGGGTTAGATTTGAGCGGGACTTGGAGGGTTGTGAAGGTTGCTTGGGTGCCGCTGGGGATGGGATGGGCAAATATTTTTGTTGGTGGGTTGGTTTTGACATGGACCTGCCTAGTATGGGCCAGTAGGCCTGTTGCAGTGTTCCTCCTTTCTTATGTTCTTATGTTCTTATCCCTGAAACCGTGTTGGCCGTCATTGACAAGCTCATTACTTTCTAGGTGTTCCTCCACTCTTCTCCTGATAATTTTCTCCATGACTTTGCATACTATACATGTCAGTGACACTGGTCTGTAGTTTAGTGCCTCATGTCTGTCTCCTTTTTTAAAAATTAGGACTACATTTGCTGTCTTCCATACCTCAGGCAATCTCCCTGTTTCGATAGATGTGTTGAATATTGGTGTTAGGGGTAAACATAGCACCTCTGCTCCCTCTCTCAGGACCCATGGAGAGATGTTGTCCGGCCCCATCGCCTTTGAGGTATCTAGCTCACTCAGCAGACTCTTCACTTCTTCCTCGGTTGCATGTATTATGTCCAGCACTTGGTGGTGTACCCCACCTCTCCGTCTTTCTGGAGTCCCTTCTGTCTCCTGTGTGAACACTTCTTTGAATCTCATGTTGAGTTCCTCACATACTTCGCGGTCGTTTCTTGTGATCTTCCCTCCTTCCTTCCTTAGCCTGATCATCTGGTCCTTGACTGTTGTTTTCCTCCTGATGTGGCTGTACAACAGCTTTGGGTCAGATTGGGCATTCGCTGCTATGTAATTTTCATATTGTCGTTGGCCCTCCCTTTTTACCTGTGCATATTCATTTCTTCCATTCCCTAGCACACTTGGTTTTGGCCTCTCTGCACCTTTGGGTGAACCACGGGCTCATCCTGGCTTTTTCATTATTCCTGTTACCCTTGGGTACAAACCTCTCCTCAGCTTCCTTGCATATTGTTGTCACATATTCCATCATCTCATTTACTGACTTCCCTGCCAGTTCTCTGTCCCACTGAACCCCATTCAGGAAGTTCTTCATGCCCACATAGTCCCCTTTCTTGAAGTTTGGCTTCTTTCGTCCAGCCCTTCCTGCTTTCCCCTCCACATGTAACTCTACTGTGTATTCGAAGCTTAAAACCACATGATCAATGATCCCAAGGGGTCTTTCATATGTGATGTCTTCAATATCTGCACTACTCAACTTGAATATTAGGTCCAGTCTCGCTGGTTCATCCTCTCCTCTTTCTCTAGTAGTGTCCCTTACGTGTTGGTACATCAAGTTTTCCAGTACCACCTCCATCATCTTAGCCCTCCACGTTTCTTGGCCCCATGTGGCTCCCATGTGGCCCCCATGTGTGTGTGTGTGTGTGTGTGTGTGGAACCCCACTCGTCACCGGCGCCCACTCTGACACCTCGCCACGTACCATGACTCGCTGCTGTCTTCCTGACAGGTATTCACTGATCCATTGTAGTGCCTTCCCTGTTATCCCTGCCTGGTCCTCCAGCTTCTGCACTAATCTCTTGTTTGGAACTGTGTCAAACGCCTTCTTACAGTCCAAGAAAATGTGTGTGTACTCGCTTATTTGTACTCACCTATTTTTGGTTGCAGGGTTCTATTCACAGCTCCTGGACCCTTCTCTTCATCCGTCGCTAATAGGTCCACACTCTCAATCTGTGTGTGTGAGTTTGTGTGTGTGTGTGTGTGTATGTGTGTGTACTCACCTAATTGTGGTTGCAGGGGTCGAGACTCAGCTCCTGGCCCCGCCTCTTCGCTGTCCGCTACTGGGTCTCTGCTCTCCCTGCTCCATGAGCTTTATCATACCTTGTCTTAAAACTATGTATGGTTCCTGCCTCCACTATATCTTTCTCTAGACTATTCCACTTCCTGACTACTCTGTGGCTGTGTGTGTGTGTGTGTGTGTGTGTGTGTACTCGCCTATTTGTGGTTGCAGAGGTCAAGACATATCTCCTGGCCCCGTCTCTTCACTGATCGCTAGTAGGTCCTCTCTTTCCATGCTCCATGAGCTTTATCATACCTCGTCTTAAAACTATGTATGGTTCCTGCCTCCACTACATCCCTTTCCAGACTATTCCACTTCCTGACAACTCTATGACTAAAAAAATACTTCCTAACATCTCTTTGACTCATCTGAGTCCTCAACTTCCAATTGTGACCCCTTGTTTCTGTGTCCCATCTCTGGAACATCTTGTCTCTGTCCACCTTACCTATTCCTCGTAGTATTTTGTATGCCATTATCATGTCTCCCCTAACCCTCCTGTGTCAGTAGTAGTTCAGTAGTAGTATTTCGTTAGTGAGTCACAAGCCTTTCACGTGATCACTGTCCGTTACTAGTTTCTGCTGATGGAGCCATGTCAGAGGTCACCCTTTGAATGCCGTGAGCTCCTGGCAAACCAGCGTCAGTTCAAGTCAGGATAGCAGAGAGAGTAACAGCAAAGGCGACGGCTCTGAGTGTTCTCCCATTATTATCACCAATATATAAGTTATCAACCAATCTGCGTTTGTGTTATTACCAAATCCATTCAAGAACCCCACACGACACTTGTCCTCCAGTGTCGTCAGGCCGAGTTCCCTTAACCTTTCTTCATAGGACATTCCCCTTAACTCTGGAACTAGTCTTGTTGCAAACCTTTGCACTTTCTCTAATTTCTTGAAGTGCTTGTCCAGGTATGGGTTCCAAACTGGTGCTGCATACTCTAGTATGGATCTGACGTACACAGTGTACAGAGTCTTGAACGATTCTTAATCTACCCACCACCTCTCTCTCTCTTGTCTTACTGCCGTCACCCTGTCATCAAACTTCAGTGGGTTTGTGACACAGGATTGTCCTTCCCTGAAACCGTGCTGGTTGTCGTGAATAATCTCATTCCTTTCTAGGTGCTCCACCACTCTTCTCCTGACAATCTTCTCCATGACTTTGCATACTATACATATCAGTGACACTGGTCTGTAGTTTAATGCTGCGTGTCTGTCTCCTTTCTTAGAAATTGGAACTACATTTGCTGTCCTCCACACCTCAGGTAGTCGTCCTGTTTCGATAGATGTGTTGAAGATTGTTGTTAGTGGCACACAGAGCGCCTCTGCGCTCTCTCTTAGGACCCACGGAGAGATGTTCGGCCCCATCGCCTTTGTGTGTGTGTGTGTGTGTGTGTGTGTACTCACCTATTTGTGATTGCAGGGGTCGAGATTCAGCTTCTGGCCCCGCCTTTTTACTGATCGCTTCAAGGTCCTCTCTCCCTGCTCTATGAGCTTTATTATACCTCATCTTAAAGCTATGTATGGTTCCTGCCTCCACTACATCAATTGCCAGACTATTCCACTTCCTGACAACTGTATGACTGAAGAAATACTTCCTAACATCCCTTTGACTCATCTGAGTCTTCAACTTCCAATTGTAACCCCTTGTTTCTGTGTCCCATCTCTGGAACATCCTGTCTCTGTCCACCTTATCTATTCCACGCAGTATTTTGTATGTCGTTATCATGTCTCCCCTAACCCTCCTGTCCTCCAGTGTCGTCAGGTCGATTTCCCTTAACCTTTCTTCGTAGGACAATCCCCTTAGCTCTGGAACTAGCCCTGTGTGTGTGTGAGTGTGTGTGTGTGTGTGAGTGTGTGTGAGGTAACATTTCCTGCTACCTGACACACACACACACACACACACACACACACACACACACACACACACACACTGTTAGTTCAAAGTGAAATTTCAAACTTCCTTGAATGTCAGTCACTATGAGACGGGGGAGTTAGGTGTAATGGAATCAGTGCGCCACTGCTCGTGGGAGAGCATTCTAAATATTATATTGGGGTTATTAAGAGGATATAACCCAGAACTCTTAATTCATATGGTTGTAAAAGTCTCGGATTTTGTAACCATTTCAAATTTTGAAATACAAAAATCTTTGAGCTTGAACTAGCAAAAATTATTTTGCATTAGATCATGAGTGGTCAAGAGCGTCTCTCGAGGCCATGGGAAGGAGGATCGAGCCTTGACCATTGTGATGAATAACCCACACGATTTTAACGTATTATGTCGAAAAAATAAATATCCAAGTGTAAGTATGTAGTTATGTCCTTCATTAACATCAGAACACTGTACACATCACATAAAAGTATTTACTGAAATGAAATATAGATATGGTTAATACGTTCAACTGATATTAGATTAGCCGAGGTTTATGAGAAAATTCTTTATTACAAGTAGCGAAGATCTATGCAGAGATCGTGTCTGTCTCATGATTATTTGAGAAAGAATCAAATCTCCACTGTTCGTTGCGGTGCATGACGCACTGGCGTTAAATACGTAACACAGATACATCTTAATACACGTCTTGGCATTTTGTGACAAAAGTGTTTTTTTGTTTCTATTGTTTATATATTTGTAGTTATTCGTGTCTCTCTCGGCTCTACCTGAGGCAGAAGATGCTTTATTGGTGGCAGCAAGTGGGAGGCAACACCAGAGAACAAGGTAAAGCCTCGTGTATAACCTCGTCTAAGGAGAAATTCAGCACAACATGGGCAGGGCTACATGTTTGAGAGGATATCAATAGAACACGGGTGAGGGGAAAATGTAGGGGAAGGAATCCAGTCAAGAACGAGGAGAGGTAAATGTCTTGGAAGGAGTCTGGCAGAGAATAGTGAGATATAAATGTCTCTGAGGAAAAATCTAATAAATTATTTATCCCCCGAAAGGAAAAATCCTATACTGGTCGTCATTGTGATAACGCCTCTACTGATTACTTTCAAACTATCACCGGTGATATTTCTTTCTTAGAGGAAAGATATGGATTATTATTGGTGTGTATAAACGTTAGTTTAATATCTTTATTATGCACCCCATACCCATCCTGTGGGTGGTAGTTAAAAAGATTACATAGGTACATAATGGATCCAGGAACTAGGCCGCAAAGTTTTCATAACTGAACAAGTTACAGTGGTAATGAACTATTTACATGTTTATATAGAAGCCACTTTGTATAGGTGCCACTTCGCTAAATGTGTTCTTAAAATCGTGTGAAAAATTTCCGTGGTATAACTTGTAATAGACAAATGCGATAACTAATGACTATCTCTTCTGATGAGCTTCAAGTTTTGAGTTCTGTTGTATTCTGCTCAAGATTATTATTGTTACTGGGCTTTTTAAGTTCCAATTTTCCAAGTTTATCGAACAAATTAGGATGTTGTTTTCTGGCAATAACTGGAGAATGTCTTCACTGACCGGACTATCATAGTCAGGATCACAGTCACTTTGAACGATCGCGAAGAATTTGCTAACTTTATTGAAAAAAATATGAATTATTAGTTTCCATACGATTACTTGTAAATTTCTCCTGTGATAAACGTCAGATCTTCAACGTTGATATGTCTTAGAGCAAGACTAGGTGTGTTACTGGACTGTGTTGGTGCCAATATGTTTAATTCACTTTCATGGCTTTCATGACTTCAGCAGGTTTCTTTTTAAAAATAGAAAAATAAAATTTCTAACAGACTGTAGATATTTTTAAACAGAATATAACTAAGAAAACTGAAAAAAAAATTGTGAAATCGTATTTATTGTGGCGTTTTAAAGTTTAAATTTTTATATGGATTAATTCAAATATTATTAAGAGACAAACAGTATATTTCTAATATTTTTTTTTTCTTTTTTCTAGGTTCATCATTGTATTTATGAACTTTAAATTCTTTATAAGTTTTTATTTATGTTTTAGAGTGTGTTAGTTTTTAAGTTTGCATCCACGCACAGTGTACTCTGTATACTGTGTTACTGTCAAAATATTTTAGTACTAGACTGGACTGAGTACCAGTTTATGGCTCTATTTAGGATTTTTTGAGAATGTTAACGTACAGGCGCTAGTTATTTTTATATTTAGCTGCATTAGAAACTTTGTGTCCCATGAGGTAGAAGGGGCTGAGGTTATGGGATATGGGGATACCTTCCTGGGATCGCGCAGCGACCGAAACACTTTTAGTTATTATATTCAAAAGGAAGCACAAAATTTCTGTAACTTATAAAGCCCTGGTGAATGAAAGGTAATCAGGGAAAGATAATTTCGTTGAATCAAAAGCCCTTCAGTATCAAGGAAGAATCTGGTAAAGATTAACGAGACATAAATAATTTTGAGAAGAGACCCTTGAAGAATGACTTTAAATGTGTGACCATAAATCCAGTAGAGGAGTGAACCCCGGGCTCAATCTTGCAGTAGAGAGCAACGAGGAATAAATATGTGGCCAAGAATCCAATAAAGAACCTCCTCAACGGGTCAATATCAGCAGAGTTCCCCAGAGAAAGTGCTGCTGGTCACCGTCTGAGATAGCAACCAACGTAAAACGAGGGGAATTTAGAAGACCAAATAAAGAGGAGTAAACATTGGAAAAGGAGTTTAGCAGAGAGCTGACAAGACGTAGATACGAGTATCTTAGAGGAACTTCACTAAACCAAGAACAAAGGGAGAATTCACTAAGCCACTAACATACCTTGGGAATTCACTAAAGAACAGAAGAAAAAGGTAAACATCTTAGGGAAAGTTCAATAAAGCAGGAGGAAGGAGTAAATTTCTGGCAAGGAATCCAGAAGACCGACGACGGAGGGTAAATATTTGATGAGGAATTCAGCCGAAAACAAATGAGGGGGGAAATGTGTGGGAAGAAATGCGAGAGCACAGAGTCAAGAAGCCAGTTCTTTTAGGAACAAAAGATGCTGCATCATGAAGACACTATTCCCTAAAATCATCTCTATTCAATACATTTTGTGGCATTTTCAGCTTCCTAAACTGAGCATATTTCTTCATTTACTATTTCATACAATTAAATTTTTCTTGCACACGATAGATTTTCTTGCGAAGGAATATTTTTCACAGGAACTAAAAGTAGCATTGTTCATATTAGGAAATGTCTGAAGTTTCCAGCGGCTGTAACCCACTCACTTCAGTCTTCTGTAAGAATGACTGCTCGTAACCCACTCACTTCAGTCTTCTGTAAGAATGACTGCTCGTAACCCACTCACTTCAGTCTTCTGTAAGAATGACTGCTCGTAACCCACTCACTTCAGTCTTCTGTAAGAATGACTGCTCGTAACCCACTCACTTCAGTCTTCTGTAAGAATGACTGCTCGTAACCCACTCACTTCAGTATTCTGTAAGAATGACTGCTCGTAACCCACTCACTTCAGTCTTCTGTAAGAATGACTGCTCGTAACCCACTCACTTCAGTCTTCTGTAAGAATGACTGCTCGTAACCCACTCACTTCAGTCTTCTGTAAGAATGACTGCTCGTAACTCACTCACTTCAGTCTCCTGTAAGAATGACTGCTCGTAACTCACTCACTTCAGTCTCCTGTAAGAATGACTGCTCGTAACTCACTCACTTCAGTCTCCTGTAAGAATGACTGCTCGTAACTCACTCACTTCAGTCTTCTGTAAGAATGACTGCTCGCAACTCACTCACTTCAGTCTTCTGTAAGAATGACTGCTCGTAACTCACTCACTTCAGTCATCTGTAAGAATGACTGCTCGTAACTCACTCACTTCAGTCTTCTGTAAGAATGACTGCTCGTAACCCACTCACTTCAGTCTTCTGTAAGAATGACTGCTCGTAACTCACTCACTTCAGTCTTCTGTAAGAATGACTGCTCGTAACTCACTCACTTCAGTCTTTTGTAAGAATGACTGCTCGTAACTCACTCACTTCAGTCTCCTGTAAGAATGACTGTTCGTAACCCACTCACTTCAGTCTTCTGTAAGAATGACTGCTCGTAACTCACTCACTTCAGTCTCCTGTAAGAATGACTGCTCGTAACTCACTCACTTCAGTCTTCTGTAAGAATGACTGCTCGTAACCCACTCACTTCAGTCTTCTGTAAGAATGACTGCTCGTAACTCACTCACTTCAGTCTCCTGTAAGAATGACTGCTCGTAACCCACTCACTTCAGTCTTCTGTAAGAATGACTGCTCGTAACTCACTCATTTCAGTCTTCTGTAAGAATGACTGCTCGTAACCCACTCACTTCAGTCTTCTGTAAGAATGACTGCTCGTAACTCACTCACTTCAGTCTCCTGTTAGAATGACTGCTCGTAACTCACTCACTTCATTCTCCTGTAAGAATGACTGCTCGTAACTCACTCACTTCAGTCTCCTGTAAGAATGACTGCTCGTAACTCACTCACTTCAGTCTCCTGTAAGAATGACTGCTCGTAACTCACTCACTTCAGTCTCCTGTAAGAATGACTGCTCGTAACTCACTCACTTCAGTCTCCTGTAAGAATGACTGCTCGTAACCCACTCACTTCAGTCTTCTGTAAGAATGACTGCTCGTAACCCACTCACTTCAGTCTTCTGTAAGAATGACTGCTCGTAACTCACTCACTTCAGTCTTCTGTAAGAATGACTGCTCGTAACTCACTCACTTCAGTCTCCTGTAAGAATGACTGCTCGTAACTCACTCACTTCAGTCTTCTGTAAGAATGACTGCTCGTAACTCACTCACTTCAGTCTCCTATAAGAATGACTGCTCGTAACTCACTCATCCCACAATCATCCACACCATGTGGGTTATTATTGAGCATTGACAAGTGTTCATTACACACACACACACACACGCACACACACACACACACACACACACACACACACACACACACACACAGAAGAGGAGACATGATAACGACATACAAAATACTGCGGGGTATCGACAAGGTAGATAGGGACAGGATGTTCCAGAGAGGGAACACAGAAACAAGGGGACACAACTGGAAGCTGAAGACTCAGATGAGTCAAAGGGATGTTAGGAAGCATTTCTTCAGCCACAGAGTAGTCAGGAAGTGGAATAGTCTAGAGAATGATATAGTGGAGGCAGGAACCATACATAGTTTTAAGACGAGGTATGATAAAGCTCATGGAGCAGGGAGAGCAAAGACCCAGTAGCGGACAGCGAAGAGGCGGGGCCACGAGCTGAGTCTCGACCCCTGCAACCACAATTAGGTGAGTACACACACACACACACACACACACACACACACACACACACACACACACACACACACACACACACACACACACACAAAACACACACACATACACACACACAACATACATACATCACACACACACACACACACACACACACACACACCACTATATATATATATATATATATATATATATATATATAAAATATATATATATATATATATATATATATATATATATATATATATGTGTGTGTGTGTGTGTAAGAGTAATTATTTACAAAGATTATCTCTCAGTCCACAGCAGCATTGGAAGCAGTGCACTATGAATCAAAGTACACATTATTTTTCTCACACAGTTAGAACCCAGATATAAAAGTATAGGCGACTGAGAGATAATGTTTGTAAACAATTTCGCCCTTTAGCTAATTGTTAAGTATTCCAAAATCTCTTTCGAAGTTCAGTGCATATGGCAGGTGATCCAGTCAGTGATTGTGGAACTCTCCAGTCAGTGATGGTGGAACTCTCCAGTCAGTGATGGTGGAACTCTCCAGTCAGTGATGGAGGAACCCTCCAGTCAGTGATGGTGGAACCCTCCAGTCAGTGATGGTGGAACTCTCCAGTCAGTGATGGTGGAACTTTCCAGTCAGTGATGGTGGAACTCTCCAGTCAGTGATGGTGGAACTCTCCAGTCAGTGATGGTGGAATTCTCCAGTCAGTGATGGTGGAACCCTCCAGTCAGTGATGGTGGAACCCTCCAGTCAGTGATGGTGGAACTCTCCAGTCAGTGATGGTGGAACTCTCCAGTCAGTGATGGTGGAACCCTCCAGTCAGTGATGGTGGAACCCTCCAGTCAGTGATGGTGGAACTTTCCAGTCAGTGATGGTGGAACTCTCCAGTCAGTGATGGTGGAACTCTCCAGTCAGTGATGGTGGAACTCTCCAGTCAGTGATGGTGGAACTCTCCAGTCAGTGATGGTGGAACCCTCCAGTCAGTGATGGTGGAACCCTCCAGTCAGTGATGGTGGAACCCTCCAGTCAGTGATGGTGGAACCCTCCAGTCAGTGATGGTGGAACCCTCCAGTCAGTGATGGTGGAACTCTCCAGTCAGTGATGGTGGAACCCTCCAGTCAGTGATGGTGGAACTCTCCAGTCAGTGATGGTGGAACCCTCCAGTCAGTGATGGTGGAACCCTCCAGTCAGTGATGGTGGAACTCTCCAGTCAGTTATGGTGGAACTCTCCAGTCAGTGATGGTGGAACCCTCCAGTCAGTGATGGTGGAACCCTCCAGTCAGTGATGGTGGAACTCTCCAGTCAGTGATGGTGGAACTCTCCAGTCAGTGATGGTGGAACCTCCAGTCAGTGATGGTGGAACCGCCAGTCAGTGATGGTGGAACCTCTCAGTCAGTGATGGTGGAACCCTCCAGTCAGTGATGGTGGAACTCTTCAGTCAGTGATGGTGGAACCCTCCAGTCAGTGATGGTGGAATCCTCCAGTCAGTGATGGTGGAACCCTCCAGTCAGTGATGGTGGAGCTCTCCAGTCAGTGATGGTGGAACTCTCCAGTCAGTGATGGTGGAACCCTCCAGTCAGTGATGGTGGAGCTCTCCAGTCAGTGATGGTGGAACTCTCCAGTCAGTGATGGTGGAACCCTCCAGTCAGTGATGGTGGAACCTTCCAGCCATTTTAATTTATTTGTCAAATTGCGGATGAAAAACCTTCAACGCAATGCTCATGTTAGACTGCTTGTGTGTATTAAACATTTGCAATGTACAGACCTCAGTGGCAACATGCAAATCCCATCAACTTCCTAATGGAAAATGTGGACCCCTTCTGCTTCAACACATATATCAACATATTATAATTGTTGGTGATCTCAACTAATATTTTATACAGAGGGACTTTGATGACCTTCTTGCAGTGTATGACATGAGAAACTCTGATGATTTCCCTACTCACATCTCTGGCTCCTTCCTCGACCCAGGAGTGAGTGGTCTATAGGAATACATAGTCACTTGCCAACCCTTTGGCTATGTTGGATCATCTGACCACAAGGCTGTCTTTACGACATCGAAGATTCCAACAGAAGGAAGTGAAGAATCTACACGCACAACCTGGCTCTGGAAAGGAAACTGGCCAGCCCTTTACTCTGAACTGGCAGCTCAGATTGGAATGCTCCTTTTCAAGGTGATGTCGACAACCAAGTAAATCCTTCACTGAACACACCCTTAATCTCCAACAAGAACACATCCTTCAGCGGTAGTATGTGACGGAGCCTACAGATCAGTTTTGGTTCGGCTTTCGTTGTCGAGAAGCTGCTACTGCTAAGTACAAGGCGTGGAGAAGGTATAAGAGGCATCCCACTTTCAATAACAGGAACCTGCACATGCAAGTCTGTTGGCAAATGGGAGAAGTTCAGAAGAGGGCAATCTCTAGATGGGAGGTTGATATAAAAGAAAGCTGGTGTCAGGTAGAATGGGCTCGAAAACCTGGTCGTCCCTAGGGACCGACAAGGTTATTTATTCACTTGATGAAATTATTCCACCTCTAAATCGGCAGGATGGGACCACCTCTACGTACTAGAAGTCAGGAGAAAGCTGACATCTTTGCTGATCCAGCAAGGGAACAACATCCTTGGCTAGTTGAAAGAACTGTATCAAAGTTGTCATTAGTGACGATATGGCAGGATGAAGTGTATGTTCTCCTTAAACCGCTGGACTAGGAAAAGGCTGTGAGTCCAGATAAGTTGAGCCCAAGATTGCTGAGTAGATGTGCAGACCAGCTAGCAGCACCTCTAACTCGCATCTATCAGCACTGCCTAGCACAGTGTAAATGCCCTTCTCTATGAAAAGAGACAAATGTAGTCCTTGTTCAGAGCGGAAATCAGAAACTACAGACCAGTGTCACTCCTGTCAATCACAGACAAGATTCTTGCTTCTTACCACTTGCTTCTTAGTGACCATAAATATGGCTTCAGAAAAGGCCGCTCTGCTGCAGATCTGCTGTTAAACCTCTCCACTAAGTGGCTCCAGTCACAGGATAAATACATGATCAGCTATGTAGTAGCACTGGACATTGCTGGTTCTTTCGACCGAGTATGGCACCAGAGACTCTTAGCAAAACTGCAAGCACTGGGAATCGCCGGCTCTACACTATGCCTCCTCAGTGATTATCTTCTAGGTAGATCTCTAATCGTAGTTCTCAAGGAGACAGAATCGGCAAGACACTATTGGAACAAGTGAGCCACAGGAAAGTGTGCTTAGTCTATTGCCATGGAATGTCTACTTCAATGACCTTTTTCATCTCATTCCAGAATTCTAAGCATATGTAGAGGACTGTACTCTGACATTTACTTATCCGTCTTACAGCTATATCAGCCTGGGGGAAACGATGGCAGGTCACACTGGCTCCTGAGAAAACACAAATGATGATGGTCTCTAGGCACCATGATGGTAATGCTAGAGCAGTAGTAATAATGAACCAGAGAGTTGGTACCAGGGGACAAAGATAAAATCCTTGGGATTAAATTTGACTCCAAACTGACTATGAAGAACCACGTTGCAAATCTTGCAAACAAAGAGACCAGGAAGCTTAGAACACTTAGACGTATCTCGCATCTGCTCGACAGAAGAGGTTGAAAGATTCTGTACGAGGCAAAAGTGTGCTCACACCTTGAGTATGCTCCACTTTCTTGGATTGCTTGCCTTCTGTCTCATCTGTTTCTTCTTGACAGAATAGTGAACAGAACATGACGGCTCATCTCTCGCCTGTACCCAGCCTGGATATACCTGTCATTTCAGCAGAGTCTTCAGCACAGGAGGGATGTAGTTGGTCTTACTGTTATATACAAGGCCATATTGTAAAAGTACCACACATGGCTCCACTCCTAGTGCAGCAAGAAGTGAGTTTCTAAACAACAAGACGGGCAGCCAACAGCAACTACACTCTGACTGTACCATTCTCCAGAACATCGCTTCATCTGAGATCACTTATTCCCAGGATGCTTCGTGTCTTGAGCAGATTCGTGCAGCATGATAACACTAATAAAATGAAATCAGTCGACCAAACGAAATCGCTGGCCCACAGATGGCTCCAACTACACCCTATTTATATGTTCCCTATTTGTATGTCTCTTAACAATAAAAAGGCTTTCAAATTAGCATATGTAGGTAACAGCTCTTAGCTTATAAATGAAGCTAGAAATCTTAAACAAACCTTGTAATAACAAAAAAGGCACAATACCGTGACTGGAACAATACACACACAACCCGCACATATAAAAGAGAGGAGCTTACGACGACGTTTCGGCCCGACTTGGACCATTTACAAAGTCACACTAACACACAGAGACAGAGGAAGGGTATTTATAGGCAGGCAGACAGGGAGGGTACAAGAGAGTGGGGAAATGTAGGAGTAGTGGTAGTAGTGGTAGTAGTAAGGTAGTAGTAAGGTAGTAGAGTAGACAGTCATATGGGAAGGAGCACTGCTATGAGGCTAGCGGCCCGCAAGGGTACGAGAGGAAGAAAGAAAAATGAAGGAAAATACAAGGCAAAGAAAGAACAGAAGAAAGGAAACCCAAGGAGAAAAAGGAGAAGGGAAGATAAGACAGGGAAGGAATCAGGTTAAGTCACGGGTGTTCTGAAGTTTAGAGCATTTAACAATGTAATGAGAGAAGCATCAACAGAGACAAAGCCAGGGCTAAGATTCATACAGGGAAAGTTGTGTATAAGGGAGGATTCAACCAGGCGGCGACTATGAAGTTAGACGTAGGTAGACAGTTTTAGCAGAAGACCATCATGGGATGACTGTGATCTCTTTCTGTCATGTCAGAGATCACAGTCATCCCATGATGGTCTTCTGCTAAACTGTCTACCTGTCATGTCGCCGCCGTTAATCCTCCCTTACACAACTTTCCGATGATCTTAGCCTGGCTTGCTCTGTGATGCTTTCCTCCTCATTACATTGTTAAATGCTCAAACTCAGAACACCCGTGACTAACCTGATTCCTTCCTGTCTTATCTTCCCCTTCTTTTTCTCCTTGGGTTTTCCTTTCTTTCTGTTCTTTCTTTGCCTTGTATTTTCCTTCATTTTTCGCTTTCTTCCTCTCGTCCTTCGGGCCCTAGCCTCAAGCAGTGCTCCTTCCCATATGACTGTCTACTCACTACCTTACTACTACCTTTACTACTACCACTACTACCACTACTCCTACATTTCCCCATCTCTTGTACCCTCCCTGTCTGCCTGCCTATAAATACCCTTCTCTGTCTCTGTGTGTAGTGTGACTTGTAAATGGTCCAAGTCGGCGAATGTCGTAAGCTCCTCTCTTAATGCGGTGTGTGTACCTTGTAATACCCTGTGTAATGAGAGAGAGAGAGAGAGAGAGAGAGAGAGAGAGAGAGAGAGAGAGAGAGAGAGAGAGTCAGGAGGGTGGGAGAGAGTGAGGTTCACCGAGACAACGCGCAATAAATGAAAGTTTATTTTAGGAGAGAATTGCTAAGTAATGATAATAATGTCTTGGTCAAGCAGTGTTGTTCTTGCGCCAAAACAAAGCAAGTTTTATAAAGTTCATTCGTGCCTTGTAGCACTCCGGCTTCACCAGCCTAACCAAATACTTGCAGGTGCGGTTAATTTACCTTGTGTTGGCCTCTGGCATACCTTCATAATCCTGAGTAAATCCTTTATTAATCCTTCTAACTTGCCTCTGCCTTAATATTCCATGGTAAATTCTTCACCGATCCGTCTGACTCGCTAGTTTGTTTTTATTCTTACTCTGTTCGGTTTTCTGGATTACTCTCAGTGTTAGGCAGTGTACATTGCAATGTTTTCTGGAAATCTTTATACATTGTAGATTTACCGGTTATATTTTTTATATACATATTTTTGTATTTTAATTTATGCAAGTATTTGTCAGACTTGTTTCCATGACCTTTTCTTTTTAACACACCAACCGCCTTCCATCGAGGCAATGTGACTCCCCCTCAAAAAAAAAAAAAAAAAAAAGAGGAAAACTCATTCACTACCACTCATTCAATCGCCATCTTACCAGAATCGCGTTCACATCACAATTCAGATTGCAGATACTATACTTTCCACCTAAAGGACTCGAGTCTGTTTAACTGGTTTTTCCCTGAATCCCTTCATAAATGTTCCTTTGCTCACTCTCCAACAGCAGGTCAGGTCACAACCACTTGTCTCCACTCCGACCTAATGTCCTTCCACAAGCTTTTTGGATGTCTAAGCTCCTAGCACTCAACGCTCTCTTCACTCCATTCCGCCAGTTCTTCCAAGAACGACCCCTACGCCTCTTTCCCTCCATCCCTTATGTACACACACCTCTTAGTCATACTATTTTGTTCCTTCTCTAAGGACCCAAACTAGTCCCCAGTGACCCTCACCTCAACTCTCTGAATTATACTAATACTAATCCCACGCCTTCTTTTATTATCCATGCTACAAACTCTCATTATATTCACACCACACATTGCCTTCGAACACGATATTTTCAATGCCTCTTGTCTCATCATCTCTGCAACATGCCCATGCCCATGCAACATGCCCATGCTTCACAACCATTCAACAGTGTTGGTACCACTATTCTCTTGATACATTTCCCTTTGTCTACATGAATAAAGATCTCTTTCCTCCACAGATGCCTCAACACAACCCACTCTTTTCCCCTCTTCTGTGGTATACCTCTTCTTTCACAGAATTATCTGCCAACAAATCCGCTCCCAAATATCTGAGCACATTTAACTTCTCCATACTCCCTTACTCTAATCTGATACTTAATCTTTCAGTGCCCATTGCTCTTTCGAAATGTTCACTTTTAATTTCCTTATATTACATTACCTTTGAAACTCCTCCACCAACCTTTGCAACGTCTCTTCGGAATCTCCCAAAAGAACCGTGTTATTGGCAAAGAGCAACTGAGACAACTCTTACTCTAATTCACTTCTCTTACACCCTCGTGATGGCCCGTGGCCTCGTGGCAAAAGCTTTTTCTTCACACGCTGAGGGTCCAGGTTCGATTCCTTACACCGGTTGTCTCTGTTCACCCATTAGTAAAATGGGTACCTGGGTGTTAGTCGACTGGTGTGGGTCTCATCCTAGGATAAAACTAATCTAATTTACCTGAAATGCTCAGCATAACAAGGGGCTTTCTATATAGTAGTATGTTATTGATGTCAGCTAGGACTGTATACCTTGTACATGTACTTGTAGTAAATAAAGATATTATTATTATTATCATCTATAAATACTTCAAACAACCATGGAGCCAACACGCATCTGTGTGACGCCAACCATTACTGGAAAATGATCTCCCTCTCTCTTATACACCCTAATCTGAACTTCGTTTCGCTCATAAAAATTCTTTACTGCTTCAAGTATCCTACTACCTATTCCATTTGTAACGTCTGCCACATTGCTCTTTCATTCACGCGTTCATATGTTTTATTCAATATCCATAAATGCAACATTACCTTTAATGCAACATTACTTTTATGTAAATACTATTTACTTCACTGGTTCATTGCAAACTCTTGGTCTGCACATCCCCAGCCTTTCGTAAATTCCCCTTGTTCCTCTGTAATCCTGCTTTCCACCTTACCCTGAGTTTTTACAATAATGATTCTACCTGGCATATTTGTCAAGCTTATTCCCCTCTAATTCTTACAACCATTTGTATCCACTTTTCCCTTACACAAAGGAACTATGTACGCTCTCTGCCAGTCCCTAGGTACCTTGCCTTCCTACATGCATACATTAAATAAATACACCATAAACTCCAAAACTATATCCTATTCTAATCTTACCATTTGTCTTAATTCCATCCATCTCTGATGCTTTACCCTCTTTCATTCAACTAACTGCCTCATGCACTTTTTCCTCACACTCACATTAGGTTCTTCCTTACTTCTACTTGATGTTATACTTCCCCACCATTGATGTATTTTTTCGTTATGTTCAGATTGATTTTTGTAGATTTATGGCAAAAATAAATTTTCACTCTCTTTAATTGGCAGAAAACACCCTTGCTTCTTAGGCCTGACTCCTGAGTTTGGCTTATTCGACACGACATATATATATATATATATATATATATATATATATAATATATATATATATATATATATATATATATATATATATATATATATCATATATATGCAAGACAAGCCATGGGGGTTATCTTTAGCTTAAGTAGTTTCACACTTCTCAGTGCATCGTTAGCAGCTGTGTGATGTTGCAAAGGCAGCAGCTGTGTGATGTTGCAAACGCAGCAGCTGGAGAAATGAGGGAAGTTTTCTCAGCGTATGGTAGCGTGAGTGACACCCCCTAGCACCTCTCAAAGTACCTCTCTCAAAATGAGAGACACATCCGAATGCCACCCACCCACAAGTCCCCCTTCCCTACACCCCACTCCCATATGGGGATGGGGGGCTAGGCCTCAAGGTTTCCAGATAGCAGGTCATGTGACATAAGAGATTACGTTACAATAGTGGATAATACACATACAGAATGCAGCTATTGTGTCTGCATGTGTGAGACACTAAAAAAGTTCGATATAAACCTTACTTTAAAAAACAGTGGTACAGTGAAACAGAGATTGATTAAAAATACACTGCCCAGTAAAGTGGGTGGTGTTTACAAAGTCCTATGCACTATGTGACCGCTCTCATATATTGGTCAGACAGGTAAACCTCTGAAAACCAGATTATCCCACCACCAGTACTCAATCAGGACGAGCCAGGAGTCGAATGCTGTCTTTAACCATGTCAGTTCTTGTAATCACTGTACCCAACAGTTCTGTCATGGAAAGAAACATAATTGAATCCTCTCCTTTGAAACATGATAGGAATGCCGTATATAACTCAAATTATGGGCTGTACAAACTCAGTAGTTATTTAGTGGAGTCTTTTGCGCACAGCCTTAAACACCAATGTTACACATAAGCTCAGGATTGCTCCTTATACCAGGGGGTCTCTTGATGTTCCGGTGACGTTAGACCAGAGTCTGCGCACTGAGCATCATCTTACGTCCGTCGTGAACGTCGATTTAATATATATCGTGTTACGTCCGTTGTGAACGTCGATATATAACATTATGTTACGTCCGTCGTGAACGTTGACATAACCCACCCAGCTACTACTATATAAAAGGTGATCGATGTAACATCAGTAGTAAGGAAGTAGGCATGAGGGGCAAACAGAGTGACCTATTTAGGCCCGTCTAGGTACAGCAGTACAAAGGTACAAAAAGTTGATTGCAACTAATTTAGTGGTTTACAGAATTAGGCTGTTAGTGGTGTTAACAAGAAAAAAATATCAGGAATTGTCTAGTTATTATAGTAAGGAAAAATCGGAATAATAGAGATCCATAAATAATACAGAATATTAATAGACACTGAGAGTATTTCCAAAATATTCTAGAAGGTCCTGGGACATCAGCGATTGTCAGCTGGCAAATGAGCGCATTATTTCCTTGTATTTTATTAATTAAAAGGTGACACACAATAGCTGCATTCTGTATATGTATTATCCACTATTGTAATGTATGAAGCAGCCAGGAGGTGGGGTGGGGTTGGGGGTGGGTTGTAGGGGTGGTGGCATTCGGCAGTGCCTCTCACATTATGAGGGAGGTGCTAGCGGGTGTCACTCACGCTTCCCCTCATTTCTCCTGTTGCTGCCTTTGCAACATTACACAGCTCCTGGTGACAGATTTCCACCCTTCGGTGGCTTGTCTTGCATTTTCTTATTTCATGGTTTTCTTGGTTTTGTTCTTATTTCTGGGTGACATTCTGTCCTTGTTATGAATTATGGCTGTGTTCTTGTTCCTTCTTTTTCTTTCTTTCTCCCTCTTTCGTAGATTGTTAATAATAGGTTTCCTATACTTCCTCCCTCCCTCTCTCTCTCTCTCTCTCTCTCTCTCTCTCTCTCTCTCTCTCTCTCTCTCTCTCTCTCTCTCTCTCTCTCTCTCTCTCTCTCGCTCTCTCTCATTATGTGAGTCGTTTCATGGTATTCTCTCTGCCTCTCTTAACAATCACAGTGGCTCTAACGACATCAGCATTAACGAGATTAATCTGCTGACCCGGCGAACGTTAAAGAGACTTCTTTGTTAACGAAGCCCTTTTTGTGTG
Source organism: Cherax destructor (assembly GCA_009830355.1). Lineage (NCBI taxonomy): Eukaryota > Metazoa > Arthropoda > Malacostraca > Decapoda > Parastacidae > Cherax > Cherax destructor. Next base: position 218,661 of record WNWK01001315.1, read on the forward strand.
CCACGTTTCTCTGTTGTCGAAGCTAATGCATTAACGAGGTTGAGGATGTTTGTTAACGAGGCTTCCTTGTCAACAAGATTGCCTTGTTAACGAGACTGCCTTGTTAACGAGACTGCCTTGTTAACGATATTGTTAGGTATATGAGACTGACTTGTGAATTAGATTAACTTGTTAACGAGACTGCTTTATTAACGAAACTACCTTGTTAATGAGACTGCCTTGTTAACGAGACTGCCATGTTAATGAGACTGTCATGTTAACGAGATTGCCTTGTTCATGAAACTGTCTTGTTTACCCGACTGTCTTGTTTACGAGGCCGCCATTTTATCGAGGTCATCTTCTTAACGAGATCTAATTAATGGATAAACTATCACATTTTTTTCTTTTTATGTTTCCCTTCTCATTTCTCTTGACCTCTCCTGTTTCCCCTCTCCTTTTTCTTGACCTCTCCTGTTTCCCACTCACCTTTCTCTTGACCTCTCCTGTTTCCCACTCACCTTTCTCTTGACCTCTCCTGTTTTCCACTCACCTTTCTCTTGACCTCTCCTGTTTCCCACTCACCTTTCTCTTGACCTCTGCTGTTTCCCCCCTCACCTTTCTGTTGACCTCTCCTGTTTTCCCTCCTCTGTTTTTCTCTGTTTCCACCTAACCTTCTTCTTAAAGCTGAATCTTCTTTCCCCTCTCTCCTTTTATTTCCTTTTAAGATGTCTGCCTTCCCTTTCCATCATCTGCCTCTTTTTTATCTACGGCCTCTTTTTTCAATCTTCTTTTTTTCCATCTACTGCCTCTTTTTTCCATCTACTGCCTTTTTCTTCCATCAACTGCCTTTTTCTTCTATCTACTGCCTCTTTTTTCCATCTACTGCCTTTTACTTCCATCTACTGCCTTTTTCTTCCATCTACTGCCTTTTTTTCCATCTACTGCCTCTTTTTTTCTTGCTGCTGCCTCTTTTTTCCATCTACTGCCTCTTTTTTCAATCTACTGCCTCTTTTTTCTATCTGCCTTTTTTCCATCTACTGCCTCTTTTTTTCATCTACTGCTTCTTTTATTCCATCTTCTGCCTCTTCTCTTCCATCTACTGCCTCTTATGTTTCATCTGACTTTTTTCCAGCTACTGCCTCTTTTTTTTCGTCTACTTCCTCTTTTTTTTACATCTACTGCCTCTTTTTTATAGCTACTGCCTCTTTTTTTAGCTCTGCTCTTTTTCCAACTAATGCCTCTTTTTCCAGCTACTGCCTCTTTTTTCCAGCTACTGCCTCTTTTTTCCAGCTACTGCCTCTTTTTTCCAGCTACTGCCTCTTTTTTCCAGCTACTGCCTCTTTTTCCCAGCTACTGCCTCTTTTTTCCATTTACTGCTTCCCTGCCTGAACATTAACGAATTAGGATGCGCTAACTCCTTATAACGACTCCCGTAAAACAATACGAAAGTCCAAGTTGTCCTCATTGTTTTTTTAAGTATTTCTTCACATCTGTGGTTACTGGTGTTCAAGGAAGGTGTCTTTTTTGTTATGCTAGTAACCCATTTTCTTGAAGTAGCCGGGTTAGTGAAGAAAGGTTTGATGTATCTGGCAGTGTGACTAAAGAGGAGAAAGAAATTAAAAGAATAAATAGGCACAATACCGTGACTGCAACAATTCACAAATATCTCACATATTGAAGAGAATCTTATGAGGAGGTTTCAGACCGGCTTGGATCATTAACTAGCAGCGCAATAGTAGTAGTAGTTATAGTAGTGGTAGTAGTAGTAGTAGTAGTAGTATAGGAGGTAGTCTAAGAACAAAAAAGAAAAGAAAAAGGATCACTGCAGGAGAGCTAATGGCCAACGAGGGTTGACAAAAACCCATGGGAAGAAAAGCTCATAGGATAGAACCCACCTAGGCAGAAGAAAGGAAAGGCTAAGAAAATATAGTAAAGGAAAAGAGGTAAGGTGGAAGATAAAGATCTCATCAAGTCACGAGTGTTCTGAAGTTTGGAGCATTTGACAATGTAGTGAGAGAGGAAGGCATGTCGACAGACAATGCCAGAACTAACATTCGTAATAGGAAAGTTGTGAGTAAGAGATGTTTCAAATAGACTGCGTCTGTGACGTCTAGAAGGGTAGACAGTTTTGTCAGAGGACCAGTTAATAGGCGTGACTCTAGTGAGGTCACGCCTGGTGAGAGATTCCAGTGTAAGACAACCAAACACAGAAATTTGCCGCAGCAACAAGTATAGGAGAGCAGAGCTTCCCAGGTGTGAGGATCAACAAGTATATGATAGCAGAGCTTCCCAGATGTGAGGATCAACAAGTATATGATAGCAGAGCTTCCCAGGTGTGAGGATTAACAAGTATAGGAGAGCAGAGCTTCCCAGATGTGAGGATCAACAAGTATAGGAGAGCAGAGCTTCCCAGTGTGAGGATCAACAAGTATAGAAGAGCAGAGCTTCCCAGGTGTTAGGATCAATGAGCAGAGCTTCCCAGTGAGTCAGATAGAAGAGCAGAGCTTCCCAGGTGTGAGGATCAACAAGTATAGAAGAGCAGAGCTTCCCAGGTGTGAGGATCAACAAGTATAGAAGAGCAGAGCTTCCCAGGTGTGAGGATCAACAAGTATGAAGCAGAGCTTCCCAGGTGTGAGGATCAACAAGTATAGGAGAGCAGAGCTTCCCAGGTGTGAGGATCAACAAGTATAGGAGAGCAGAGCTTCCCAGGTGTGAGGATCAACAAGTATATGATAGCAGAGCTTCCCAGGTGTGAGGATCAACAAGTATAGGAGAGCAGAGCTTCCCAGGTGTGAGGATCAACAAGTATAGGAGAGCAGAGCTTCCCAGGTGTGAGATCAACAAGAGAGAGCAGAGCTTCCCAGGTGTGAGGATCAACAAGTATAGAGCAGAGCTTCCCAGGTGTGAGGATCAACAAGTATAGAAGAGCAGAGCTTCCCAGGTGTGAGGATCAACAAGTATAGAAGAGCAGAGCTTCCCAGGTGTGAGGATCAACAAGTATAGAAGAGCAGAGCTTCCCAGGTGTGAGGATCAACAAGTATAGAAGAGCAGAGCTTCCCAGGTGTGAGGATCAACAAGTATAGAAGAGCAGAGCTTCCCAGGTGTGAGGATCAACAAGTAAGAAAGCAGAGCTTCCCAGGTGTGAGGATCAACAAGTATAGAAGAGCAGAGCTTCCCAGGTGTGAGGATCAACAAGTATAGAAGAGCAGAGCTTCCCAGGTGTGAGGATCAACAAGTATAGAGAGCAGAGCTTCCCAGGTGTGAGGATCAACAAGTATAGGAGAGCAGAGCTTCCCAGGTGTGAGGATCAACAAGTATAGAAGAGCAGAGCTTCCCAGGTGTGAGGATCAACAAGTATAGAAGAGCAGAGCTTCCCAGGTGTGAGGATCAACAAGTATATGATAGCAGAGCTTCCCAGGTGTGAGGATCAACAAGTATAGAAGAGCAGAGCTTCCCAGGTGTGAGGATCAACAAGTATAGAAGAGCAGAGCTTCCCAGGTGTGAGGATCAACAAGTATAGAAGAGCAGAGCTTCCCAGGTGTGAGAATCAACAAGTATAGAAGAGCAGAGCTTCCCAGGTGTGAGGATCAACAAGTATATGATAGCAGAGCTTCCCAGGTGTGAGGATCAACAAGTATAGGAGAGCAGAGCTTCCCAGGTGTGAGGATCAACAAGTATAGGAGAGCAGAGCTTCCCAGGTGTGATGATCAACAAGTATAGAAGAGCAGAGCTTCCCAGGTGTGAGGATCAACAAGTATAGGAGAGCAGAGCTTCCCAGGTGTGAGGATCAACAAGTATAGGAGAGCAGAGCTTCCCAGGTGTGAGGATCAGGGACAAATGTGATCAATTTAAAGAGGTCACATAAGACATGTCAAATTCAACAGTTTTTATTATTCATGTTGGAAATATTGTTTTAAAGCAGAGTGGAAGCGACACAAAGCCGTTATTAGGAAATTGAATGAGAACAGAAAATTGATAATTGGAGAATAACAGCGACAGTGTGATGGTAGACATTTTCACACCCTAAAGGTTTATGTGAAAAGGACGATATTTTAAAATATATAGAAAGGGTGAATTTCATTTGAACGACGTGGGTGACGCATGACTGTGACGAATCTTGCAAGACGTGCTACGTGGGGAGAGATGGTGAGGGTGGGGGAATGAGAGAGATGGTGAGGGTGGGGGAATGGTGAGAGATGGTGAGGGTGGGGGAATGGGGAGAGATGGTGAGGGTGGGGGAATGGGGAGAGATGGTGTAAGGGAGTAGGGAATGGGGAAAGATGGGGGGAGGGAGTAGGGAATGGGGAAAGATGGGGGGTGGGAGTAGGGAATGGGGAGAGATGGGGAGTGGGAGTAGGAAATGGGGAGAGATAGGGGGAGGGAGAAGGCAGCAGACAGCTTGTCACATCTACTCAGGTAAGAAGTGAAACCAAGAATTGAAACTAATCCCCCAGATAGCAGAAACCAGCTGTTCGATTTTTTTTTTTTTTTTACATGAGCACTCATAGCAGTTCCAAGAAAGGGACGTATCCACAAATACATCATTAAATCAGATTGTCAGAGTATTCAGAGTAAGCAAAGCACTGTGCTTGAGACGTGCAAGATGAGTTTAGACGTAGACAAGTGCAAAATAACGCGTTTTGGATTTAATGGTCAGAAGGCAAGATGCTGGGCAACAATCTAACCGATGTAGGAAACGTCCCTTTGAGGAATCATCAGCAACGACCTAAAATACACCAAAATCTATTTACGAAGAGCGAAGTTGACGTAATGCTGGGTTACACTGCTAAAAAATTCGATTTCAAATCACAAGATACCATACTGATTCTCAGTAATGCACTTGTTAGACCTCATCTTGACTATACCGTCCAATTTTTGGACGTGTTGTTCGTGTTGCAGGAGATACAACACGAACGGGTGCAAAGTTCTTTTGCAAATATAAATATTTTGAAGGCTAAGACAAGACAGTCTTTTAAGAACCAGCTGAATTAGCATTTTGCTTAGTGTTTATAAGATTCAACTTGATATTATGAAAACTGAAATCGATTGATTCCTGATGTCAGCTCAGAAACTATACTGCATCAGGACGATTAGTTTACAGTGAGCCAACCAGCTAATAGTAGTGGTAAGAGAGTTGTAATGGTGGTTATGGTGGTCAGGGCAATGGTATGCGTCCACCTGCACCACAGTATCCAGAAATAAAGTCAAAGGCGACTAAAAGTAGAACCAGCGCTACATACAGCTCTGAGTGGTAGTGGTAACACGATTAGTGACCACATAAACAGTACTAATAATGAAAGGTTTTTGTTGTCCATGCCTTCCATCTATTTAATCACTCCTGTATATGCCATACCAGGTTTCAATTTGGTATAGTACATTTCCCCTTCCCCCTAAGTTTCAGGAGTGGAGGGTGGCGAGAGAGCCTTCTGCTCTGCTGTCATTGCCTCGAACAGCCAGTTAATACATGACACCCCTTAACCTTGATAGAAGTATACAATTCTTCTCAACAGCCTTACTGTGGAATATTAGGTTCTCTGTAATCTGCCTTCACCACTTACCCGAATGTGTTCCATGTATTGTCTCTCCTCCTTTCCCATTTACTGCCCCTCCTCCCTTCCCATTTACTGCTTCTTCTCCCTTCCATTTACTGCCTCACCTCCCTTCCCATTTACTGCTTCTTATCCCTTCCCATTTACTTCCTCTTATCCCTTCCCATTTACTGCTTCTTATCCCTTCCCAGTTACTTCCTCTCCTCCCTTCCCATTTACTGCATCTTCTACCTTCCCATTTACTGCCTATCCTCCCTTCCCATTTGCTTCCTCTTCTCACTTTCCATTTACTGTCTCTATTCCCTTTTCACCCCCCTGCCTCCCACCTCTTCTCATCTACTGCCTTTCCTCTCTTCTCATCCCTGCCTATTCTCCCTCCTCCGTACCGTATTTCCCTCCCTCCGTCCCTTCCATCTCCTCCACATCTGGTAGCTGCAACAAGTTCTTCGTATTCCTGTCTTTCTCAGTCTCTGAGAACGTGGGAGTCAATAATTACCAAGACACTGAACAAGAGCATCAGATTACCCAAAAACTGTGTTGCATGTAATTCTGGATTCTGAGAATGCACAAGTGTACTGGATACAATAGTGAGATCTGAGAATTATGAAATTATTTATGTTTGGATTTTTTTGGAATCTGGAAATAAAATGCATCTGGTAATTTGGGAATACAAAAATTATTTTACAGGTAGGAACTCATAAAATAAAATTATGAGTATTAAAATCAAAATTTATTACTTCATATATCTCTCACTTCCTTCCATCTCTTTCTACCCCCTCCTTCTCTTCCTCCGTTCCTACCCTCCGTATTTTTTCTTCCCCCACTTCTTTCTTTCTTTCTCTCTCTCTCTCTCTCTCTCTCTCTCTCTCTCTCTCTCTCTCTCTCTCTCTCTCTCTCTCTCTCTCTCTCTCTCTCTCTCTCTCTCTCTCTCTCTCTCTCTCTCTCTCTCTCTCTCTCTCTCTCTCTCTCTCTCTCTCTCTCTCTAACACGCACCACAGACTGGAATAACACAAGATACAGTTGATAGTACCAGAGACAATAAACCATGAATAAGACACGTATGCTACACCTGGGTATCTTCATTACCGATGTTTCGCCCTCACTACAGACTTCCTCAACTGAACACAAGCAAACATGACACTTGAGCAGGGCTACTCAACTGGCGGCACGCGGTCCAAATCCGGACCTTCTGAGTGTTCTAGTTGGACCGCGGACTTCAGGAGAAAGCTTAGTTAAATAACATTTGTTACCACGTTCAGGATCAGGTGGCACACAAGAGCGGGATTAATACATTATTCTATCTGAATGGAATGCATACACTGAATGGAATACAGAATACTAGCATAGCTAAATAGTGATATTTTCGTTTTTTGCATTTTGAAAATGTTTGGCCTCATATGGGCTGGGAAGTTTGACGACCCTGGACCCTGATTGAGTGTAAAAAATGTATCCGGACTTTTCCATACATTAGTATTTGTCCAAGTGGACCTTTGCTCACATTAGTTGAGTAGCCCAGCACTAGAGTAGTAGTAGCTGGCCGTGATCAGTCGGTCAGCACTGGTAGCAGGTGATCAGTCGGTCAGCACTGGTAGCAGGTGATCAGTCGGTCAGCACTGGTAGCAGGTGATCAGTCGGTCAGCACTGGTAGCAGGTGATCAGTCGGTCAGCACTGGTAGCAGGTGATCAGTCGGTCAGCGCTGGTAGCAGGTGATCAGTCGGTCAGCACTGGTAGCAGGTGATCAGTCGGTCAGCACTGGTAGCAGGTGATCAGTCGGTCAGCACTAGTAGCAGGTGATCAGTCGGTCAGCACTGGTAGCAGGTGATCAGTCGGTCAGCACTGGTAGCAGGTGATCAGTCGGTCAGCACTGGTAGCAGGTGATCAGTCGGTCAGCACTAATAACAGGTGATCAGTTGGTCAGCACTGGTAGCAGGTGATCAGTCGGTCAGCACTGGTAGCAGGTGATCAGTCGGTCAGCACTGGTAACAGGTGATCAGTCGGTTAACACTGGTAGCAGGTGATCAGTCGGTCAGCACTAATAACAGGTGATCAGTTGGTCAGCACTGGTATCAGGTGATCAGTCGGTCAGCACTGGTATCAGGTGATCAGTCGGTCAGCACTGGTAGCAGGTGATCAGTCGGTCAGCACTGGTAACAGGTGATCAGTCGGTTAACACTGGTAGCAGGTGATCAGTCGGTCAGCACTGGTAGCAGGTGATCAGTCGGTCAGCACTGGTAGCAGGTGATCAGTCGGTCAGCACTGGTTGCAGGTTATCAGTCGGTCAGCACTAATAACAGGTGATCAGTTGGTCAGCACTGGTAGCAGGTGATCAGTCGGTCAGCACTGGTAGCAGGTGATCAGTCGGTCAGCACTGGTAACAGGTTATCAGTCGGTTAACACTGGTAGCAGGTGATCAGTCGGTCAGCACTGGTAGCAGGTGATCAGTCGGTCAGCACTAATAACAGGTGATCAGTTGGTCAGCACTGGTAGCAGGTGATCAGTCGGTCAGCACTGGTATCAGGTGATCAGTCGGTCAGCACTGGTATCAGGTGATCAGTCGGTCAGCACTGGTAGCAGGTGATCAGTCGGTCAGCACTGGTAACAGGTGATCAGTCGGTTAACACTGGTAGCATGTGATCAGTCGGTCAGCACTGGTAGCAGGTGATCAGTCGGTCAGCACTGGTAGCAGGTGATCAGTCGGTCAGCACTGGTAGCAGGTGATCAGTCGGTCAGCACTAGTAGCAGGTGATCAGTCGGTCAGCACTGGTAGCAGGTGATCAGTCGGTCAGCACTGGTAGCAGGTGATCAGTCGGTTAACACTGGTAGCAGGTGATCAGTCGGTCAGCACTGGTAGCAGGTGATCAGTCGGTCAGCACTGGTAGCAGGTGATCAGTCGGTCAGCACTGGTAGCAGGTGATCAGTCGGTCAGCACTATAACAGGTGATCAGTTGGTCAGCACTGGTAGCAGGTGATCAGTCGGTCAGCACTGGTAGCAGGTGATCAGTCGGTCAGCACTGGTAACAGGTGATCAGTCGGTTAACACTGGTAGCAGGTGATCAGTCGGTCAGCACTGGTAGCAGGTGATCAGTCGGTCAGCACTGGTAGCAGGTGATCAGTCGGTCAGCACTGGTAGCAGGTGATCAGTCGGTCAGCACTAACAGGTGATCAGTTGGTCAGCACTGGTAGCAGGTGATCAGTCGGTCAGCACTGGTAGCAGGTGATCAGTCGGTCAGCACTGGTAACAGGTGATCAGTCGGTTAACACTGGTAGCAGGTGATCAGTCGGTCAGCACTGGTAGCAGGTGATCAGTCGGTCAGCACTAATAACAGGTGATCAGTTGGTCAGCACTGGTAGCAGGTGATCAGTCGGTCAGCACTGGTATCAGGTGATCAGTCGGTCAGCACTGGTATCAGGTGATCAGTCGGTCAGCACTGGTAGCAGGTGATCAGTCGGTCAGCACTGGTAACAGGTGATCAGTCGGTTAACACTGGTAGCAGGTGATCAGTCGGTCAGCACTGGTAGCAGGTGATCAGTCGGTCAGCACTGGTAGCAGGTGATCAGTCGGTCAGCACTGGTAGCAGGTGATCAGTCGGTCAGCACTAGTAGCAGGTGATCAGTCGGTCAGCACTGGTAGCAGGTGATCAGTCGGTCAGCACTGGTAGCAGGTGATCAGTCGGTTAACACTGGTAGCAGGTGATCAGTCGGTCAGCACTAGTAGCAGGTGATCAGTCGGTCAGCACTGGTAGCAGGTGATCAGTCGGTCAGCACTGGTAGCAGGTGATCAGTCGGTCAGCACTGGTAGCAGGTGATCAGTCGGTCAGCACTGGTAGCAGGTGATCAGTCGGTCAGCACTGGTAGCAGGTGATCAGTCGGTCAGCACTAATAACAGGTGATCAGTTGGTCAGCACTGGTAGCAGGTGATCAGTCGGTCAGCACTGGTATCAGGTGATCAGTCGGTCAGCACTGGTATCAGGTGATCAGTCGGTCAGCACTGGTAGCAGGTGATCAGTCGGTCAGCACTGGTAACAGGTGATCAGTCGGTTAACACTGGTAGCAGGTGATCAGTCGGTCAGCACTGGTATCAGGTGATTAGTCGGTCAGCACTAGTAGCAGGTGATCAGTCGGTCAGCACTGGTAGCAGGTGATCAGTCGGTCAGTACTGGTAGCAGGTGATCAGTCGGTCAGCACTGGTAGCAGGTGATCAGTCGGTCAGCACTGGTAGCAGGTGATCAGTCGGTCAGCACTAGTAGCAGGTGATTAGTCGGTCAGCACTGGTAGCAGGTGATCAGTCGGTCAGCACTAGTAGCAGGTGATCAGTCGGTCAGCACTGGTAGCAGGTGATCAGTCGGTCAGCACTGGTATCAGGTTTTCAGTCGGTCAGCACTGGTAACAGGTGATCAGTCGGTCAGCACTGGTAGCAGGTGATCAGTCGGTCAGCACTGGTATCAGGTGATCAGTCGGTCAGCACTGGTAACAGGTGATCAGTCGGTTAACACTGGTAGCAGGTGATCAGTCGGTCAGCACTGGTATCAGGTGGTCAGTCGGTCAGCACTGGTAGCAGGTGATCAGTCGGTCAGCACTGGTAGCAGGTGATCAGTCGGTCAGCACTGGTAGCAGGTGATCAGTCGGTCAGCACTGGTAGCAGGTGATCAGTCGGTCAGCACTGGTAGCAGGTGATCAGTCGGTCAGCACTAGTAGCAGGTGATTAGTCTGTCAGCACTGGTAGCAGGTGATCAGTCGGTCAGCACTGGTAGCAGGTGATCAGTCGGTCAGCACTGGTAGCAGGTGATCAGTCGGTCAGCACTAGTAGCAGGTGATTAGTCGGTCAGCACTGGTAGCAGGTGATCAGTCGGTCAGCACTGGTAGCAGGTGATCAGTCGGTCAGCACTGGTAGCAGGTGATCAGTCGGTCAGCACTGGTAGCAGGTGATCAGTCGGTCAGCACTGGTAGCAGGTGATCAGTCGGTCAGCACTGGTAGCAGGTGATCAGTTCCTCAAGGCTGAAGCACAAGGTGTGCTGACAGACCGTACTAACTTGTGCTTTGGTAAATCTTCAACAATAATGATCATAAATCTTAACAGCACCCTCACTATCACTACCACCCTCACTATCACTACCACCCTCACTATCGCCCCTCACTATCACCCTCACTATCACTACCACCCTAACTATCACTACCACCCTCACAATCACTATCACCCTCACTATCGATATCACCCTCACTATCACTACCACTTTAACTATTACTACCACCCTTATTATCACTATCACCTTCACTATCAATATCATCCTCACTATCACTACCACCCTCACTATCAATATCACACTCACTATCACCCTCACTATCAATATCACCCTCACTATCAATATCACCCTCACTATAAATATCACCCTCACTATCAATATCACCCTCACTATCACTACCACCCTCACTATCACCCTCACTTTTAATATCACCCTCACTATCACTACCACCCTCACTATCACCCCTCACTATACCACCCTATCACCCTAACTATCACTACCACCCTCACTATCAATATCACACTCACTATCACCCTCACTATCAATATCACCCTCACTATCAATATCACCCTCACTATCAATATCACCTTCACTATCAATACCAACCTCACTATCAATATCACCCTCACTATCACTACCACTCTCACTATCATTATAACTCACTATCACCCTCACTATCAATATCACCCTCACTATCACTACTACCATCACTATCATTATAACTCACTATCACCCTCACTATCAATATCACCCTCACTATCACTACCACCCTCTCTATCACCCCTCATTATCATCCTCACTATCAATATCCCTCTCACTATCATTACCACCCTTACTATCACCCTCACTATCACTACCACCCTCACTATCACTACCACCTTCCCTATCACTATCACCTCACTGTCAATATCACCCTCACTACCATTATAACTCACGATCACCCTCGCTATCAATATCACCTTCACTATCACTACAACCCTCACTATCAATATCACCCTCACTATCACCCTATCAATATCACCCTCACTATCACTACCACCCTATCAATATCACCCTCACTATCACTACCACCCTATCAATACCACCCTCACTATCACTACCACCCTATCAATATCACCCTCACTATCACTACAACCCTCACTATCAATATCACCCTCACTATCACCCTATCAATATCACCCTCACTATCACTACCACCCTATCAATATCACCCTCACTATCACTACCACCCTATCAATATCACCCTCACTATCACTACCACCCTATCAATATCACCCTCACTATCACCCTATCAATATCACCCTCACTATCACCCTATCAATATCACCCTCACTATCACCCTATCAATATCACCCTCACTATCACTACCACCCTATCAATATCACCCTCACTATCACCCTATCAATATCACCCTCACTATCACTACCACCCTATCAATATCACCCTCACTATCACTACCACCCTATCAATATCACCCTCACTATCACTACCACACTATCACTGTGTTGTGGGGGGGGGTTCTTTGCATAGATTGGGTACGAGAATAAAGATGAGCTTGGTATGGTAGTGTATATTGGAGGCGTTAAATGTATGAGAAGCCTCGAGTCATAGGCCTACATCCGACTTCACTGCCTATCAGGATGGAACTGGCTGCTGGCCCGCACGGCCCTGGGGCGTTCAAAAAAGGGAGGCCTATGATTGGCTAACGAAAGATCACATGGGCAGAGGCTGTTGATCACGTGGACAACTATGGTAATAATCGTTAGAAGTACGCACCGTACATCACTATCACGCTCACTATCAATATCACCCTTTCTATCACTACCACCCTCACTATCAATATCACCCTCTCTATCACTACCACCCTCACTGTCAATATCACCCTCTCTATCACTACCACCCCTCACTATCAATATCACCCTCTCTATCATTACCACCCTCACTATCAATATCACCCTCTCTATCACTACCACCCCTCACTATCAATATCACCCTCTCTATCACTACCACCCTCACTATCAATATCACCCTCTCTATCACTACCCCCCTCACTATCAATATCACCCTCTCTATCACTACCACCCTCACTATCAATATCACCCTCTCTATCACTACCACCCTCACTATCAATATCACCCTCTCTATCACTACCACCCTCACTGTCAATATCACTCTTACTATCACTACCACTCTCACTATCAATATTACCTTCACTATCATTATCACACTCACTATCAACATAGCTCTATCACTTTCACGCTATCACTTTATCCCTCACTATCATTGTCACTGTCACTACCACTATCACCCTCACTCTCACTGTCACTGTAGTCTTCACTATCACTGTCAATCTCACTATCACTGTTATCCTCACTATCACTATCACCCTCAAAATCACCCTTCCCTATCACTATCACCCTCACTATCGGTATCACCCTCACTCTCACTGTCACTATAGCCTTCACTATCACTGTCAATCTCACTACCACTCTCAATCTCACTATCACTGTTATCCTCACTATCACCCTCAAAATCACCCTTCCCTATCACTATCACCTTCACTATCACTGTTCCTCTCACTAACACCCTCACTATCATTATTATGATCACTATCATTATAACCTTCACTATCACTGTCACCCTCATTATCACTCTATAACTGTCACTCTCACTATCACTAACACCCTCAATATTACCTTTACTGTCATTATAACCCTCACTATCACTACAACCTTCACTATCACCTCTCACTATCACTATAACTCTCACTATCACTACAACCTTCACCATCACCCCTCACTATCACTATCACCCTCACTATCAACATCACTCTCCCTATCACTGTCACCATCATCCTCACAGTAAGTCTCACCATTATGACCAATACCATCACCCCTCACTATCACTACAACCTTCACTATCACCTCTCACTATCACTATAACTCTCACTATCACTACAACCTTCACTATCACCCCGCACTATCACCTCTCACTATCACTATAACTCTCACTATCACTACAACCTTCACTATCACCCCTCACTATCACTACAACCTTCACTATCACCCCTCACTATCACCCTCACTATCACCATCCCTTCCTTCCCCCTTTCACCCTCACACTTCCACAAACTACAGAAATTCTTAGAGAAACAATTTTAATAATGCTGGGTACAAGTACGTGTGTGTGTGTGTGTGTACTCACCTATTTGTGGTTGCTGAGGTCGATACATAGCTCCTGGTCCCGCCTCTTCACTGATTGCTACTAGGTCTTCTCTCCCCCTGCTCCATTAGCTTTATCATACTTCGTCTTAAAACTATGTATGGTTCCTGCCTCCACTACGTCACTTGCCAGACTATTCCACTTCCTGACTACTCTATGACTAAAGAAATACTTCCTAACATCTCTTTAACTCATCTGAGTCTTCAGCTTCCAATTGTGACCCCTTGTTTTTGTGTCCCCTCTCTGGAACATCCTGTCTGTCCACCTTGTCCTCCAGTGCCGTCAGCCGATTTCTCTTAACCTTTCTTCGTAGGACATTACCCTTAGCTCTGGAACTAGCCTTGTTGCAAACCTTTGCACTTTCTCTAATTTCTTGACGTGCTTGACCAAGTGTGGGTTCCAAACTGGTGCTGCATACTCCAGTATGGGCCTGACGTACACGGTGTACAGTCTTGAACGATTCCTTACTGAGGTATCGGAACGCTATTCTCAGGTTTGCCAAGCGCCCATATGCTGCAGCAGTTATCTGGTTGATGTGCGCCTGAGGAGATGTGCTTGGTATTATACTCACCCCAAGATCCTTTTCCTTGAGTGAGGTTTGCTGTCTTTGGCCACCTAGCCTATACTCTGTCTACGGTCTTCTTTGCCCTTCCCCGATCTTCATGACTGCATTTGGCGGGGTTAAATTTGAGTAGCCAGTTGCTGGACCAGGCATCCAGCCTGTCCAGGTGTCTTTGTAGTCCTGCCTGATCCTCATCCGATTGAATTCTCCTCATTAACTTCCCATCATCTGCAAACAGGGACACTTCTGAGTATCCCTTCCGTCATGTCATGTCGACGTGTTCAGTCCATCAATTTTGTAGAATGTACAGCACAGAGCCGTAGAAGTGGCTTTTATACTGACTACAGTATATAAGCCACTTCTACGGCCCTATGCTGTACTTTCTACTGATGAAGCCACTGTGTGGCGAAATGTTTTTTCAATAAAGATTCCTATATGTTGCATAAGTGTTTCAATCTTCAACTTGTCGTTTTTAAATAATTTATCACTTCTTATATAGGTATGATTTGAACCTGCCTAGCATGGGCCAGTAGGCCTGCTCTAGTGCTCCTTCTTTCTTACGTTCTTTACCAGTAATGTTCGTGACTTAGTACTAGAGTACAAGTAATGTACACTATATGTAATATATGAACATTTTTCAACTATCGTATTAACAAAGCTACGCAGCCACTGTTAGAGCCATTTACTTGAGCTGCCTAAATGTTCAGGTTCAGATAGGTTTGCCAGGACTTGCCCTGGCCCGGGTCTTCATGTGGTGACCCTGCAGTGGCTCCCGGGTGTCAGGGTTTGTACGAGTGATGCACAAATGATGTGATGGCGTATGACGGGGGGCAGCCCTGTGACAAAGGCACGGTGAGCCTTCTTCAGCACAAGTGATGTAGCAGTCAGCTTGTGGTGGACGCCCTATAGCTGGGGTACATCATGGCTTCAAGTGGTGTCAGGGGCGGTGTTCTCGCTGATATGAGACTTTCAACTCTCAAAAGCTCTCTTCCATTTGAGCCATTCCTAGCCTCGGGCAGCAGCCAGAGTGCCAGAGTGACTCAGGAGATTCTCTGGAGGTGTGTTAAAAACCTGATGTCTGAAAGAGGTGTCTGAACTAAAGCGAACTGCAGTTTTTTCTTACTCTATTATAGTGGAAATGGCACTAGTGATGACTACGAATATTTTGCCATTTAATTGAAGCATGTTTACAGTACGTTACTTGAAATATACCTGGCTCCTAATTGGTTGGGACTTAAAGTTTGCATTTTATTTGTAGTTGTGGCTTTGGAATTTGTGTTCCATTTGTAAATGAGGCTTTACAAAAATATCAGTTGGATTTCAATTTTATTTGTGTTGATTAACGAAATTTTATTTGTAATTTCATCCTGCAACACTACCCCATCCCTGCAACACTACCCCATCCCTGCAACACTACCCCATCCCTGCAACAGTACCCCATCCCTGCAACACTACCCCATCCCTGCAACACTACCCCATCCCTGCAACACTCACAAACAATATACACAAACAGCACACACGACCAGGACACACAAACGGTACACACACACACACACACACACACACACACACACACACACAAACACACACACACAGAACGAATGAGCAGCACACAAATAGTACACACAGACAGTACACAAACAGTACACACAAAAACACACACAAGCAGTACACACAAACAACACATACAAACTGCACGTACGCAAAAGAGAGAGTAAAATAAAAAAACAGACATGAGAAAACAAATTGGATAAAAACACGAACAGTACATGCACACGGCCCGTAAAACTGCATACATAGACAGTACACACAGACAACACAGACAACGCACACAGAAAACACAGACAACACACACAGACACCACAGACACCACACACAGACAACATACACAAACACTACACACAGACAACACACACAAACACTACACACAGACAACACACACAGACACCACACACAGACACCATACACACGGACAACACACAGGCAACACAGACACCACAAAGAGACAACACACACAGACAACACCCACAGACAACACACACAGACAACACCCACAGACAACACACACAGACGACACACAGACAACACACACAGACAACACACAGACAACTCACACAGACAACACACACAGGCAACACACACAGACACCACAAACAGACAACACACACAGACAACACATACAGACAACACACACAGACAACACACACAGACAACTCACACAGACGATACACACAGACAACACACACAGACAACACACACAGACACCACAAAGAGACAATACACACAGGACACACAGACACTACACACAGACAGCATACAAAAACAGCACATGCAGACAGCATACACTGACAACACAAACATGTAGCAAATAAAGACAGTACACACAGTCATTCCACACAGTCAGCACACACAGACAGTACACACAGACAGTACACACAGTCAGCACACACAGTACACGTAGACAGTACACAGACAACACAAATAGATAAGAAATAAAAACTGAACACGCAGACAACACAGAAAGATAAATAAAGACAACACAGACAGATAACAAATAAAGAGACAGCACACACAGACAGCACTCGAACAGCACGAAGAGCACAGATAGCGCATACAGAGAGCACAGACAAAGAATGAAAACAGCACACAGACCGCACCTGAATGCGCGCTCGCACACGCACACACTCGCAAACTTGCTGTGATAAGGTGACGGTAGTGAGGAGAGAGAGAGAGAGAGAGAGAGAGAGAGGAGAGAGAGAGAGAGAGAGAGAGAGAGAGAGAGAGAGAGAGAGAAGAGAATATGGGGAATGGTGGACTGCATAGTTTTTGGACTTCAGGAATGTGTTTGAAGCTGTGTCACCCAAAAAACTGAAAGGAAAGTTTGTGAAGCAGACATAACAGGGAAGGCACTACAGTGGATCAAGCAATGCTGAACAAAAAGGAAAGAACGAGAGGTTAGCCAGGAAGAGGTGCAGGAAGGTGCTGGCAGAGTGGAGTTCCTCAGGGATCAGCGCTGTGGCCCATATTATCTCTTGTAAACATGAACAACATGACGGAAGACAGTCATAAGTGTTCCTATTTGCTGATGATGTGGAAATAAGGGAAATGCACCATAAAAGACTCCAGATTCATCTGGTTTGAAATGAGACTAGTCCCTGCTCGGTTGGTAGCGCACTCAGCTCATACTTTGAAGTCCGTGGTTCGATCCCAGGAACGGGTGGAAAAATTGGGCGTGTTTCCTTAAGACAAATGCTGTCCCTGTTCACCTAGCAGTAAGTAGGTTCCTGGGTGTTAGCCGACTGGTATGGGTCGAATCCTGGGGACAAAATTAACCTAAGTTGCGGAAAAGCTCTGCATAATCAGGGGTTTTCTGTATAGTATGTTACTGATGTCAGCTATGGTCTGTATAAGTTACATCGTGTACTTGTAGAAATAAAGATTATTATTATTATTATTATTATTATTATTATTATTATTATTATTATTATTATTATTATTATTATTGTTATTATTATTATTATTATTATTATTGTTATTATTATTATTATTATTATTATTATTATTATTATTATTATTATTATTATTATTATTATTATTATTATTATTAGCTATTAGGAGAGATGGAGAAGGCTAAACTGATGACATTAGAAACAGAAGGACCAGGGGTGATATGATAACGACTTACAAAATACCGAGAAGAATGGGGTGGAAAGGGACAGAGTGTTCGAGAAGCGGGAAAGAGGAACACAAGTGCACATCTAGAAGCTAAAAACACAAATGACGCAAACATATGTTAGGAAATACATTCTTAACCTGAGAGTATCAGGAATTGAGACGAACTGGATAGCCAAGTGGAAGAAGCAGGATCCGTACATAGTTTTGAGAATAGGTATGATTTGGTTTTCTCACACACACACACTAGCGCGCGCGAGCACCTTCAGAGAAACAGATATACCAAGAAACAAGACTAGAGGAAGGGAGATGGATGGAGGGATAGAATGCTTGGATGGAAGAACGTGGGAGGAAGGGAGGGAGTGCTGGAAGAGAGGGAGGGCGGGATCGAAGGAAGGAGAGAAGGAAGGGGTGTTGGGAAGGAGGAAGATAAGGAGAGAAGGAAGGGGTGTTGGGAAGGAGGAAGATAAGGAGAGATGGTGGGTGTTGGGAAGGAGCTAGGACAGTGACCACAACAAACACTTGAAAACAACTAATGTGAATATCAGTTCAGCTTCAAAACAGTGATCACCCCATGTCTCCTCCCCATGTCTCCTCCCCATGTCTCCTCCCCATGTATCCTCCCCATGTCTCCTCCCCATGTCTCCTCCCTATGTCTTCTTCCCATGTCTCCTCCCCATTGCTCCTCCCCATGTCTCCTCCCCATGAATCTTCCTCATGTCTCCACCCCATGTCTCCTCCCCATATCTCCTCCCCATGTCTCCTCCCCATGTCTCCTCCCCATGTCTCCTCCCCATGTCTCCTCCCCATGTCTCCCTGTCTCCCCATGTCTCCTCCCCATGTCTCCTCCCCATGTCTCCTCCCCATGTCTCCTCCCTATGTCTTCTTCCCATGTCTCCTCCCCATTGCTCCTCCCCATGTCTCCTCCCCATGAATCTTCCTCATGTCTCCAGCCCATGTCTCCTCCCCATATCTCCTCCCCATGTCTCCTCCCCATGTCTCCTCCCCATGTCTCCTCCCCATGTCTCCTCCCCATGTCTCCTCCCCATGTCTCCTCCCCATGTCTTCTTCCCATGTCTCCTCCCCATGTCTCCTCCCCATGTCTCCTCCCCATGAATCCTCCCCATGTCTCCACCCCATGTCTCCTCCCCATGTCTCCACCCCATGTCTCCTCCCCATGTCTCCTCCCCAAGTCTCCTTTCCATGCCTCCTTCCCATGTCTTCTTCCTATATCTCCTCCCCATGTCTCCTCCCCATGTCTCCTCCCATGTCTTCTTCCCATGTCTCCTCCCCATGTCTCCTCCACATGTCTTCTTCCCATGTCTCCTCCCCATGTCTGATCCCCATGTCTCCTCCCATGTTTTCTTCCCATGTCTCCTCCCCATGTCTCCTCCCTTGTCTTCTTCCCATGTCTCCTCCCCATGTCTCCTCCCCATGTCTCCTCCCTATGTCTTCTTCCCATGTCTCCTCCCCATGTCTCCTCCACATGTCTTCTTCCCATGTCTCCTCCACATGTCTCCTCCCATGTTTTCTTCCCATGTCTCCTCCCCATGTCTCCTCCCCATGTCTTCTTCCCATGTCTCCTCCCCTTGTCTTCTTCTCATGTCTCCTCCCCATGTCTCCTCCCCATGTCTCCTCCCCATGTCTCCTCCCCATGTCTCCTCCTCATGTCTCCTCCCCATGTCTCCTCCCCATGTTCTCCTCTCTCCCATGTTTTCTTCCCATATCTCCTCCTCATGTCTCCTCCCCATGTCTCCTCCCCATGTCTCCTCCCCATGTCTTCTTCCCATGTCTCCTCCCCATGTCTTCTCCCCATGTCTCCTCCCCATGAATCCTCCCCATGTCTCCACCCCATGTCTCCTTCCCATGTCTCCACCCCATGTCTCCTCCCCATGTCTCCTCCCCAAGTCTATTTTCCATGTCTCCTCCCCATGTATTCTTCCCATGTCTCCTCCCCATGTCTCCTCCCCATGTCTCCTCCCCATGTCTCCTCCCCATGTCTCCTCCTCATGTCTCCTCCCCATGTCTTCTTCCCATGTCTCCTACCCATGTCTCCTCCCCATGTATTCTTCCCATGTCTCCTCCCCATGTCTCCTCCGCATGTCTCCTCCTCATGTTTCCTCCTCATGTCTCCTCCCCTTGTCTCCTCCCTATGTCTCCTCCTCATGTCTACTCCTCATGTCTCCTCCTCATGTCTCCTCCCCATGTCTCCTCTCCATGTCTCCTCCCCATGTCTACTCCTCATGTCTCCTCCTCATGTCTCTTCTCACCCTCACTTTATCATCTCTCTGATACACTCTCCGTCAACTTCTCCATTTATTCCTCTTCCTTTATCTTTTTCCTTTATTACCATCTTTTTTCATACCATTTTTTCTCCTCCTTTACTCTCTCGTTATTGTGTGTATGTGTGTGTGTATGTGTGTGTGTGTGTGTGTCTGTGTGTGTCTGTGTGTATGTGTGTACTCACCTAGTTGTGGTTGCAGGGGTCGAGACATAGCTCCTGGCCCCGCCTCTTCACTGGCCGCTACTGGGTCACTCTCCCTGCGCCATGAGCTTTATCATACCTCTTCTTAAAGCTGTGTATGGAACCTGCCTCCACTACATCGCTTCCCAAGCTATTCCACTTCCCAACTACTCTGTGACTGAAGAAATACTTCCTAACATCCCTGTGATTCATCTGAGTCTTCAACTTCCAACTGTGTCCCCTTTTTGCTGTGTCCCATCTTTGGAACATTCTGTCTCTATCAACCTTGTCAATTCCTCTCAGTATCTTATATGTGTGTGTGTGTGTGTGTGTGTGTGTGTGTGTGTGTGTGTGTGTGTGTGTGTGTGTGTGTGTACTCACCTAATTGTACTCACCTAATTGTGGTTGCAGGGGTCGAAACTCAGCTCCTGGCCCCGCCTCTTCGCTGTCCGCTACTGGGTCTCTGCTCTCCCTGCTCCATGAGCTTTATCATACCTCGTCTTAAAACTATGTATGGTTCCTGCCTCCACTATATCTTTCTCTAGACTATTCCACTTCCTGACTACTCTGTGGCTGAAGAAATGTCTCCTCTGACCCTTCTTTCCTCCAGTGTTGTTAGTCCTATTTCCCTCAGCCTTTCTTCATAAGGACAGACCCCTGAGTTGTGGAACTAACCTTGTCGCAAACCTTTGCACTTTCTCTAGTTTCTTTACGTGCTTGACCAGGTGTGGGTTCCAGACTGGTGCTGCATATTCTAGTATGGGCCTGACGTACACGGTATACAGTGTCTTGAACGATTCCTTGCTTAGGTAACGGAACGCTAATTTTAGGTTTACCAGTCGTGTGTATGTGTGTGTGTGTGTGTGTGTGTGTGTGTGTGTGTGTGTGTGTGTGTTTGTGTGTTTGTGTGTGTGTGTGTGTGTATGTGTGTATGTGTGTGTGTGCGTGTGTTGTGTGTGTGTGTGTGTGTGTGTGTGTGTGTGTGTGTGTGTGTGTGTTGTGTGTGTGGTGTGTGTGTGTGTGTGTGTGTGTGTGTGGGTGTGTTTGTGCGCGCGCTCACCTCTGTGTGATTGCAGGCTTTTAATCTCAGCTCCTGGCCCCGCCTCTCCATTACTGTGTTTCCTCCCTTCTGACTGCGTGAGCACTATCGTACTTAGTATTCAAACTTTGTATGCGTCCTGCTTTTACTCCTTCGTTATCGAGGTCTTTTCACTTCCTGATCCTAGTGATTCTAACTTCAGCAGTTCTCTTGTGTTCCTGTTTCCCGCCTCTAAAACAGTCTGTCACAGTCCACCCTATCATTTTCTCTCATTTTGTTTGTGTGTCGTTATTATGTCACTCGTGGTCCTTTAGTTACTCATTATGGCTCATGCCTCTTAGCTCCGGGACTAGGCTTATTGCAAACCTTTGTACTTTTTCGAGATTCTTGACATGCCTTATCAGGTGTGGGTTCCATACTGGTGCTGCATACTCCATATGCCGCATATAGTGTCATTAATGACTTATTTAAGTTGTTCCATAAAAGTAATCTTAGATTTGCAAATGCACATTTGCCGAAGAGGGTATTCGACTGACGTGCACCTCAGGCGATGTGAGATTTTCAGCCTTTGTTTTTCGAGTCTGTACTCAGTTTCCGGTATTCTTTGCCATCCTCGATTTTCATAACTTTGCATTTGCCGTGTTAAATACTAGTAACTATTTCTCAAACCAGTACTACAGCTTGTCCATATCAGTCTGTTGTCTGTCCTGGTCTCTTCCTGTTTATATTTTATTAGATTCACATCTGCATTTGAGTCAATTTCTTCTTAGAAGATACTTACACACATGTTTTTACTTAGAACATTTTTACTGAAAACGTTTCTGTCCTGTACCTTTCGATCACGTCAAATATAAGCAATCATTTGTCTTGTTATTGCATATTGTCGGTTACACTCACTTTATTCTGCCATGGCTTTCACGTACGCAAGGAACAGTACTGGACACAGAACTGATCCTTGAGGAACCCCGCTCCTCACATTGGCCAGTTCACTTTTTTTTTCCCCGGAAAATAACTCATTCTTTCCTTCCTCTTAAGTATTACCTGATCCACTGTATTGCCTCACTTGATATTCCTGTCTACCCCTTCAGTTTTCATCCAGGTTTCTTGTGCACCATTGTATCGAACGCTTTCTCTAAGTCCAAAAATTGCAGGCTATCTCTCTCTCTCTCTCTCTCTCTCTCTCTCTCTCTCTCTCTCTCTCTCTCTCTCTCTCTCTCTCTCTCCCTCTCTCCCTCTCTGGCTTCTTAATGCTACAAGTTTGTTCCCTGTTTTGACTAACAGGTCTACATCTACTGATCAGTAACACACATGTGGAACAGTTAGGTAACTTTTTTCCGACACTTTTTGCCTACACATTAGACTTCATCAGTCAAATACGGAGGAGGCAGCATAAGCAGTGAAGACGTAAAAATGTTGTAATCAGTCCAACACCCTCGAAGACTTAAGTTTGAGGTGGTCAGTCCCTCAGCATGAGAATGGAGTCTTATTCGGAATCAGGGTACCTAACTGTCGCACCTGAGTCTTTCTTATCAACGTGTCGGTACCGTGTATCAGTATTATGTTCACTCTACATCAGCTGTTTTCCACACCTCCGACACCTGCGCTGCCTCAGTTAACTTGGGTTGGTGGGTGGGTTGGTGGGTGGGTGAGTGGGTGGGTGAGTGGGTGTGTGGGTGAGTGGGTGGGTGTTTGGGTGTGTGGGTATTTGAGTGGGTGGGTATTTGAGTAGTTGGGTGTTTGGGTCGGTGAATATTTGAGTGGGTGGATGGGTAGGTTACGAAATATATAAATAAGGAATAGGATGAAGTTGGAGCCATCAGTGGGCCAGCGATTTCATTTTCGTCGACTGACTTTATTTTATGGATGTCGTCATGCTGTGGGAACATGTTCCAGACTCGAGTCATTCTACGAATAAATGATCTCAGATGAAGTGATGTTCTTGAGAAGGATACAGCCAGCTGCTTGCTGCCCGTCTTGTTGTGTATAAGCTCACTACTCGCTCTCTCAAAGTGGAGCCAAGTGCCGTAGCTTAACAAATTTGGCCTAGTACATAATAGTAAGGCCAGTCACTTCCCTCCTGTGTTGAAGGTTCTGATGAAATGACAAATTCGTTCAGGCCGGGTCCATTTCGTCTTGCTCTGTTCTCCATTCTGTCACATTTGCGTTTCGTACAGAGTCTTGCAGTCTCTACTGTCGAGTAAATACCAAATACATCTTAGTACTGTTAGCTTCTTGTTCGCATTGTATGCAAGATTTACTGCGTGATTCTTCATAGTCTGTTTGGAATCAGATTTCACCCCAAGGATATCAAGCTCATTCCTGGGTTCCAACAATCTCCCATTCATTTTTGCAACTGCTCCAGCATTAGCATCACAGAGACTATCAACATTTGTGTTTTCTCGGAAGTAAATGTGACCTACCATTGTTTCCCCCAGGCTAATATAGCTGTAAACTGGTGACTGGTGTAACGTAGAGCAACTGGCATTTCCTCTCTTGGTTAAGTAAGTGCTAGAATACAGTCTTCTACATATGCATCGGATCCTTGGATGATTTGAAGAAAGTCATTAAAGTAGACATTCCATAACAATGGCCCAAGCACGCTTCCCTATAAAATTCCGGCACCGATTATCTTGTTGACTCCGTCCCAATGAAAACTACTCTTAGAGATCTACATTGACGTTATTCACTAAGGAGGCATAGTGAAGAGCCAGAGAGCCCTAGCGTTTGCAGTTTTACCAAGTCTCCTGGTGCCATACTCCGTCGAATGCGCCAACAATGTTCAGTGCTACCACACAACTGATCTTGAATTCATCCAGTGACTGGTGCCAAATAGTGTAGAAGTTTAATAACAGCAGATCGACAGCAGAATGACCTTTTTCTGAATTGACGATTACAAAGAAGTGAATGGTAGTCTCAATAATCTTGCCAGTGATTGACAGGAGTGACAGGAGTCTGTAGTTCCTGGTATCCGCTCTGTTCTTCTTTTTGCCTCTTTCCACAGAGAAGGTCATTTACACTGTGTTAGGCAGTGCTGATGGGTGCGAGTAGGAGGTGCTGCTACCTGGTCTGCACATCTACTCAATAACCTTGGGCTCGCCTTATCTGGGCTCACAGCCTTTTCTTGGTCCAACGTTTTAAAAATAAGATATACTTCATCCTGCCTTATAGTCAATTCTGATAACTTTGATACAGTTCGGTGACTAGCCAAGGAGGTTCCTTGCTTGATCAGGAACTTGCGACTTGGTAGCAAGTGTTCGGCAAAGTAGTCAGTTTTCTCCTTTAAATCGACAGGATGAGAGTAGAGATACTCCCATCCTGTCGATTTAGAGGTTGAATAATATCAGTCCTTGACATGGGACCACCAGGTTTTGGAGCCCACCTTATATGATGTCAGTTTTCTTTTTGTGTTAGCCTCCTATCTAGAGATGACCCTGTTTTGGACTTCATCCATTTGCCGACAGGGTTGCCTCTTTAGATTTCTGTTATAGATAGTGGGATGCCTCTTATACCTTCTCCAAGCAGTAGGAGCCTCTGGACGACGGAAGCCACACCAAAGCTGATCTGAAGGCTTCGTCACATACTGCCGGTGAAGAACGTATCTGTGTCAGAGATTAAGGTTATGTTCAGTGAAGGAATTCACTTGGTAATAAACGTCACCTTGGAGAAGAGCATTTCAATCGAAGCAGCAAGCCCTGAGCAAAGGGCCGCCCAGTTTCCTCTTTCCCACAGCCAGGTTCTCGTTCTGTTGGAATCTTCATTGCTGTAAAGACAGCCTTTTGGTCAGATGATCTAGCAAAGTCAAGGGGTTTGCAAGTATCTTTACATTCAGATAGAATGCAAGGAAGGAGCCAGAGATGCTAGTAGGGAGGTCAACAACAATCATAATATCTTGTCATTTATGTTGAAGCAGAAGGCAGGCCACAGTTTTCATCAGAAAGTTGATAGGGTCTGCTTGCTGCAACTGAGGTCTGTACATAGCTTAAAGAACATAATTTCCTGGTGATTAAGAATAACAGCATCATGTACACTTTTAAAAAAACACAATGCAACTCCTCCTCCTTGGCCTTGCCTATCTCATCTCATCCACGAGGTATAGTCAGCAATTCTAGCCAAATTTTATGGAATCCTGTCGTCGAGAAATGTCTCGGAGACGGCGATCATGTCAGTACGAT
Organism: Cherax destructor; assembly: GCA_009830355.1. Lineage (NCBI taxonomy): Eukaryota > Metazoa > Arthropoda > Malacostraca > Decapoda > Parastacidae > Cherax > Cherax destructor. The sequence continues at coordinate 244,343 of WNWK01001315.1, forward strand.
GAGTGTTGACGGTACAGAGTTCACCAACACTGGTGAACTTACGCTCCTCTCCTCTTACCTGATCTTGCAGAGTGGGCGGGAGAGTAGAGGAGGGGAGACATGGAAGGGAGGGAGAGAGGGTGTATGTTAATCACGACCTTCCCTTTCAACTTTTCTAAACTCTCAAAAGTTTCTTTGGTTACCTGCATAGACTTGAATCTTCCTCTCCTCCATCTCCCTCCCTCCTTCTTTCCTCTCATCCTCATTGTTTCTTCTTTTTTCCTTCCACTCTCGCTCTTTCTATTACTTGCTTTATCCTCTTTATCTCTCTCTCTCTCTCTCTCTCTCTCTCTCTCTCTCTTTCACAGGGTTTTTCAAGGTTAGGTTAAGCGTCCCTAACTTTATTTACAAGCTAAGAGCTGTTACCTACATCAGCCATTTAATTGTGAACAGGATAAAGTTGGAGCCATCTGTGGGCCAGTGATTTCATTTGGTCAATTGAGTTTATTTCGTTGATGTCTATGCTGTACGAACATGTTCCGGACTCGCGTCATCCTATTAACAAATGATCTCAGACGAAGCGATATTCTTAAGAATGGTACAGTCAGAGTGTAGTTGCTGTTTGCTGCCCGTCTTGTTGTGTAGAAGCTCACTTCTCGCTGTCCTCGGAGTGGAGCCAAGTGTGGTACTTTTACAATACTGGTTTTGTACATAAGAGTAAGTCCACCCAACATCCCTCCGGTGTTGAAGGTTCTGCTGAAATGACAGATATATCCAGGCTGGGTCCAGGCGAGAGATGAGTCGTCTTGCTCTGTTCTCTATTCTGTCAAGAAGTCGCAGATGAGACGGAGGAAGGGAGGGGAGGTAGGCAATCCAAGAAAGTGGAGCATACTCTAAGTGTGAGCTCACTTGTGCCTCGAACAGAATCTTGCAACCACTACTGTCGAGCAGATGCGAGATACGTCTAAGTACTGTAAACTTCCTGGCCGCCTTGTTTACCAGGTTTACAACGTAGTTCTTCATAGACAGTTTGGAGTCAGATTTCTCCCCAAGGACATCAACTTCGTCCCCGGGTACCAACACTCTCCCAACATTGTGTTTTCTAAAGGATCAAATGTGACCTGCCATCGTTTTCCCCAGGCTGATACAGATGTAAGCTGGTGACTGATGTAACTGAAAGCGGCTGGCATTTCCTCTCTTTGATAAGTAAATTTCAGCGTCCAGTCCTATGCATATGCATGGTATTCTGGGATGAGGTGAAAAAAGTCATTGAACTTGACAGTCCCAGATAATGGGCATTACGAACACAGGTATAGTATGACCTGTGACCTGGTCGTAATGGGTTTCAAAGTGGAGCAAACAAACTCAGCAATAGTATATGACTTGTATTTCCTTCACCAGGTATAATTTGCCAAATATATACCAGCATATACACTTATGTACACTAAGTACAGAGGCTGAACAGTAAGTGTACCACACGGTGACACGATGCCAAAAGCAGAAGCCAGAGAGAGTGCACAGTATCAAGCAGCAGCTCAGGCAACTCTGTTAATTCGCTTACCACAAGTGAACCTCGTTGCTCCAGCTTTGGCAGGCTTGTCTGTGATTGGTCAATGAACCTGGTACTGATTTAACAACGGGTACCCTAGTGATCGTTAATTCCTTAGCACTCGGTTCACTGGTTGGGAGGCAGCCTATATATAAAATGTAACATACTCTTAGCATGCCACAATGGCCCAAGCACACTTCCCTGTGGAACACTCGCAACGATAGTGTCTTGTTGTCTCTCTCTCTCTCTCTCCCTTTCTCTTTCTCCTCTTCTTTCCTTTTTGCCTCCTCTACCCTTTTCTCACCACTCCCCTTCTCTCGCTCCTCTCCCATCCTCCTACCACTTTTCCTCCCTTTCTCTCTTCAAATTCTCTCTCTCTCTCTCTCTCTCTCTCTCTCTCTCTCTCTCTCTCTCTCTCTCTCTCTCTCTCTCTCTCTCTCTCTCTCTCTCTCTCTCTCTCTCTCTCTCTCTCTGTCTCTCTCACAAACTTCGAGTCACAATGTTTACAGTCCATCATGCCTCAACTTGTGATATTCCATCACTCTCCTTCCTCATTCCCTTTCAGCCTCTTTTCCCTCCTCTTCTTTTTTTTTCTTCCCCTCTTTCCTCGAACAGTAATTTCCTTCTCCCATTCCTTCTCTACATCCTTCTGTTCGTCTCTTCCTCCATTCTGTCCGTCCGTCCATCCGTCCGTCCATCCGTCCGTCCCTTGCATGGTCTAAACCTCAACTTTGCACTTTATCTTTATCTTTAATCTTTATGGCTTTCCTATCTTCTTTTCTTAGTATTTTGTCCCCTTCTCTTCTGCTTCTAATTTCCTTTTAACTTTCCTACTCTCTTATTTATCTCCGTAAACATATCTACCTTCCTCCTTCCCACTTCTAAATTATCTTCTTCTTAACTTCCTCAGTTTGTTCGTTCCTCTGTGTCCCTCTCCTTGTCCCTCCATTCTATTCATCCTTACTCCTTTCTCCTTCTTACTCCTCTTTACTCCTCACTTCTTACTCCTAGAATTCTTTCTACTTACTCCTCCCGCTTTTTATTCTATTTTTTCCCCTTTCTTTACGACCTCTTCCCTCAAACTTTTTCTGTCTCAAAAAAATAGAGTTGTTATCCTCGCATGTCTCCGACATTGCTATTTCCAATTCTGTTATTTATTCTCTACACGACAAAACACATTATAATTCCTTTTTCGCCGATTTCGCCAGTGGTGTTCTCTCTCTCTCTCTCTCTCTCTCTCTCTCTCTCTCTCTCTCTCTCTCTCTCTCTCTCTCTCTCTCTCTCTCTCTCTCTCTCTCTCTCTCTCTCTCTCTCTCTCTCTCTCTCCAGTAGTTTTCTTTTCTATCTCATTTCCTGTTTCCTCTTCTTTTTTCCGTTCGTTTCCCTTCGAATCTTCGTCTTTCCTCTCAATTTCACCAATATCCCTTTTATTTCTCATTGCCATTCCTTTCCTTTTTATTCTCATTGGCTCTCTTCCCTCTTGTCTTCCTCTTTCTATTCCACCTCCTCACTCCCCTCTATCCCTTCCTCTTTGAAAAAGAATTAGAGTGCTGTGAGGAGGCTACATTAGTCAGGAGTGTCTTTAAGGTGTTATTACATCTCTCTTGAGGCTGTGTTGGCAGGCACTGCTCCCCTCTATAATGTCTCTCAGTGTTGTTCCTGGCTTCATTATTGTTGCCATCTCTACTCCTGGCTTCATTATAGCTACCACCTCTACTGCTGCCGTCATTATGCCTGCCACCTCCACTCCTGCCTTCATTATAGCTGCCACCTCTACTTCTGGCTTCATTATACCTGCCTCCCCTACTCCTGGCTTCATCATGGCTGCCGCCTCTACTCTTGGCTTCATCATGACTGCCACCTCTACTCCTGGCTTCATGGTTGCCACCACTACTCCTGGCTTCATCATGACTGCCACCTCTACTCCTGGCTTCATCATGACTGCCACCTCTACTCCCGGCTTCATGGTTGCCACCACTACTCCTGGCTTCATCATGACTGCCACCTCTACTCTGGCTTCATCATGACTGCCACCTCTGCCCCTGGCTTCATCATGACTGCCACCTCTACTCCTGGCTTCATCATGACTGCCACCTATACTCCTAGCTTCATCATGACTGCCACCTCTACTACTTGCTTCATCATGACTGCCACCTCTACTAATGGCTTCATCATGACTGCCACCTCTGCCCCTGGCTTCATCATGACTGCCACCTCTACTCCTGGCTTCATCATGGCTGCTACTCTGCTCCTGGCTTCATCATGACTGCCACCTCTACTCCTGGCTTCATCATGACTGCCACCTCTGCCCCTGGCTTCATCATAACTGCCACCTCTGCCCCTGGCTTCATCATGACTGCCACCTCTGCTCCTGGCTTCATCATGACTGCCACCTCTACTCCTGGCTTCATCATGGCTGCTACTCTGCTCCTGGCTTCATCATGACTGCCACCTCTACTCCTGGCTTCATCATGGCTGCTACTCTGCTCCTGGCTTCATCACGACTGCCACCTCTGCCCCTGGCTTCATCATGACTGCCACCTCTGCTCCTGGCTTCATCATGACTGCCACCTCTACTCCTGGCTTCATCATGGCTGCTACTCTGCTCCTGGCTTCATCATGACTGCCACCTCTACTCCTGGCTTCATCATGGCTGCTACTCTGCTCCTGGCTTCATCACGACTGCCACCTCTGCCCCTGGCTTCATCATGACTGCCACCTCTGCCCGCCTCTGGCTTCATCATGACTGTCACTCTCTGACTTCATGGTCTTCATCATGACTGCCACCTCTGCTCCTGACTTCATCATGACTGCCACCTCTACTCCTGGCTTCATCATGACTGCCACCTCTGCCCCTGGCTTCATCATGACTGCCACCTCTACTTCTGGCTTCATCATGACTGCCACCTCTGCTCCTGACTTCATCATGACTGCCACCTCTACTCCTGGCTTCATCATGACTGCCACCTCTGCCCTGGCTTCATCATGACTGCCACCTCTACTCCTGGCTTCATCATGACTGCCACCTCTGCCCTGGCTTCATCATGACTGCCACCTTCTCTCCTGGCTTCATCATGACTGCCACCTCTGCTCCTGCTTCATCATGACTGCCACCTCTACTCCTGGCTTCATCATGACTGCCACCTCTGCTCCTGGCTTCATCATGACTGCCACCTCTGCCCCCTGGCTTCATCATGACTGCCACCTCTGCTCCTGGCTTCATCATGACTGCCACCTCTGCTCCTGGCTTCATCATGACTGCCATCTCTAATCCTGGCTTCATCATGACTGCCACCTCTACTCCTGGCTTCATCATGGCTGCTACTCTGCTCCTGGCTTCATCATGACTGCCACCTCTGCCCTGGCTTCATCATGACTGCCATCTCTGCCCTGGCTTCATCATGACTGCCACCTCTACTTCTGGCTTCATCATGACTGCCACCTCTGCTCCTGGCTTCATCATGACTGCCACCTCTACTCCTGGCTTCATCATGACTGCCACCTCTGCCCTGGCTTCATCATGACTGCCACCTCTACTCCTGGCTTCATCATGACTGCCACCTCTGCTCCTGGCTTCATCATGACTGCCACCTCTACTCCTGGCTTCATCATGACTGCCACCTCTGCCCCTGGCTTCATCATGACTGCCACCTCTACACCTGGCTTCATCATGACTGCCACCTCTGCCCCTGGCTTCATCATGACTGCCACCTCTACTCCTGGCTTCATCATGACTGCCACTCTGCTCCTGGCTTCATCATGACTGCCACCTCTGCTCCTGGCTTCATCATGACTGCCATCTCTAATCCTGGCTTCATCATGACTGCCACCTCTACTCCTGGCTTCATCATGGCTGCTACTCTGCTCCTGGCTTCATCATGACTGCCACCTCTGCCCCTGGCTTCATCATGACTGCCACCTCTGCCCCTGGCTTCATCATGACTGCCACCTCTACTTCTGGCTTCATCATGACTGCCACCTCTGCTCCTGGCTTCATCATGACTGCCACCTCTACTCCTGGCTTCATCATGACTGCCACCTCTGCCCCTGGCTTCATCATGACTGCCACCTCTACTCCTGGCTTCATCATGACTGCCACCTCTGCTCCTGGCTTCATCATGACTGCCACCTCTGCTCCTGGCTTCATCATGACTGCCATCTCTAATCCTGGCTTCATCATGACTGCCACCTCTACTCCTGGCTTCATCATGGCTGCTACTCTGCTCCTGGCTTCATCATGACTGCCACCTCTGCCCCTGGCTTCATCATGACTGCCACCTCTGCCCCTAGCTTCATCATGACTGCCACCTCTACTTCTGGCTTCATCATGACTGCCACCTCTGCTCCTGGCTTCATCATGACTGCCACCTCTACTCCTGGCTTCATCATGACTGCCACCTCTGCCCCTGGCTTCATCATGACTGCCACCTCTACTCCTGGCTTCATCATGACTGCCACCTCTGCTCCTGGCTTCATCATGACTGCCACCTCTACTCCTGGCTTCATCATGACTGCCACCTCTGCTCCTGGCTTCATCATGACTGCCACCTCTGCTCCTGGCTTCATCATGACTGCCACCTCTGCCCCTGGCTTCATCATGACTGCCACCTCTACTCCTGGCTTCATCATGACTGCCACCTCTGCTCCTGGCTTCATCATGACTGCCACCTCTGCTCCTGGCCTCATCATGACTGCCATCTCTAATCCTGGCTTCATCATGACTGCCACCTCTACTCCTGGCTTCATCATGGCTGCTACTCTGCTCCTGGCACTCTCAATCTATTGCCCATGTTAGACGCAGTTTATCATCTGGGAGTTCGCCTGTTTCACAGGGCATTCTCAACCTCCGCATCCTTCATTGGAGGGAAGGGAGAGTCCTGATGCTGGTGAAGGGTGTCTTACAGGAGTTGATGCTGATGAAGGGTGTCTTAGAGGAGGGAAGGGGTCTTGATGCTGAAGATGGGTATCTTACAGGAGGGAAGGGGATCTTGATGCTGAAGAAGGGTGTTTTAAAGGAGGGAATTGGGAGTCTTGATGCTGATGAAGGGTGTCTTACAGGAGGGAAGGGGGACATTTATGTTGACATATAAATGTCAACAAATTGGGTGAGAGTTTGATTCCAGCCGAAGTGATGTATATTTCCTGCCCTCACTAGCAGGCTGAGAATACACATACTTTTCTCTCTTGAATGAGGAGAAAGTCAATTGCAGCGAGTGAACTCGTTTTGCTCTCTTGCTCATTATTATCTTGCTTCTCTACTGCACTTTCTATATAGTGTAAATATTTGAGGAGGGAATGTACATGTATGTTCTTAAACACTACTTTTGTCTCTGCCTTTGCATTTATATTTGAGGTTTATTCTTTGTCTGGGGACTTGATTTACAGCCTGGAACTACAATGCTATTGTTAATGCACATTTGTTCCTAATACTTGTGCTGCCGTCCACAGGATAGATATAGAGGGCAAAATAAGCTAGCCGCTTCAGTAGCTAAATAATAAAAAAAAAAACATAGATTAACCATTAATAATGAACCTCTGTGGTCGCCTCTACGTACATTCTGGAGAACTTTCCCTGGTCCGATTCCTGGAAAAGCTGGACTCGTGGTATTTCAAATTACGACACACTCCTAAAAAATTGGCTTACATTACTGTACAGAACATGAGGTTGGGCACAGCAAGTGTGCCAGCTGAGAGCTCCCAGCTGCCATTAACCTCACATGCATGGATGTTACTACCATCCTGGAGGTGAAATATACTGCAATTTCCTTAGGTATTTCATGAGATCCACCTCAGTAGGCAGTGGATAGATTTCCCCATAGAGCCTGGTACCAGTAATGCCCTTAACTAAGCTTCTTCATTATGAATTCCTTTTATGAATCTGGAATCAAAATTTTTACTGATGGTTCGAATGCTCAAAGGATTATGTTTTTGTGATACTCGCTGTGGATTTGCATTTTGTTAAGCTTCCAAGAGTCTTTTGTGTTCACTACAAAACTTAGTACCATACTCTTGTCCTGATCGCTGGCTATAGCGAGTCTCCCTTATTGATTACTCTGATTCCCAGAGTATGCTACTGTACCTGGCAGAGTATACACTGGGGCATCCTAAATTCCCCCACCCCCAAAAAATCAATAGTGGTTGACCTGTCTCCATTGTTAGGTTCCAGGTAACGTTCGGGCCGAGGTGGATCTAGGGTTGGTGTCTCAAATGTGCTGTAATTCAGAGCTTTTGCCTCCGTGACTTTTTGGGCTGAGTGGTGTAAGTGGCAATCCCAGTGGGTCGTACAGAAGACATCAAGCCTTACAGAACAAGAGACCTGAGTATCTCATCCTCCTCTTTCCACAAGAATTGGCAATGAGATTATTTTCTGCATACTGATAACAGAACGCACCCACCTCATCCATGGACACCCACACCCAGACCATCATGCATTTCTGTATTCGACGGGCAACAAGCTGTTGACTGCAAACCACAGTTAAGTGAGACGCCCAGGGTTCCGGGGTTTTATAGTCATTGCTTTCAAAATCACCAGACTGTCTCTACACCTCAGTGTTATTTTTGATCATAATGTTTTACTGGTAAATTAGTCTGAATATTTTGAGAAAGTATCGTTGTATTTATTGTTTAATGACTAACTGCGAGGTTAAACTTCAATTTGGGTTAGCTATTATAGAAGTGTTATAAGTTTTAATTTCTCTAGTTTATTTACAGAAAACACTTAACCTTTCAGCTGTAGCGTTCTACATAACTCACAATCACTCCATTCCTCATTAATCCGTCTACCTCATCTTTGTCCCATGTTGCCATAAACCTTCCCATCCCAAATGTGAGTTAAGATCACTAACAAGATAGGGAACTACCATCTCTTCCCTCCTCCCTACTTCCCATGTGTGAATTAAGATCACTAACAAGATAGGAAATTACCACCTCTCCCTCCACCCTGGCCCTGCCCGTCCTGAGTGGCCTCTGTCCAAGGTTCATTATACCTCTTCTTCAACATTAACTAATTTCTACATGGTCTCTCTCGCTCTCTCTCTCTCTCTCTCCCTCTCTCTTTCTTTTTATTTACACATGAATTTACAAGGTTGGGTTAAGAGTGCCTAGCTTTATTTACAAGCTAAGAGCTGATACCTATCTTAGCTCATTTGGGAGCCTTTTTCATTGTTATGAGACATACAAATAAGGAACAGGATGAAGCTATAGGCCAGCGATTTCATTTGGGCAACTGATTTTATTGCATTGAAATTACTATGCTGTACAAACATGTTCCAGACTCGAGTCATTCTAAGAATGAATGATCTCAGATGAAGTGATATTCTGGGGAAGGGTACAGAGTGTAGATGCTGTTTGCTGCCCGTCCTGTTGTGCGGAAGTAGGACCTGGTACCTTGACAACATAACAGCAAGGCCACTTACACCCCTCCAGTGTTGAAGGCTCTACCAAAATGACAAATCTGTCGAGGCTGGGTCCAGGCGAGAGATGAGTCGTCTTTCTCTGTGGTCTATTCTGTCAGGAAGTCGCAGGGAAGGGAAGGGGGGCAGGCAGTACAAGAAAGAGGAGCATACTGAAGGTGTGAGCACAACTGTGCCTCGTACAGTCTTGCAGCCTCTACCGTCGAGCAGATGAGAGATAATGCCTTAGCGCTGTTAGCTCTTTGGCCGCCTTGTTTGTAAGATTTACTTCGTGGTTCTTCACAGTTTGGAATCAAATTTAACCCCTCACATATCAATCTTATCCCCAGGTTCCAACATTCTCCCACTCAGTCTTACCAGCGTTCCAGCATTACCATCCTGGTGCCTCGAGACCATCATCATTTGTGTTTTCTCAGAAGCAAATGTGACCTGCCATCGTTATCCCCAGGCTGATATAGCTGTAAGCTGGTGATTGATGTAAATGAGAGCAACTTTCATTTCCCTTCTTGGATAAGTAAATAACAGAGTACAGTCGTCTCTCTCTCTCTCTCTCTCTCTCTCTCTCTCTCTCTCTCTCTCTCTCTCTCTCGAAATAAACACTCACTGCAGTGAATGGAACTTGATAATGAAGTGGGATTGTGGAGATTACAGAGCCAGGCAGAAAGTTCAGATCAAGGCGAAAAGTTCAGAGCGAGGAGGAAATTTCACCGTGAGGCGGAAAGTGCAGTGAGAGCGGAAATTTCGGAACAAGGTGGAAAGTTCAAAGCTAGGCCTAAATTCTGAGCAAAAGCGACAAGTCAGGGCCAGTGCAGAAGATGCGTTTGTTAATGTTGCTTTTAAAAACCTATCGTCTCCAAGAAGTTAACATATAGCCTGATCACCACAAGACAAGAATAATTTAATCCCTCACATAGAGATTCAAGTAAACACTTAGTGTGTATATACACTAACAGGCATATTCCTCTCTCTGTATATATCCTTGAGACGCACCAAGTTCAGAGCGGGGTTGGGAGGGAAGGAAGGTGTGTGGGTAGGTGGGTGGGTTTGGGTGGTGGGTGGTGGGTGGACAGGTAGGTGGGTGGTTGGGTAGGTGGGTGGGTTTGGGTGGTGGGTGGTCTGGGGGGACGGGAGGGCTGGTTTTGTTGACCTGACCCATGTCATGTTTACCTTTGAAATTGAATTTTGAAGGGTTGAACACACTTAGTTATTATTGAAGAATACTGAGGAAGCTTTCTCTCTCTCTCTCTCTCTCTCTCTCTCTCTCTCTCTCTCTCTCTCTCTCTCTTCTCTCTTTCTCTCTCTCTCTCTCTCTCTCTCTCTCTCTCTCTCTCTCTCTTTTGCTTTTTCTTTATTTCGAGTTATTCGCTGCTCTTAGTCATAATCCATTTCATTTACTAATTTCATATAGTTGTCACTTTGTTTAGTTCTTGTTCTATTCATTTGATCATATTCACAACTTTTAGTAGTTGCTCAGTTTGTTTCATCCTCATTCACTATCTTCAGTTAATATTCACTTTGTCAATAATTATTCACTTTGTCACTAGTTATTCACTTAGTCACTATCTATTTACTTGTTTTGTTATACTAGGCGGTGAGAGAGAGAGAGAGAGAGAGAGAGAGAGAGAGAGAGAGAGAGAGAGAGAGCATGGTGGTGTCTGACCTACAAACAAAGAGTGTTTTTGACCAGTGAGAAATCATAGTGTGATCGTTAGACATGCACTATCATTATGAGGGTGATGGAATGAGAACTGTTGGTGGTAATTAATGGTAGTACCATTAATTATAACTACTGTACTGTTGGTGGGGACAACCTAGTACCATTACATAACCATTATTATTCTTTTGTTTTATCCACGTTAATGTGGCGTGCAGATGATCGACACAACACATTCTTGTTGTAGATTCTCCGGTATAATCGCCCGGCCCGGGGCTTTTCCAAGAGGTGGCCCGGCCTTGGCTCCCTGTCGTGGTAGTGTCTCAGACCAATGTCTGCCATGGGAGGTGGTACAAGTACCTCCTCGTCTTCTGGAACCAGCTATCCCCATGCCTAGCCCCATTACCCGCCTCCACGGGGCTCGGAGGGAGAAGCTAGGCACCTTGGGGTGCCACAAACCATCCATCCCCACACTGGGCTCGAAGGGTGTGGCAGCTGCATAGCAGCAGACGATGTCAGGAGGTACAAAGGCAGCAAGCACTACAGGATCCTTTTGGAGACACACCCCAGCTTTGGGCCGAGGCCCGAGCGCTGGGGAAGCTCAAAAATGCCTCTTGCTGTGTGTTGCTGCTAGTTCACTTGTCCGTTGCACTCGGGTACCACACACACACACACATACGTAACTTATTTGCAAATTTAATATTGACCTCTAGGAATCTCAAGAAAGAATCATGCCATGAAACTAGAAAAAGATGTGGAGGTTTGAAAGATACTAGTGCTAGGGTATGAAGAGTTAAACCTGATGAGAGGACAGAAGGACCTGGAGAGACATATTAATGACATGCAAGATACTCAGAGGAACTGATTACAAGGACAGGGGCAGGAAATAAAATCCTCTCCATGATATTACTGTATTGAAAACATTTGCAGTATAGTTTCCGTTAAATTTTGCACAGTGTTGAACATACAACCGAAATCGTTCAATTAGACTGCCTCAGATCTTGCTGGTTGCACTTTACAAATATTACATCTTCAAATTGGGAGTCAAACCAACAGACCTCTCAACCGTAAGGAGCCGTTCCACAGGAGTAGAGGAACTCCGTCTGGATAAATATTGGCAAGTTAACTCAGCCATATATGGAAAAGTGATTGACTGTTGCTCCTAGAATCGTCTTATTCTGTTAAACTGAGACTCCGCAGATGGAATTAATATCTCTTTTGGTTGGCTGGCAATGACTTACAGGCTTATTTCCAAGAACTTAAATTACTTGTAGCACCTGACTTGTGTGACTGAGGCAGATGAAGTAGTGACTTAGCAGAGTTATTAGGAATTTTGGTGGCAACTCCATCTTTCATATCAAATGCCACATCACGGGTAGACTATATGAGTTTCCGGAAGAGTGGAGAATTTTATAACCTAATTAACGCTTCTCCACAGATGTTGCTGTATTTTTTACCCATATAAAGCCGAATTTCTCTTGATGTTCGTTCAGATAGCTCAGCACCTTGTCCCCTAATACAAGGTTAACTATGTTTACAGTGACCTGGTTCAGGACCTAGGCTAAGGTAAGGTCAAACACAAAATTGCTGCACATTTATGCCTTCAGTTTCATAAAATTTCACTCGTTGGTCTAACGTTTCAAAAGTTAATGAACTGAGACGAAGTCAAATTGAATGAAACAGGTCATGCCAGTTACTGCATCGGGAAAATGGAACTGAACAGTTTCAGAGGAACCACAAAATTAATACAATACTGTATGTCCATTTATTGCCCTATCGTAGTCATTTAGTTTCATTTAATTGCGCTGTATATTATTAATGAAATACAATATATTTTATTTAATTTCCCAAGTGAAGACGGAAGTATTCCTGCTGTAGGAAAGAGGTTAAGAGAAATTTAGAAGCAGAAGCTAAAGATGGATTACCCCAATGAAATATTCAACGTTTCACTTAATAATGCACAGTACCAGTACCGTATTTCACGATACGTCAAAAGATATTGGCAAAATAGGTTGTATTATAGGTGCTTATTAAAAATGATTGGAACAAATGTAAAGTTAATGAAAAAATTATTAGTTTATTAAAACAACATAATGTTATTTATTTCAAATTCTATCATTTAATTTAGCAAACACATCTGTAATACAGCTGCAGTGTAGAGCAAGACATCTGTACTCTGTTACATTAAAGTGAATGACTAAAATTCAGCAAAGATATATAACCGCAACATACGTTCACGATCTTGTCGTACTTCTTCCTGAAGCTGCAACTCTTGTGAGAGTGAAGACATTACACTGTGTAATAATTAGGATCATCTCCAGACTGTGTGCAAAATATTTGTACACAGAGTTAGACATCCTGGCTTCATCAGAGATGGTAACTACTTAGAACACTGTTCTATACAACAGACACCCGGGTTTATGACACGTTCACCGCTAGTTCTTACTTCTATATAGTGTAAGCAACATAGATCTTAGCTGTATATAATTAGAATCAAAACTAAAATAAGATAAAGTTATTGATCACCAGATTTTAGATAAGCAAAGTAATTATATTATAGTTTTCGTTCAATATTTGAAACAAATACAGCAAATACTGGCATCATATTAAAATAAAATTTAAATGCCAATAGTTTTGCATTTGCAAATACAACTTGTAGCCTTCCCTGGTACACACACACATACACACACACACACACACACACACACACACACACACACACACACACATATCACACACACACACACACACACACACATACACACATTTACAACCTCTCAACAAGATTTTTAGTTGTCTTCAGAGGCGATGAATTTACTCTCTCTGTCTCTCTCTCTCTCATTCATTGTCGTGTCTCTTCTTACCTACATTTGTTTTAATCAACAATATTGTAATAATGGCATCTTTCAATTTCTTTCAAGTCATTTTTTTTTACTTTCCCTCAGTAACACTTTTCCTTCTAAACTCATGTACTTCCCTTCCCTCTACACTCATGTACTTCCCTTCCCTCTACACTTATGTACTTTCCTTCCCTCTACACTCATGTACTTCCCTTCCCTCTACACTCATGTACTTCCCTTCCCTTTACACTCGTGTTCTTCCCTTCTCTCTACACTCCTGTACTTCCCTTCCCTTCCCTCTACACTCATGTACTTCCCTTCCCTCTACACTTACGTAGTTCCCTTCCCTCTACACTTACGTACTTCCCTTCCCTCTACACTTACGTGTACTTCCCTTCGCTCTACACTCATGTACTTCCCTTCCCTCTACACTCATGTACTTCCCTTCCCTCTACACTCATGTACTTCCCTTCCCTCTACACTCATGTACTTCCCTTCCCTCTACACTTACGTACTTCCCTTCGCTCTACACTCATGTACTTCCCTTCCCTCTACACTCGTTACTCTCCTCTTCCTTCTACACTTCATTACTTCCCTTCGATCTACTTCCTGTTACTTACCTTCCTCTCACCCTCCTCTTCATCTCACCCTCCTCCTTCCTCTCACCTCTCCTCCCTCTCCCTCCACTCCTCTCCCTCCATCCTTCTCTCACACCTCTCCTTCACTCACCTCCTCTCACCTCTCCCTCCACCTCTCTCTCACCTCCATCCTCACCACCTCTCCTCCTACTCTCTCCCTCCACCTCTCCTCTCACCCTCTCCTTCCACTCTCACCTCCATCTTCACTCTCCCCTCCACTTCTCTCCCTCCACCTCTCCCTCACCCTCCTCCCTCCACCCTCCATCCTTCACCTCTCCCTCCACCTCTCCCTCCACCTTAACTCACTGTCAACATTTCTCATTGTTCATCTTCTTACCCTCATTCTTCACTCTCACCCTCCATCCTTCACTCTCACCCTCCATCCTTCACTCTCACCCTCCATCCTTCACTCTCACCCTCCATCCTTCACTCTCACCCTCCATCCTTCACTCTCACCCTCCATCCTTCACTCTCACCCTCCATCCTTCACTCTCACCCTCCATCCTTCACTCTCACCCTCCAGCCTTCACTCTCACCCTCCATCCTTCACCCTCCATCCTTCACTCTCACCCTCCATCCTTCACTCTCACCCTCCATCCTTCACTCTCACCCTCCACCTTCCTCTCACCCTCCATCCTTCACTCTCACCCTCCATCCTTCATCTCACCCTCCATCCTTCACTCTCACCCTCCATCCTTCACTCTCACCCTCCATCCTTCACTCCACCCTCCATCCTTCCTCTCACCCTCCATTCTTCACTCTCACCTCCATCCTTCACTCTCACCCTCCAGCCTTCACTCTCACCTCCATCCTTCACTCTCACCCTCCATCCTTCATCTCACCCTCCATCCTTCACTCTCACCCTCCTTCACTCTCACCCTCCTTCACTCTCACCCTCCTTCACTCTCACCCTCCAGCCTTCACTCTCACCCTCCATCCTTCACCTCCATCCTTCACTCACCCTCCATCCTTCCTCTCACCCTCCATCCTTCCTCTCACCTCCATTCTCATTTCACCTCCATCCTTCACTCACCTCCATCTTCACTCTCACCCTCCATCCTTCACTCCACCTCCATCCTTCACTCTACCTCCACTTCCTCTCACTCCATTCCTCTACCCTCCATCCTTCCTCTCACCCTCCATCCTTCACTCACCCTCCATCCTTCACTCTCACCCTCCATCCTTCACTCTCACCCTCCATCCTTCACTCTCACCCTCCATCCTTCACTCTCACCCTCCATCCTTCACTCTCACCCTCCATCCTTCACTCTCACCTCCATCCTTCCTCTCACCCTCCATCCTTCCTCTCACCCTCCATCCTTCCTTCACCCTCCATCCTTCACTCTCACCTCCATCCTTCCTCTCACCCTCCAGCCTCCTCCCCTCCATCTTCACTCCATCCTTCACCTCACCCTCCATCTCCTCACCTCCATCCTCACTTCACCTCCATCCTTTCACCTCAGCCTTCACTCTACCTCCATCCTTCACCCTCCATCCTTCACTCTCACCCTCCATCATCCTCTCACCTCCATCCTCCTTCACCCTCCATCCTCCTCTCACCCTCCATCCTTCACTCTACCCTCCATCCTTCACTCTCACCTCCATCCTCACTCCACCCTCCATCTTCACTCTCACCTCCATCCTTCACTCTCACCCTCCATCCTTCACTCTCACCCTCCATCCTTCCTCTCACCCTCCGCTTCACTCCCATCCTTATCTCATTCTATCCTCCATCTCTTTCCTTCCATCTTCACTCCTTATCTCTTATCGCCCTCCATTTCTTCCTTCCATCTCATCACCCTCCACCTCCATCTCTCTCCTTCCATCCCTCCCTCCCACCCTCCATCTCTCTCTCCTACCATCCCTCCCTCCCACTCCATCCTCTCTCGTAACCATCTTCTCTCCTACCATCCTCCCTCCACCCTCCATTCTCTTCTACATCCCTCCTCACACTCCATCTTTCTCTCTTCTACTATCCCTCCCTCCACCTCCATCTTTTCCTTCCATCCTCCCTCCACTCCACCTTTCTCTCTCTCCTACCATCTCTCCCTCCCATCCTCCATCATTCTCCTCTCTCCCGTATCCTCTCCCCACCCTCCATTTTCTGTTTCCCTACATCTATCCCTCCCTCCCACCCTTCTTCCATCCCACCCTCCCTCCCTCTATCCTCCCTCCTGCATAACTCCCCCTCCCTCCATCTCTCCACCCACCCTCCTCCATCCCTCCACTCTAGAGTATGAACAAGGAATTTAAAATAGATGATTGATGAGACTTTAAATATCAGATTTTTTTTGAGGAGAGAGAAGGATGGTAAGTGGCTAGACTATGGAGTATTGTGAAGGATGGTAAGTGGCTAGACTATGGAGTATTGTGAAGGATGGTAAGTGGCTAGACTATGGAGTATTGTGAAGGATGGTAAGTGGCTAGACTATGGAGTATTGTGAAGGATGGTAAGTGGGTAGACTATGGAGTATTGTGAAGGATGGTAAGTGGCTAGACTATGGAGTATTGTGAAGGATGGTAAGTGGCTAGACTAGGGAGTATTGTGAAGGATGGTAAGTGGCTAGACTATGGAGTATTGTGAGGGATGGTAAGTGGCTAGACTAGGAGTATTGTGAAGGATGGTAAGTGGCTGAGACTAGGAGTATTGTGAAGGATGGTAAGTGGCTAGACTAGGAGTATTGTGAAGGATGGTAAGTGGCTAGACTAGGAGTATTGTGAGGGATGGTAAGTGGCTGGAGACTAGAGAATATATTGAAGGATGGTAAGTGGCTAAGACTAGGAGTATTGTGAAGGATGGTAAGTGGCTAGACTAGGGGTATTGTGAAGGATGGTAAGTGGCTGGACTAGAGAATATATTGAAGGATGGTAAGTGGCTAGACTAGGGAGTATTGTGAAGGATGGTAAGTGGCTAGACTAGGGAGTATTGTGAAGGATGGTAAGTGGACTAGACTAGGAGTATTGGAAGGATGGTAAGTGGCTAGACTAGGGAGTATTGTGAAGGGATGGTAAAGGAGTGGAAGCTAGACTAGGGAGTATTGTGAAGGGATGGTAAGTGGCTAGACTAGGGAGTATTGTGAGGATGGTAGAGATGAGCTAGACTAGGGAGTATTGTGAGGGATGGTAAGTGGCTAAGACTAGGGAGTATTGTGAAGGATGGTAAGTGGCTAGACTAGGGAGTATTGTGAGGATGGTAAGTGGCTAGACTAGGGAGTATTGTGAAGGATGGTAAGTCACTAGGAGTTTTGAAGGATGTTGAGACTAGGAGTATTGTGAAGGATGGTAAGTGGCTAGACTAGGAGTATTGTGAAGGATGGTAAGTGGCTAGACTAGGGAGTATTGTGAAGGATGGTAAGTGGCTAGACTAGGGAGTGTTGTGAAGGATGGTAAGTGGCTAGACTAGGAAGTTTTGTGAGGGATGGTAAGTGGCTAGACTAGGGGTATTGTGAGGGATGGTAAGTGGCTAGACTAGGGAGTATTGTGAAGGATGGTAAGTGGCTAGACTAGGGGGTATTGTGAGGGATGGTAAGTGGCTAGACTAGGGAGTATTGTGAAGGATGGTAAGTGGCTGGAGACTAGAGAATATATTGAAGGATGGTAAGTGGCTAGACTAGGGAGTATTGTGAAGGATGGTAAGTGGCTAGACTATGGAGTATTGTGAGGGATGGTAAGTGGCTAGACTAGGGAGTATTGTGAAGGATGGTAAGTGGCTGGAGACTAGAGAATATATTGAAGGATGGTAAGTGGCTAGACTAGGGAGTATTGTGAAGGATGGTAAGTGGCTAGACTAGGGAGTATTGTGAGGGATGGTAAGTGGCTGGAGACTAGAGAATATATTGAAGGATGGTAAGTGGCTAGACTAGGGAGTATTGTGAAGGATGGTAAGTGGCTAGACTAGGGAGTATTGTGAAGGATGGTAAGTGGCTAGACTAGGGAGTATTGTGAGGGATGGTAAGTGGCTAGACTAGGGAGTATTGTGAAGGATGGTAAGTGGCTAGACTAGGGAGTATTGTGAGGGATGGTAAGTGGCTGGAGACTAGAGAATATATTGAAGGATGGTAAGTGGCTAGAGACTAGGGAGTATTGTGAGGGGATGATAAGTGGCTTGGGACTAGTGAATATAGTGAGGGATCAGAGGCACCGAAGAGCTCTGAGGAATTGATGCAAGTGTGTGAGGGATTGATGCAGGTGTGTGAGGGGTTGATTGAGGTGGGTGAGGGGGTTGATGCAGGTGTATGAGGGGTTGATGCAGGTGTGTGAGGGGTTGATGCAGGTGTGTGAGGGGTTAATGCAGGTGTGTGAGGGATTGATGCAGGTGTGTGAGGGGTTGATGCAGGTGTGTGAGGGGTTAATGCAGGTGTGTGAGGGATTGATACAGGTGTGTGAGGGGTTGATTGAGGTGGGTGAGGGGTTGATGCAGGTGTGTGAGGGGTTGATGCAGGTGTGTGAGGGGGTTGATGCAGGTGTGTGAGGGGATTGATGCAGGTGTGCGAGGGGGTTGATGCAGATGTTTGAGGGGTTGATACAGTTACCTGTAGACAAATAAGGATTGATCCAAGGAAGATGAGGTAACTCCGTTTTCTTGGACTACGAAGCCTTGACTAGTAACGTGGCTTGGTTGGCAGAGTCCTCTGCTCACACGCTGAAGGTCCAGGATCGATCCCGGGCACTGGTAAAACGTGGAGCATATTTCGTTACACCTGCTGTCCCTGTTCACCTAGAAGTTAATAAGTACCCGGTTGTTAGTAGACTGGTGTGGGTCGCATCTTGGGGGTACATAAAAATTATTACAATTATTATTATTATTATTATTATTATTATTATTATTATTATTATTATTATTATTATTATTATTATCATCGTCAAAGCATTTGAATGGAAGGAGAGGGAGGAGTAGTGAAGGTTCTGAACAGGTGAACATCACATGAATCTTTTGACTGGTCAAGTGAACACCATCTGAGCTTGGTAACTGGTCAAGTGAACACCATCTGAGCTTGGTGACTGGTCAAGTGAACACCATCTGAGCTTGGTGACTGGTCAAGTGAACACCATCTGAGCTTGGTGACTGGTCAAGTGAACACCATCTGAGCTTGGTGACTGGTCAAGTGAACACCATCTGAGCTTGGTGACTGGTCAAGTGAACACCATCTGAGCTTGGTGACTGGTCAAGTGAACACCATCTGAGCTTGGTGACTGGTCAAGTGAACACCATCTGAGCTTGGTGACTGGTCAAGTGAACACCAAAAGTTACTGCAATATTATGCAGAGAGTGTATGAAGGGAGTGAGTCAGTACCGATCAGTCAGCAGAGATCGTAACTGAAGCCTCTGGCCAGGTTGCTGCTCTGTTCTAGTATGCACATAACTTTATCTTACTGTTCTTCTCAGAAGATCTTTTTCAATATGTCCGAAAATTAGTTGATTTGGCTCATATAATTTGACTTGAACTGACGTGCTTGGGTCCTCACCTTTCGTTCTTCCAATGGCAGGGACTCTCGCCTACCCCCACTTGCACTGGAGGTCTTCTCCCTTACTTTGTCCTATCTCCATACTCACCAACATCTCCCTTCTCCCTCCTCCTCCGAAGTCAGGGACTCTCCCACCACCACTTACAGTGGTAGTTCTCCCTCGTCTATTGTCCCTCCCACTTCCCTTCCTCTCCCCACTCACCTTCAGTGGAGCCTCAGACCACCAGCACTCAGATAAGACGCCTCCGACCACCAGCACTCAGATAAGACGCCTCCGACCACCAGCACTCAGATAAGACGCCTCCGACCACCAGCACTCAGATAAGACGCCTCAGACCACCAGCACTCAGATAAGACGCCTCAGACCACCAGCACTCAGATAAGACGCCTCAGACCACCAGCACTCAGATAAGACGCCTCCGACCACCAGCACTCAGATAAGACGCCTCCGACCACCAGCACTCAGATAAGACGCCTCCGACCACCAGCACTCAGATAAGACGCCTCCGACCACCAGCACTCAGATAAGACGCCTCCGACCACCAGCACTCAGATAAGACGCCTCCGACCACCAGCACTCAGATAAGACGCCTCCGACCACCACAGCACTCAGATAAGACGCCTCGACCACCAGCACTCAGATAAGACGCCTCCGACCACCAGCACTCAGATAAGACGCCTCCGACCACCAGCACTCAGATAAGACGCCTCCGACCACCACCAGCACTCAGATAAGACGCCTCCGACCACCAGCACTCAGATAAGACGCCTCCGACCACCAGCACTCAGATAAGACGCCTCCGACCACCAGCACTCAGATAAGACGCCTCCGACCACCAGCACTCAGATAAGACGCCTCCGACCACCAGCACTCAGATAAGACGCCTCCGACCACCACCAGCACTCAGATAAGACGCCTCCGACCACCAGCACTCAGATAAGACGCCTCCGACCACCAGCACTCAGATAAGACGCCTCCGACCACCAGCACTCAGATAAGACGCCTCCGACCACCAGCACTCAGATAAGACGCCTCCGACCACCAGCACTCAGATAAGACGCCTTCATCACATTCTTGACACAAATGCAAGAGCCCCTCACCTTAGCATTTACATATGACTCTCCATCTTCACTGGAACACTCACATGCCTCCTTCATATCCTTGTCTTGGAATGAGATATGTAAACCTAGTCTTTTATTCTCCTCCTTTATGTTTGCATACAGGTGGTTGTAGTTTATTTTATTTGTGCTTAAGAAGAGAATTTTTCTTGATGTTTACAAAAAAAATAGCTTTTTCGATAGGCAGTTTTCTTGTTATGTTTTGATAGGTAAAAACAGTATTTGATCCCCATTTCTATATTTCAAATAGGTAATACGAGTAATGGATACTGGTTTCCAATTTCTATTTTTCGAAAATTAGAAGCAATATCAGAATATCATATTTACACACTTTTTATACATAGTCGAACTTTCATGTTATACATTTCTTTAAAGATATCTCAAGTTTATTTTTGGTTCCACTTTAACTCTGGTTCTACTTTTTGAAAGAACATTCCCTTTTATTTTTAAATGTTTCAAATACCATCTGTATATTTATAGATTTTGACAAAATTGTGCAAAATTTATATACTAAATATTTAGGAATTGTGCCTGAGTTTACCAAGTCTAATGTATGTGTAAGATAGAGTTTACGCATACATATGTATGATAGTTCATGTATACTCGTACAATATACTAGTATATATTAGCTCAATAACTATTGCCAATGTAAATTATCTCTTGTATAATAATTAGTTTCAGGAATATTTTAAGTGAGCTTTCAGGAACCAAAATGGATAGTTTCAGGAACCATAATGGATAGTTTCAGGAACCATAATGGATAGTTTCAGGAACCATAATGGATAGTTTCAGGAACCATAATGGATAGTTTCAGGAAACACAATGAATAGTTTCAGGACACAGTGGATAGTTTCAAGACACACAGTGGATAGTTTCAAGACACACAGTGGATAGTTTCAAGACACACAGTGGATAGTTTCAGTACCCCATGGAAAGTTTCCGGCGCAACAATTGTGGATAGTTTCAGTGACACCTAACGGTAGTCTCAAGAAAATTATTGGTTAGAGTCATGAATATCAGTGGGTAGTTTCAAGAACATCAGTGGGTAGTTTCAAGAACATCAGTGGGTAGTTTCAAGAACATCAGTGGGTAGTTTCAAGAACATCAGTGGGTAGTTTCAAGAACATCAGTGGGTAGTTTCAAGAACATCAGTGGGTAGTTTCAAGAACATCAGTGGGTAGTTTCAGTTATTCTAATAGGTACATCATAAGGTTGTTTCAGGGACATCAATGGCAAGCTTCAAACATCAGTGGGTAGTTTCAGGAACATCAGTGGGAAGTTTCAATAACAATGGACAGCTTTAAGGACATCAATGGGAAATTTCAGGGACATTATTTGATACTTTCAGGGACATCATGCGACAGTTTCAGGGGCTTCATATGACAGTTTCAGGATCACATGACAGTTTCATGATTACATGACAGTTTCATGATTACATGACAGTTTCAGAGATATATGACAGTGTCATATAACAATATGACCATTTCAGGATCATATGACAATTTCAGTGACATATGACAGTTTCAGGAACATCATGCGACAGTTTCAGGGACATCACATGACAGTTTCAGAGATATATGACAGTTTCAGGGACATTATATGGTAATTTCGAGGATCACAATGCATTGTTTCAGGTGCACTAATGAGTAGCTTGATATCCGAATGGGTAGTTTCAGGGCAGTTAACGGGTAGTTCAAGAGACATCAATCGGTAGTTTCAGGGATACCTTTAGGTATTTTCAAGGTCATCAATGTGCAGTTTCAGTGATATCAACGGATAGTTTCAGTGACATCAATGGATAGTTTTAGGTAAGTCAATGGGTAGTTTCAGGTACATCAATGTGTAGTTTCAGGTACATCAATGGGTAGTTGCAGATACATCAATAAGTAGTTTCAGGTACATCAATGAGTAGTTTCAGATACATCAATGGGTAGTTTCATGTACATCAATGGGTAGTTTCAGATACATCAATGGGTAGTTTCAGGTACATCAATGCGTAGTTTCAGGTACGTCAATGGGTAGTTTCAGGTACATCAATGTGTAGTTTCAGGTATATCAATGGGTAGTTTCAGGTACATCAATGGGTAGCTTCAGGTATATCAATGGGTAGTTTCAAGTACGTCAATGAGTAGTTTCAGGTATATCAATGGGTAGTTTCAGGTACATCAATGGGTAGTTTCAGGTGCATCAATGGGTAGTTTCAGGTACATCAATGCGAAGTTTCAGGTACGTCAATGGGTAGTTTCAGGTACATCAGTGAGTAGTTTCAGGTACATCAATGGGTAGTTTCAGGTACGTCAATGGGTAGTTTCAGGTACATCAATGGGTAGTTTCAGGTGCATCAATGGGCAGTTTCAGGTATATCAATGGGTAGTTTCAGGTACGTCAATGGGTAGTTTCAGGTACATCAGTGAGTAGTTTCAGGTACATCAATGGGTAGTTTCAGGTATATCAATGGGTAGTTTCAGGTACATCAATGGGTAGTTTCAGGTATATCAATGGGTAGTTTCAGGTACATCAATGGGTAGATTCAGGTACATCAATGGGTAGTTTCAGATACATCAATGATTATTTTTCGGAGGCATCAATGAGTAGTTTCAGGGACATCAATGGTAAATAGTTAATTAACGAAAATTAATTAACTCGCAACGTTGTATTGCGAGTCGTGCGTGAAGCTTTTGTGCGTCATGCGTGAAGCTTTTGTGTTTTATGCGTGAAGCTTTTGTGCTTCATGCGTGAAGCTATTGTGCTTTATGCGTGAAGCTTTTGTGCTTCATGCGTAAAGCTTTTGTGATTCATGCGTAAAGCTTTTGTGCTTCATACGTGAAGTTTTTGTGCTTCATGTGTGAAGTTTTTGTGCTTCATACGTAAAGCTTTTGTGCGTCATGTGTGAAGCTTTTGTGCGTCATGCGTGAAGCTTTTGTGCTTTATGCGTGAAGGTTTTGTGCTTCATGCGTGAAGTTTTTGTGCGTCATGTGTGAAGCTTTTGTGCTTCATACGTAAAGCTTTTGTGCTTTATGCGTGAAGCTTTTGTGCTTTATGCGTGAAGCTTTTGTGCTTCATGCGTGAAGTTTTTGTGCATTGTTTCAGGTGCACTAATGAGTAGCTTGATATCCGAATGGGTAGTTTCAGGGCAGTTAACGGGTAGTTCAAGAGACATCAATCGGTAGTTTCAGGGATACCTTTAGGTATTTTCAAGGTCATCAATGTGCAGTTTCAGTGATATCAACGGATAGTTTCAGTGACATCAATGGATAGTTTTAGGTAAGTCAATGGGTAGTTTCAGGTACATCAATGTGTAGTTTCAGGTACATCAATGGGTAGTTGCAGATACATCAATAAGTAGTTTCAGGTACATCAATGAGTAGTTTCAGATACATCAATGGGTAGTTTCATGTACATCAATGGGTAGTTTCAGATACATCAATGGGTAGTTTCAGGTACATCAATGCGTAGTTTCAGGTACGTCAATGGGTAGTTTCAGGTACATCAATGTGTAGTTTCAGGTATATCAATGGGTAGTTTCAGGTACATCAATGGGTAGCTTCAGGTATATCAATGGGTAGTTTCAAGTACGTCAATGAGTAGTTTCAGGTATATCAATGGGTAGTTTCAGGTACATCAATGGGTAGTTTCAGGTGCATCAATGGGTAGTTTCAGGTACATCAATGCGTAGTTTCAGGTACGTCAATGGGTAGTTTCAGGTACATCAGTGAGTAGTTTCAGGTACATCAATGGGTAGTTTCAGGTACGTCAATGGGTAGTTTCAGGTACATCAATGGGTAGTTTCAGGTGCATCAATGGGCAGTTTCAGGTATATCAATGGGTAGTTTCAGGTACATCAGTGAGTAGTTTCAGGTACATCAATGGGTAGTTTCAGGTATATCAATGGGTAGTTTCAGGTACATCAATGGGTAGTTTCAGGTATATCAATGGGTAGTTTCAGGTACATCAATGGGTAGATTCAGGTACATCAATGGGTAGTTTCAGATACATCAATGATTATTTTTCGGAGGCATCAATGAGTAGTTTCAGGGACATCAATGGTAAATAGTTAATTAACGAAAATTAATTAACTCGCAACGTTGTATTGCGAGTCGTGCGTGAAGCTTTTGTGCGTCATGCGTGAAGCTTTTGTGTTTTATGCGTGAAGCTTTTGTGCTTCATGCGTGAAGCTATTGTGCTTTATGCGTGAAGCTTTTGTGCTTCATGCGTAAAGCTTTTGTGATTCATGCGTAAAGCTTTTGTGCTTCATACGTGAAGTTTTTGTGCTTCATGTGTGAAGTTTTTGTGCTTCATACGTAAAGCTTTTGTGCGTCATGTGTGAAGCTTTTGTGCGTCATGCGTGAAGCTTTTGTGCTTTATGCGTGAAGGTTTTGTGCTTCATGCGTGAAGTTTTTGTGCGTCATGTGTGAAGCTTTTGTGCTTCATACGTAAAGCTTTTGTGCTTTATGCGTGAAGCTTTTGTGCTTTATGCGTGAAGCTTTTGTGCTTCATGCGTGAAGTTTTTGTGCTTCATACGTAAAGCTTTTGTGCGTCATGCGGGAAGCTTTTGTGCTTCATACGTAAAGCTTTTGTGCGTCATGTGTGAAGCTTTTGTGCGTCATGCGTGAAGCTTTTGTGCGTCATGCGTGAAGTTTTTGTGCTTCATACGTAAAGCTTTTGTGCGTCATGTGTGAAGCTTTTGTGCGTCATGCGTGAAGCTTTTGTGCGTCATGCGTGAAGTTTTGTGCTTCATGTGTGAAGCATTTGTGCTTCATGTGTGAAGCATTTGTGCTTCATGTGTGAAGCATTTGTGCGTCATACGTGAAGTTTTTGTGCTTGACGATGCAGTTGGTATATCCCGAGCGTCCAACATTTGCATAATGTCTGCATTAAGTGTCCGATGTACTTTCTCGGTATTTTATATATCCTGACCTCGTTCCTTACTGTGTGTGTGTTAGTTACCATTTTGTCCTAGGCACATGTCGATTAGACACTAGGCCTGTTGTGTGTGTGTGTACTTACCTACGTGTAACTGCAGGTGTCGAGTCCTGGCTCCTCTCTAACCCCTATCAATAAATCCATTCATACATGTAACCTTGCACACACACACACACTCCAACAGCACCTAAATCCCCAAAACTCACTCGTCTCCACTCACTCCCATCCAAAGCACTCACGTAAGCCTCATCATAGTGCCTAAATTCTGAGGGAGAGGATGCTGCAGTACAGTGTATCATCTCAACTGTGATGTCAATACCAGCGACTGAATGAATGATGGAGAATGTGTTTCCTCTTGTGTGTGTGTACTCACCTAATTGTGGTTGCAGGGGTCGAGACTCAGCTCCTGGCCCCGCTTCTTCGCTGTCCGCGCGCGTGTGTGTGTAAGAGGGAGAGATCGTCTCTTTATTTTTTAATAACCTGAGAGGTAATTTGCGTGGCCGATCACGTCTCATGGAATATCAATAGAAAATAAACTTCCACTTGATATATCAATATTTTTTTTAACCACTTATGCCAACGGTACACTTGTGTTTGCACAAATATCAATTTTGGTCTAGATAACTGCAAATAATGTTTACAGCACCATCATGATCCTAACACCAAAACTAATGTTTCAAACGCCATTATGACCCTAACACCCTAACACCACAAATAAGGGGATGTAAATAGCGTGCTAAAAATATCTAGCATAGACAGGACTCGCAGCAATGGCTTTAAGTTGGAAAAAGTCAGATTCAGGAAGGATATGGAAAGCACTGGTTTGGTAATAGAGTTGTGGATGAGTGGAACAAACTCCCGAGTACCGTCATAGAAGCTAAGACGTTGTATAGTTTTAAAAATAGGTTGGATAAATACATGAGTGGGTGTGGGTGGGTGTGAGTTGGACCTGACTAGCTTGTGCTATTAGGTCAGATGCCGTGCTTCTCCCTTAAGTGACCTGACAAGGTTAAGGGTGGGAGAATTTGACCTGCCTCGCATGGGCCAGTAGGCCTGCCGCAGTGTTCCTTCTTTCTTATGTTCCTATGTTCTTAACACCATCATGATACTAACACTACAAATAATGTTTCTAACACCATCATGACCCTAACACCACAAATAATGTTTCCAGCGCCATCATGACCCCTAACACCACAAATAATGGTTGTAACACCATCATGACTCCTAACACGACAAATAATGGTTGTAACACCATCATGACTCCTAACACCACAAATGTTTCTAACACCATCATGACCCTAACACCACAAATGTTTCTAACACCATCATGACCCTAACACCACAAATGTTTCTAACACCATCATGACCCTAACACCACAAATGTTTCTAACACCATCATGACCCTAACACCACAAATAATGTTTCTAACACCATCATGATCCTAACACCACAAATGTTTCTAACACCATCATGATCCTAACACACATCGACACTGACGATTAAATACTTAACAGAACACAAAATCAACGATCTGGAGAGGCCATCAGACTCCCCCTCAAACCTAAACCCATTAAGGATGGGAGGAATATTCCTCGTGAAACCTTGATAAACCCACTGAAAGGCTTCAGACAGCGCCGCCCCCCGTGTTGTGGAAGCCACAGGTGGCTTCCCCAGATTCAGATTGTCGGGGGAAATTTTCAGAGCACTGAAGACTGATGGCCAGGGATTAAATAAAAGAGAGAGCATTGTATATTTATCAATAAATATTTATATGTACGCTTTTAGTACGTTCAATATAGATAGCTGTGCAGGTCTTTAGATATTTTCGGTAAGTATTAAATCTACGCTTGTATTTTACTGCTCAGTCAACGTTATGATTCGCAAAATAAAGAAATAAGATATTTAGAGTTTACTTAGTCTTATTTACCCATCTTCATCTTACTATTTATTTTCTCGCCTTCTCCATCTTCATCTCTCCTCCCTCCCCTTCTGTATCTTCTTTTAAATTTTCACACCCTTTTTCGTCTGCATCACTGCCTCCCTCTGTACACTTTTGTTCCCCTTCCTACCTGAACACTCCCCTCTCCCTCAGCTGCACCACTGCTCCCCCTCCCAACCTGAACACTCCCCTCTCCCTCAGCTGCACCACTGCTCCCCCTCCCTACCTGAACACTCCCCTCTCCCTCAGCTGCACCACTGCTCCCCCTTCCTACCTGAACACTCCCCTCTCCCTCAGATGCACCACTGCTCCCCCTCCCTACCTGAACACTCCCCTCTCCCTCAGCTGCACCACTGCTCCCCCTCCCTACCTGAACACTCCCCTCTCCCTCAGCTGAACCACTGCTCCCCCTCCCTACCTGAACACTCCCCTCTCCCTCAGCTGCACCACTGCTCCCCCTTCCTACCTGAACACTCCCCTCTCCCTCAGCTGCACCACTGCTCCCCCTCCCTACCTGAACACTCCCCTCTCCCTCAGCTGCACCACTGCTCCCCCTCCCTACCTGAACACTCCCCTCTCCCTCAGATGCACCACTGCTCCCTCTCCCTCAGCTGCATAACTGCCCTCCTCCCTCAGCTGCACCACTGCCCCCCTGCCTCAGCTGCACCACTGCCCTCCTCCCTCAGCTGCACCACTGCCCTCCTCCCTCAGCTGCACCACTGCCCCTCCCTCAGCTGCACAACTGTTTCCCTCCCTCAGCTGCACCACTGCCCCCTCTCTCAGCTGCACCACTACCCCTCCCTCAGCTGCACCACTGCCCCCTCCCTCAGCTGCACCACTGCCCCCTCCCTCAGCTGCACCACTGCCCCTCCCTCATCTGCAACACTGCTCCTCCTCCCTCAGCTGCACCACTGCCCCCTCCCTCAGCTGCACCACTGCTCCCTCCTCATCGGCACCACTGCTCCCCCTCCCTCAGCTGCACCACTGCCCCTCCTTCAGCTGCACCACTGCCCCCTCCCTCAGCTGCACTACTGCTCCCCTCCCTCATCGGCACCACTTCTCCCCTCCCTCAGCTGCACCACTGCCCCCTCCTTCAGCTGCACCACTGCCTCCCTCCTTCAGCTGCACCACTGCCCCCTCCTTCAGCTGCACCACTGCTCCCCTCCCTCAGCTGCACCACTGCCCCCTCCCTCAGCTGCACCACTGCCCCCTCCTTCAGCTGCACCACTGCTCCCCTCCCTCAGCTGTACCACTGCCTCCCTCCCTCAGCTGCACCACTGCCCCCTCCCTCAGCTGCACTACTGCTCCCCCTCCCTCATCGGCACCACTTCTCCCCTCCCTCAGCTGCACCACTGCCCCTTCCTTCAGCTGCACCACTGCCCCCTCCTTCAGCTGCACCACTGCTCCCCTCCCTCAGCTGCACCACTGCCTCCCTCCTTCAGCTGCACCACTGCCCCCTCCTTCAGCTGCACCACTGCTCCCCCTCCCTCAGCTGCACCACTGCCCCCTCCCTCAGCTGCACCACTGCCCCCCACTAGACACATCAAGTGTTAGACTCGAGGTATACAACTTGTCACATGAGTCAAGTGCGTCACCCAGGGCCACCATCTGCTCACATCACTCATTACTTATTGGGGTCACCAGAAGAGGGAAGGGAGAGACGAAAGAGAGAAGGGAAGGGAAATACGAAGGAGAGAAGGGAAGGGAAAGACGTGGGAGAAGGGAAATATTAAAGACAGAGAAGAGGGAAAAGATGGAGGGAATGGAGTAACTGATGAATTATGAAGAGATGAAAGGGAAGGAGACACAGAGAAATGAAAGGAAGAGGGAGATTGAGGTTGAGAATGGGCGGAAGGAACAAGTGAAGCAGATGGAAGTCCTTCTTGAGAGCGTTAATTCTGTGGGATTGAGCAGGGTAGAATAAAGGAAAGAGGAAAGGGAGGAGGGATGGAGGGTGTGAGCGAGGGAAGGAGGAAGAGAGTAGTAGTATCCATCACTATGAGGCAAGCGGATAGCTTACTATTGCAGGTGTTTGACAACTAGTCAGATATGAAATAAGTAGATCACATGTTAGTAGAGCCACGACCAGAGTTATGTTAGTGGTGTGTCGTCTTCAGTGTGTGTAGATTCAGGAGCATATATCTGCCGAGGATAAATTTAAGTAGCTCCGTTATGAAAAACTTGAGGAAATAATGGCTAAAACGGAGTATTCAATAGATCAAACAACTAATGTGAAAGACTTAGGAGTGATAATATCAGAAGATCTCGCCTTCAAGGATCTCAACAATATCATTTATTACATGTGTAAAGGAAAATGATACAATGGATAATTAGAATTTTCAGAACAAGGGATGCCATGCTAATAATGATCCTCTTTAGGTAACTTTTTCTTTCTTGGCTGGAATACTACTGTACAATAACAGCCCCATTCAAGGCAGGTGAAATTTACAGATCTAGAGAATGTATAGAGAACCTTCACTGCGTGTATTAGTTCAGTCAAGAATCTTAATTAAGGAAAACGTTTGAAATCGCTTGATCTGTACTCCCTTGAACGCAGGCGAGAAAGATGCATCATAAGCTATACATGAAAAATCGACTTAGAGAGACTGATCCCAAATCTGCACACAGAAATCACTCCCGACGAAATCACACTGCAAACGGTGCAGCAAACCCCAATGAAAAGCAGGGGCACCATGAATACACTAAGAGAAAACACAAAAAGTGTCCAGAGCCCAAGACTGTTCAACAGCATCCCGTCATACATAAGAAGAATTACCAACAGAACCCTGGTTGTCTTCAAGAGAGAACTGGACAAATACCTAAAGTCAGTGCCAGATCAGCTGGGCTGTGGTTCATACGTTGGATTGCGTGCGGCCAGTAGTAACAGTTTGGTTCAACAGGCCATGATCCACTGGGAGGCCTGGTCGAGGACCAGGCCGTGGGGGCGTTGACCCTCGAAACAAATTCCAGGTAGACTCCAGGTCCCGACTTCAGTGTGTATTATTAAAGGAGCCTGACTATGCTGGTGGTGTCCCGACTTCAGTGTGTATTGTGTCAATTGTTTTAAGGTTGTCAGAGGTTGTATAACTTAATACGTCTTGAAACACATTCGTCTTCTGCCACACTTTGTAAAGAAAACTTTCTTGTAGACTTTTGGCTCCTCTTTTCTTCAGTTTACAATTATAGCTGCTAGTCCCTTTAGGTATTTTCTAATGTTTCTATATTCTTACATGTGGCTGTCACGTCTACTCTTTACCTTCTATCACTCACTGAGGACAATTTTTAATGTTTTTAGTTTGTATTCTCAACTCATTAGTTATATCCTAAAAACAAGTATCTTTCGTAGAAATATTTTCTTCTGCTGTTTATTCCTCTAAAGTTTCCTCCCCTGCAATATCTTCAGAATGTCTCTCCTGATCGGATAGAAACTTTTAAAACAGATGAATCCTATATGGAAGATGATTTGCGCAGTTAATGGAGACTATAAGTGCTTAATGATTGACTATATTAAGTAATGTGTTCTAGTCTTGTTGAGTGTGTTGAGCCTAATCCTCTTGGTCCTTTTGGGAGGAATGAGTTATTAGTTTTATATTCCTTGAGGAAACTTGACTGATCCTTCTCTACCTTTTCTAAGATTTGAGGTAAAACTACTATACTTCCTGCATGCATTGAGGTACAAGGAGCTGGGCTTATTGAAATATGGAGGTACCCTTCTCGGAGCATGAAGTGGCTGATACTGGTCTAGTATTATGAGGTTTTGAGAGTTATTTTGGATCATGTCTTGATTCTACATGCGCCTTAAAATCGGACCATCAACTTTTGTAGCCCCTGACTATTCAACGTCTGTAGCCCCTGACTATTCAACGTCTGTAGCCCCTGATTATTCAGCGTCTGTTACCCCTGACTATTCAACGTCTGTAGCCCCTGACTATTCAACGTCTGTAGCCCCTGACTATTCAACGTCTGTAGCCCCTGACTATTCAACGTCTGTAGCCCTGACTATTCAACGTCTGTAGCCCCTGACTATTCAACGTCTGTAGCCCCTGACTATTCAACGTCTGTAGCCCTGACTATTCAACGTCTGTAGCCCCTGACTATTCAACGTCTGTAGCCCCTGACTATTCAACGTCTGTAGCCCAGACTATTCAACGTCTGTAGCCCCTGACTATTCAACGTCTGTAGCCCCTGACTATTCAACGTCTGTAGCCATGACTATTCAACGTCTGTAGCCCCTGACTATTCAACGTCTGTAGCCCCTGACTATTCAACATCTTATCAGAAGATATCTGTAACACTGCCGGGACAAGTGTCTTCAAGAGGAAACTGGACAAATATTTTTTACCAGGTGCCAGATCAATCAGGCTGTGGTGGATATGTGGGTCGCCTCATTACCACTCCATTCAGTTTGTAATTCTGACCATCTCTCTCAGTAACACTCATCAGAGTTACTTCCCCAACTTACGAAAAAGAATGGATGGCACAGGGAGCAAGGAACAGATAATGGAACAGAGTGCACGAAGGAGTAAACGAAAGCAGATGCCCGTGGAATAATTCAAAACTCCCGAGCCGTGGTTTATTTGCAATCTTGCTGTTAAGATTCCGTGAGTCAGCCTTTTTGTGTATGATTAATGGGGCGAAGTTGTTAACAGTGTTAAGCAACTCGGGAAAATGCCGCGGTAGTGTACGTCAGCCCTTAAAGGTCCGCCTACCCGCGCATCCATGGCCTCAAACCCGGGGTTCTTCTTCATTACTTGATGTTTATTTCTAGTCAGTGAAAGGCTCACAAGAGACACATGCCTTACAAAAATTCTCACAGATAAACCCAGTGTATCTCATCCGTTGGTAAGTTGATTTGGTATGCAGTGACACCCTCCTATACCACGAAGGTTCTGGTGTGACACCATCGGCTCTAGTAGTTTTTGTTATGGAAGAATGGCCGGGTATAACACACCATCTGGTATAACAACACCTGGTATAACACACCATCTGGTATAACGCCTGGTATAGCACACCACCTGGTATAACAACACCTGGTATAACACCTGATATAGCAGTTCTGCTAAAATCCAGCAGTTTGTTACTGCTGGAAGATAGCGCTGAATTTTGTTAAATTTATTTGTTAATACCTTTCTCACTAGACAACTGTTAAGTAGTCACCGTTGGTTCTCACTAGACAACAGTTAAGTAGTCACCATTGGTTCTCACTAGACAACTGTTAAGTAGTCACCGTTGGCTCTCACTAGACAACTGTTAAGTAGTCACCGTTGGTTCTCACTAGACAACTGTTAAGTAGTCACCGTTGGTTCTCACTAGACAACTGTTAAGTAGTCACCGTTGGTTCTCACTAGACAACTGTTAAGTACTCACCGTTGGTTCTCACTAGACAACTGTTAAGTACTCACCGTTGGTTCTCACTAGACAACTGTTAAGTAGTCACCGTTGGTTCTCACTAGACAACTGTTAAGTAGTCACCGTTGGCTCTCACTAGACAACTGTTAAGTAGTCACTGTTGGTTCTCACTAGACAACTGTTAAGTAGTCACCGTTGGTTCTCACTATACAACTGTTAAGTAGTCACCGTTGGTTCTCACTTGACAACTGTTAAGTAGCCACCGTTGGTTCTCACTAGACAACTGTTAAGTAGTCACTGTTGGTTCTCACTTGACAACTGTTAAGTAGTCACCGTTGGTTCTCACTTGACAATTGTTAAGTAGTCACCGTTGGTTCTCACTTGACAACTGTTAAGTAGTCACCGTTAGTTCTCACTTGACAACTGTTAAGTAGTCACCGTTGGTTCTCACTAGACAACTGTTGTTAAGTAGTCACCATTGGTTCTCACTTGACAACTGTTAAGTAGTCACCGTTGGTTCTCACTTGACAATTGTTAAGTAGTCACCGTTGGTTCTCACTAGACAACTGTTAAGTAGTCACCGTTGGTTCTCACTTGACAACTGCTAAGTAGTCACCGTTGGTTCTCACTAGACAACTGTTAAGTAGTCACCGTTGGTTCTAACTAGACAACTGTTAAGTAGTCACCGTTGGTTCTCACCTGACAACTGTTAAGTAGTCACCGTTGGTTCTCACTTGACAACTGTTAAGTAGTCACCGTTGGTTCTCACCTGACAGTTGTTAAATAGTCACTGTTGGTTCTCACCTGACAGTTCTTAAGTAGTCACCGTTGGTTCTCACCTGACAGTTGTTAAATAGTCACTGTTGGTTATCACCTGACAGTTCTTAAGTAGTCACCGTTTCTCACTTGGAAGCAGATAGGTAGTGTTCGCGCTCGCCTAGTTGTGGTTGCAGGCGTCGAGTCATAACTCCTGGCCCCGCCTCTTCACTGGTTGCTACTAGGTCCATTTTCTCCCTGTTCCATGAGCTTTATTATACCTCTTCTTGCAGCTATGTATGGATCCTGCCTCCACTACATCACTCTCCAGATTGTTCCACTTCCTGACAACTCTGTGACTGAAGAAATACTTCCTAACATCTCTGTAACTCATATGAGTCTTCATCTTCCAGGTGTGACCATTTGTTGTTGTGCCCCATCTCTGGAACATCCTGTCTCTGTCCACCTTGTTAATTCCTCTCAGTATTTTATATGTCGTTATCACGTCCTCCCTGTCTTCCAGTGTTGTCAGGTTTAGTTGCCTTAACCTCTCCTCATAGGACAAACTCCTTAGCTCCGGGACTAGTCTTGTTGCAAACCTTTGCACTTTCTCTAATTTCTTAAGGTGTTTGACGAGGTGGGGGTTCCTTACTGGTGCTGCATACTCCAGTATGAGCCTGACGTACACGGTGTACAGTGTCTTGAACGATTCCTTACTGAGGAGCCGGAACACTATTTTTAAGTTTGCCAGACGCCCATATGCTGCAGCAGTTATATGGTTAATGTGCGCCTCAGATGTGCTCGGTATGCATGAGGTTTGCATTCTTTGGCCTCCCTAGCGTGTATTCTGTATGCGGTCTTCTTTGCCCTTCCCCAATCTTCATGACTTTGCACTTAGTGGGGTTAAACTCCAGGAGTCAGTTGTTGGATCAGGCTTGCAGCCTATCCAGATCCCTTTGTAGTCTTGCTTGATCCTCATCTAATTGAATTCTCCTCATTAACTTCATATTATCTGCAAACAGGGACACTTTTGAATATATCCCTTCCGTCATGTCATTCACAAATACCAGAAACAGCACCGGTCCTAGGACTGACCTCTGTGGAACGCCGCTCGTCACAGGCACCCACTCTGACACCTCGTCAGGTATCATGACGTACCATGTGTGTGTGTATGTGTGTGTGTGAGAGAGATAGATAGATAGAGAGAGTGAGAGAGAGAGAGAGAGAGAGAGAGAGAGAGAGAGAGAGAGAGAGAGAGAGAGAGAGAGAGAGAGAGAGAGAGAGAGAGGAGAAAGAGAGAGAAAGGGGCAAGTATTGATTAATAATTGGTTTGCGTAATAAAAAAAAAAGATTAAAGGATTGAAAAAGTAAATATAAAATATTCCCCCACCAGAGGTGTTGAAGTAAAACTCCTGGCTGTATATCTGGACAATTACTACCCCTTTATTTCCACATACCGGTTACATAATGTAAACCTCACTCCTGGTATCTAGTATTGATAAAGTCATTATAATAAATGACAGTAGTTGCTGTGGAAGTTGGCAGCTCCCTGTCTCTTGCCTGGTCACAGCTCTCTGTATCTTGCCTGGTCACATCTTTCTGTATCTTGCCTGGTCACACCTCTCTGTCTCTTGCCTGGTCACACCTCCCCAACAACCAGTCACTTTTATTACTTCAGTTTGCTTACACTTGGGAAACTTTATTACTGCGTCACGAACACAATTTATTCTAGTTCTGTTTATTGTGTTTATCAATCAGTTCTATCATCCTAACTTGCCCTTACTTTTGTTATTAACCTCACTAGCAGTGTCCACACAGCAACAAGTAACTATCAGGCAGCACGAAGTTACCGAGTCAGTTTACCTGTTGAGAGTAATTAAGGAGGAGGCGTAAATACGCAATATTTAGGCAGCGGCTCCGGTGCTTCCACGCAACTGGGATGAGGCATGCATGCTGAATAATGCAGTATGCAAATAGCAATCGATGGTAGATGCAAGTGGGGAAGGAGAGAGAGAGAGAGGGAGAAAGAAAGGGAGAGAGAGAGAGAAAGAGAGCGAGAGAGAGAGAAGGGCAAGTAATGATTAATAATTTATTTGCGTAATAAAAAAAAGATGAACGGATTGGAAGAATGAGTAAATATAAAATATTCCCCTACTACTGTATCTATGTAAACAATATGAATGTTAATCACTGCTTCCATAGTCTCATAGGTAGACTGTCGGCGAGGAACTTGTTACCAGTGAGAGTGTGTGTGTACTCACCTTGTTGTGGTTGAAGGGGTCGATTCACAGCTCCTGGTCACTCTTCCTGCTCCATGAGCTTTATCATATCATATCCTGCCTCCACTACATCACTTCCCAAGCTATTCCACTTCCTGACAACTCTGTGACTGAAAAAATACTTCCTAACATCCCTGTGATTTATCTGAGTCTTCAAGTTCCAACTGTGTCCCCTTGTTGCTGTGTCCCATCTCTGGAACATTCTGTCTCTGTCCACCTTGTCGATTCCTCTCAGTATTTTATATGTCGTTATCATATCTCCCTATCTCTCCTGTCTTCCAGTGTTGTCAGGTCGATTTCCCTTAACCTCTCCTCGTAGGAGAAACCCCTTAGCTCCGGAACTAGTCTTGTTGCAAACCTTTGCACTTTCTCTAGCTTCCTTACATGCTTGGCTAGGTGTGCCAAGGACTCGAACCCATGCTGCTTTGGCCCGCCTCATGGTGAGCGAAAACACATGACGCTCTAACTCTCAGGTCCTGTGGGTTAGAGCGTCACGTATATTTGCTCACCATGAGGCGGGCCAAAGTAGCATGGGTTCGAGTCCTTGTCTAGTCGCAATGTTGTTACTGATCAATACCACTGGTTCGTGGTTACACTAATATATATATATATATATATATATATATATATATATATATATATATATATATTATATATATATATATTCGTGCCGAATAGGTAAAACTGGTCAATTAGCAAGAACTCATTTAAAATTAAGTCCTTTTTAATATTTTCTCTTATATATTTAAAGATGGGTCTATGAAAGATAAGATGAATCATAGAATTGACGAGGCTAAAAAGGTGAGTGGTGCACTGAAGAGTCTGTGGAGACAAAGATCTTTGTCCATGGAAGCAGAGAGTGGAATGTATGAGAGTATAGTTATATCAATGCTCTTATATGGGTGTGAAGCATGGGTTGTGAATGTTGCAACAAGGAGAAGGCAGGAGGCAGTGGAGATGTCATGTCTGAGGGCAATGTGTGGTGCGAATATAATGCAGAGAACCCGTAGTTTGGAAATTAGAAGGAGGTGCGAGATTACCAAAACTATTATCCAGAGGGCTGAGGAGGGGTTGGTGAGATGGTTCGGACATGTAGAGAGGATGGAACAAAATAGAATGACTTTGAGAGTGTATAAATCAGTAGTGGAGGGAAGGCGGGGTAGGGGTCGGCCTAGGAAAGGTTGGAGGGAGAGGGTAAAGGAGGTTTTGTGTTCGAGGGGCTTGGACTTCCAGCAAGCATGCATGAGTGTGTTAGATATGACCGAATAGAGACGAATGATTTTTAGGACTTGACTTGCTGTTGGAGTGTGAGCAAGGTAACATTTATGAAGGGATTCAGGAAAACTGGCTGGCCAGACTTGATTCCTAGAGATGGAAAGTATAGTGCCTGCACTCTGAAGGAGGGGTGTTAATGTTGCAGTTTTATAACTGTAGTGTAAGCGCGCCTCTGGCAGGACAGTGATGGAGTGAATGATGATGAAAGTTTTTCTTTTTCGGGCCACCCTGCCTTGGTGGGAAACGGCCGATGTGTTAATAAAAAATATTTAGAGATATATTTTTTCATTTATGTTAATATAAAAATTAATGATTTTTTACCAAAAGACCCTTAGGAAACTTACCTAACCTTATTATAACAAGCGCAATTTAATTTAGCCTAATCTAACTAAATATATTTTATATAGGTTTACAATAAATTAATAAACAAACACAATGAAATATACTTTTTTCGTTAGGTTCAGAATTATTTTTTTGCGAAATTACTGCATACACAAATTTTCGTTTGGCTTATTCGGCAAGAAGTGCGTTGCTATTTAAGCCAAAATCACCAGTTTTATATATTCGCCACAACACTATATATATATATATATATATATATATATATATATATATATATATATATATATATATATATATATATATATATATATATATAAATATATTAAGGGAGTTACCACCTCTAGAACTTGCTAGGGACCCTCATCCTCAGAGAAGACAATAAAAGTACCTCAAGGAAAACTCGAGGTTCTCCTCGGAGCTGTTTGAATATTTTCTTCTCCTACCACTCCCTATATATATTATATAGGTGTTTTATTAATAGACAGAATACATTGACAGAAAACATATTCTTCCAAGGATAGATGGTGATCCCGTCAGGGCAGTTTGCTGGGTTGTGGGTATTGTTGGCTGCTAGTGATCGAGGCTCTCTCTCAAATGGGCATCCAGCTGTAGCAAGGGTTCTCTTTATGATGTCGTTGACTTCGTTGTGTCTTGTATGCCAACCCTTGGTTTTGTAACAGTTAAGGTCATGTAGACCATATTGGTCGGCTTGCGCATCGCCGCAAATACACGTATATTCCGTGTGAATAGTGGCAGCAAGACGCAGAGCCACTGCAATACGGAGGGGGTCTTAGGGTCGAGGCGTGTTCCCATTGCCGAAGTGGGAACTGTTTGGAGGAAGTCCCCAGAGTGAAGTGCACTCACAGCTAGGAGACGGGCAGTCTCCCTGTCTGATGTTACAGCCCTAAGTATGTTGGCAAGTATCTTTTCAGTGATGGGGCCGTCCCAGCTTGACTGTTTGTAGGCCAGTTCTTCACTAGGTTTTGGTGTTGGAGCAGCAAGAGTCTCCCATTCAGTGATGGCACTGGTGTAGCTAGGGTCCTGTATTCCTCCTGAATCACTGAGGTTGTCTGGAAGAATTTATTTTATTAGCTCATTTGATACTATGGAAGAGGATAAGAAAGCTGGTAGGGCAATCTGGGAGGATTTGCGTACTCCCAGCCCCCCAAGTCTGACTGGAAGTGAGGCTTGAAACCACTGTCCAGCTTCAAGGGAAAGATTCAATACACTCTCTAGCATGGTCTTGAGGAGTGAGTCATATTTCTTGAGTTTCAGGCGGCTGAAGGCTGGGGAGCATCTCAGGAAGTATGTAAGTTTTGAGATTGACAGGCACCTGGTGAGTAGGTAGAAGGCATCATGTGTATCGATGTCTTTCATCCTGCCTTCCATCGTCGTGAGGTTTGAGATTTTTTCCAGGACCAGATCGATGGCATTGGGCCCAAGAGGAGCACCAAGGAGAGTGCTGTTGGCTGGATCAATGGCTCGTGCCCCTGGTAAAACAGTCCTAATGTTCTGGATCATCTGTGGATTAGTAGAAACTATTTCACATTTGGAGGGATTTGTTTATTTATTTATATATATATATATATATATATATATATATATATATATATATATATATATATATATATATATATATATATAATTAAAACAACATTTTGTAAACAAAATAGTTGAAAATTGTTGGCAACGCTCTCGCCTCACACACTGAGTGTCCATGGTACGATCCCCGACACGTGTGGAAACACTGGGCATGTTTATACCTGCTATCCCTGTGTGGGTCGCATCTTGGGGAACAAGATTGAAGGACCACCATGGAAATAAGCCAGACAATTCTGAATGACTTTCTTGGGTTATCCTGCCTCGCAAAACCTCCACGTTAAAAATAGAAATAAATCTTGTTTTATCTTAACCCGAAAAAAGATAATTCATCATAGTTATCCCTCGTTTACTTCGTTTTCTGCAAGTTCCACGTTTTCTATATAGATCTCGTTTTCTACGCGTGTGTGACAAGGAAAATATCGGCCTTCCAAATACTCACCCTCATCAACGTCTGGCTTCTTTGTGGTGTCTGAATTACGAGCTAAACTTTTGTCTGAGCTTCGGTCGATTGTCGCGTCTTCTCCTCCTCCCTCCTCCCCCTCCCTCCTCCCCCTCCCTCCTCTTGCATATTAGAATTAGACATTGGTGATTCAAAACCTAGCATTTGGAATTTTGAAGCCTCGCTGAGGCGTGTGAAGCATATTGTATCATATTGAACCTATGGATGTTCTGAATGATTTATAAAAGGACAATTATGGTGTTTCTTTTATATTTAAAGGCATGTTTTTCTCTGCCTGTTTTTTCAACACTGACACTTTATTCCGGGTCTTTTGTTATTATTTTTCTTGCTAATAGCGCTATTGTTATTTTTCTCTCAGTTTCCTTGATCCCAAATATGAAATTAATGGAGGCGATCGTTATAATAATAATAATGTTTCGTCTAATTAAGACGAAAACTTGTGAAATTTGTTTTCTGACCAAACTGTCCTTAAGCATGATCAAAAACTAAAATAAATGCTAAGTGGATATTATACTTGCATAATCAAACGAGACACAAGATACAGTCACAGAGAACATCACAGTTAAACATGACAAAAGATACAGTCACAGAGAACATTACAGTTAATAATGACATAAGATACAGTCACAGAGAACATCACAGTTAATAATGACACAAGATACAGTCACAGAGAACATCACAGTTAATAATGACACAAGATACAGTCACAGAGAACATCACAGTTAATAATGACACCAGATACAGTCACAGAGAACATCACAGTTAATAATGACACAAGATACAGTCACAGAGAACATCACAGTTAATAATGACACAAGATACAGTCACAGAGAACATCACAGTTAATAATGACACAAGATACAGTCACAGAGAACATCACAGTTAATAATGACACAAGATACAGTCACAGAGAACATCACAGTTAAACATGACAAAAGATACAGTCACAGAGAACATCACAGTTAATAATGACACAAGATACAGTCACAGAGAACATCACAGTTAATAATGACAAAAGATACAGTCACAGAGAACATCACAGTTAATAATGACACAAGATACAGTCACAGAGAACATCACAGTTAATAATGACAAAAGATACAGTCACAGAGAACATCACAGTTAATAATGACACAAGATACAGTCACAGAGAACATTACAGTTAATAATGACACAAGATACAGTCACAGAGAACATCACAGTTAATAATGACACAAGATACAGTCACAGAGAACATCACAGTTAATAATGACACAAGATACAGTCACAGAGAACATCACAGTTAATAATGACACAAGATACAGTCACAGAGAACATCACAGTTAATAATGACACAAGATACAGTCACAGAGAACATCACAGTTAATAATGACACAAGATACAGTCACAGAGAACATCACAGTTAATAATGACACAAGATACAGTCACAGAGAACATCACAGTTAATAATGACACAAGATACAGTCACAGAGAACATCACAGTTAATAATGACACAAGATACAGTCACAGAGAACATCACAGTTAATAATGACACAAGATACAGTCACAGAGAACATCACAGTTAATAATGACACAAGATACAGCCACAGAGAACATCACAGTTAATAATGACACAAGATACAGTCACAGAGAACATCACAGTTAATAATGACACCAGATACAGTCACAGAGAACATCACAGTTAATAATGACACAAGATACAGTCACAGAGAACATCACAGTTAATAATGACACAAGATACAGTCACAGAGAACATCACAGTTAATAATGACACAAGATACAGTCACAGAGAACATCACAGTTAATAATGACACAAGATACAGTACAGAGAACATCACAGTTAATAATGACACAAGATACAGTCACAGAGAACATCACAGTTAATAATGACAAAAGATACAGTCACAGAGAACATTACAGTTAATAATGACACAAGATACAGTCACAGAGAACATCACAGTTAATAATGACACAAGATACAGTCACAGAGAACATCACAGTTAATAATGACACAGATACAGTCACAGAGAACATCACAGTTAATAATGACACAAGATACAGTCACAGAGAACATCACAGTTAATAATGACACAAGATACAGTCACAGAGAACATCACAGTTAATAATGACACAAGATACAGTCACAGAGAACATCACAGTTAAGAAAAGATGAAAATGAAATTTTCTCATATCCCGAGGGGTGAGAGGACGCAAGGGAGCAATTTCTGGGCCCAGCTCCGGGGGTCCTTCAAGACCACGAGACCCTCTGCTCTGCTGCAAGAGTCGTTGGAGGTCAGGGAGTGACTCGGAGAAGAGGAAGAACCTGCAGCAAGTCAGGTAGTTGACGGGGGAGGGGGAAAGCAGCAAGGAGAGAGAGGGGAGGAAAACAGGGGGAGGGAGGGGAGGAAAACAGGGGAAGGGAGGGAGGGTAGTGGGTCTGTCCGAAGACAGCGTTATGGGGAGTTAGGTTTCCACTGGTCGGGGGAGGGAAGTTACTTCTTCTTTACTGGTCAGGTCAGGGAAGCTAGGTCTTCACTGGTCAGGCAGGGAAGTTAGGTCGTCATGGGTCGAGGGAGGGAAGTTAGGTCATTATGGGTCGAGGAAGGGAAGTTAGGTCATTATGGATCGACGGAGGGAAGTTAGGTCATTATGGGTCGAGGAAGGAAGTTAGGTCATTATGGATCGACGGAGGGAAGTTAGGTCATTATGGGTCGAGGGAGGGAAGTTAGGTCATTATGGGTCGAGGAAGGGAAGTTAGGTCATTATGGGTCGAGGGAGGGAAGTTAGGTCATTATGGATCGAGGGAGGGAAGTTAGGTCATTATGGGTCGAGGGAGGGAAGTTAGGTCATTATGGGTAGAGGGCAGGAATATTAGGTCATCATCGGTCGAAGGCAGGGAAGTCAGGTCATCATGGGTCGATTGCAGGGAAGTTAGGTCAACATGGGTAGAGGGTAGGGAAGTTAGATCATGGGTCGAGGGCCGGGTGACAGGAGACAGCGTCACCAACTTTCTCCCCAAAATGAGGCTATCGACCATCTTCTCAACTTTTGGGTGCATGGTTGAAGAGAGATAGTGAGAGAGATAGTGAAAGAGATAGCGAGAGAGAGAGAGAGAGGGAGAGATTCGTAATTACCTCAGATATTAAGGTATTCATTAATAATAATACTAATTCAAAAGATAATCATTTACTAACACACATACACACACACACACACACACACATACACACACAGTCTAGGAGAAGAAACAATAGCAAGGACAAAGGAAGTCCAAGGATCATCCAGAGGTACAGAGAGGCAATTGCTAAAAGTGCAAGAGCATGGAAAATATATAGAAAGCAAATAATGCAGGAGAACAGGGAAACGAAAAGAAGAGCCATAGACGAATAAGCATCGAAAGCCGAATCTCAGCCAACAATACTATACTGCCACATCAGAAGGAAGACAATATTAAAAGACTGGGTATTAATCAGGCTAAAGAAGGAAGGAGAGATCAGGAGTAATGAACAGAACGTCTGTGGGAGCTAATCAAAGTATTTAATGAGGTATTCTTGGAGGAAACAGGAGCATTATCTGAGAGTCAGAGGTAGAGTGCACCAACGTGTACTAGACACAATACACAGAACGGAAAAACAGGAGAAGTGCTGAAACTTCTAAGTGAGCTAGTTACCTCGGGGGCAATGTGATCAATTAACATTCCTCCATGGGTTCTGAGAAAAGTTCTGTCTGAACAACTATCCATAATCTTCAACACGTTAGTGGTGTGAAAGACAGCAATAGTAGTCAGGATATTTAAGAAAGGGGACGGACAGGTAGTATTAGTCTTCAGGCTAGTGACAGTGATATACTTTGCAAGGTAATGAACACAGAAGAGTGGCGGAATACCTCGAAAGAAGCAGGTTCATAAATATTAAGCAAATCGGTTATTAAAGATCATAAATCCTGTCCCACAAACCTGCTAGAGTTCTGTGACAAGATGACAGAAGTGAAGCAGGAGTGAGACAGATGAATAACTACATATTTTTGAATTTTAAAATGGCATTTGCTACAGTACTGACCAAAAATCTGGGATAAAACCTAAGGAATCAGGCAGATAATAACAGTGCTGGAATGGGCAAATGTGACGAGTGAGGTTCCACAAGCGTCAGTTCTGGGACTGGTACTATTTCTTGTGTACATAAACCATGTGGCGGAAAAAAAATAGATTAAGAGGTATCCCTGTTAGCAGATAATGTTGAACTAATGGGAAAATACGAACAGAAAATAGCCAGGAAAGGCTACAAACGGCCCTGGAAAGACTGAAGAAAGTTTCTGACAAAATGTAATTAAAATACAATACCAACAAATACAAAACTTTGAAAATCGAAAACTGAGTAAAGGCTCAGCACACAAAAGCAGCAAACCCCACTCAAGAAGAAGGAACTAGTGGTGAGTATAGTACCGAGCATATCACCTAA
Source organism: Cherax destructor (assembly GCA_009830355.1). Classification (NCBI taxonomy): domain Eukaryota; kingdom Metazoa; phylum Arthropoda; class Malacostraca; order Decapoda; family Parastacidae; genus Cherax; species Cherax destructor. Next base: position 288,383 of record WNWK01001315.1, read on the forward strand.
GACACACACCCTCTGACAACATCATAGATGAATAACCTTTACAATAAACACGTCCTGGCAATTATAAAACTATCAGAAACCTCAACAGTAAATCATTCACGACTCTTTATATACAACAGTTGTCAGGGCTATCCCGTATGCAACACCAGTTTGGAACATAAAACTGATACAGCATGTCAAGAACCTGGACGTGCCCAACGACACTAGTCCCGTCTCTAACGGGTATGAGAGAGGAAGAGAGACTAAACGAGGTAACTTGAAAACCGAGAATACGAAAATGAACCTGTGGTAACAGAGAGGAAGGAAACAGGTACAACTAGAAGTGAAGTGGCAGAGCCAGGATCTATACATAGCTTCAAGAGGTATGACATGCCTCACGAAGTCATAAGAGTATCAACCCAATAGTGACCGACGGAGAGGCGGGGCCAGGAGCCCACACTCATCCCCTGCAACCACATATAGGCGCCCTTAGACACAGAGACATTCATTTGTATATCAGATTTGTTAAGTTATTATGACAGAGTTACGAAAATTGTTCATGAAAGACTTGGATGAGCAGATTGTATTTACTCAGATATTTACAGCAGATTGTATTTACTTTTGAAAATATAATTGGGAAACCGAAAAATATAGGAGGAATTTTTGGTAAATTACAATTGAGTTTTTTTTTTTTTTTTTTTTTTTTGAGAGCAAAATGCGAACAGTTATTTGAGACAAAATGTCTAAATGGGTGGATGTGACAAGTGGGGTGCCCCAAGGTTCTGCACTTGACCCAATAATGTTTCTAATTTTAATAAAAAAAATTACATAAGAACATAAGAAAGGAGGAACACTGCAGCAGGCCTGTTGGCCCATACTAGGCAGGTCCTTCACATTCCATCCCACTAACAGAATATTTGTTCAACCTAATTTTCAATGCTACCCAAGAAATAAGCTTTGATAATTTTATTTACTCATGTGCAATTCCCACTCAAATCCAACCCCTTTCACTCATGAATTTATCCAACCTAAATTTAAAACTACCCAAGGTCCTTGCTTCAATAACCCTACTAGGCAGACTGTTCCACTCATCAACTACCCTATTTCCAAACCAATACTTTCCTATATCCTTTCTAAATCTAAACTTATCTAACTTGAATCCATTATTGCGGGTTCTCTCTTGGAGAGATACCCTCAAGACCTTATTTATATCCCCTTTGTTAATACCCATTTTCCACTTGTATACCTCGATCATGTCTCCCTCATTCTACGTCTTACAAGTGAATGTAATTTAAGGGTCTTCAATCTTTCTTCGTAAGGAAGATTTCTAATGCTATGTATTAATTTAGTCATTCTACGCTGAATGTTTTCTAACGAATTTATGTCCATTCTGTAATATGGAGACCAGAACTGAGCTGCGTAATCTAGGTGAGGCCTTACTAATGATGTATAAAGCTGTAATATAACCTCTGGACTTCTGTTGCTAACACTTCTTGATATAAATCCCAGTAATCTATTTGCCTTATTACGTACGCTTAGGCATTGCTGTCTTGGTTTAAGGTTGCTGCTTACCATCACCCCCAAGTCCTTCTCGCAATCTGTATGGCTAAGTTCTACGTTATTTAACTTATAAGTGCTTGGGTTATGGACACTCCCGAGCTTTAGAACTTTGCATTTATCTACATTGAACTGCATCTGCCATTTTTCTGACCAGGAATTGAGTTTGTCTAAATCCTCCTGTAGTTCACTGACATCTACGTCTGAATCGATTATCCTACCTATCTTCGTGTCATCAGCGAATTTGCTCATATCACTAGAAATTCCCTCGTCAAGGTCATTTATATATATTATAAACAACAACGGGCCCAAAACCGATCCCTGAGGAACGCCACTTGTTACAGATCCCCATTCCCATTTAACCCCATTTATGCACACCCTCTGCTTCCTATCGGTGAGCCATGACTCGATCCATGACAACACTTTTCCCCCAATGCCATGAGCAGCCACTTTCTTTAACAGTCTCTGATGTGGTACTCTATCAAAAGCCTTACTAAAATCCAAATAAACAATATCGAATTCTTTATCATTATCAACTGCCTCAAAAGCCTTACTGAAAAAGTTAATAAATTAGTTAGGCAGGAACGGCCCCTGGTGAATCCATGCTGAGTATCATTAATCAAATTATGCCTATCGAGATGGCTTCTTATGTTATCAGCTATAATCGACTCTAGTAATTTGCCTACAATTGATGTTAGACTTATTGGGCGGTAATTTGATGGTAACGACTTGTCCCCTGCTTTAAAAATAGGAATTACATTAGCCATCTTCCATGTATCCGGCACTACACCTGTTTGAAGAGATAGGTTAAAAATGTTAGTTAAGGTTTCACAGAGTTCTTTTTTGCATTCCTTAAGAACCCTTGAAAAAAGCTCATCGGGGCCTGGTGATTTATTTTGCTTCAAACGGTCTATCTGTTTGATAACCATTTCGCTAGTGACTGTGATACTACATAATTTATCTTCTTCAGGCCCACTAAAATACCTAATTCTTGGGATATTATTAGTGTCTTCCTGAGTGAAAACCGAGAGAAAATAATTATTAAAAATAGAGCACATTTCATTCTCTTTGTCAGTTAGATACCCATAATTATTTTTAAGGGGACCTATCTTATCTCTAACTTTTGTTCTATACACCTGGAAAAAACTTTTTGGGTTAGTTTTCGAATCCCTAGAAACTTTAATTTTGTAGTCCCGTTTAGCTTTTATCATCCCCTTTTTAACGTCCCTCTTAATGTCAATATACTGACTCATAAGATGACCCTCACCTCCTTTGATACGCCTATAAATTCCTTTCTTCTGCCCTAAAAGATATTTGAGCCTATTATTCATCCATTTTGGGTCATTTCTATTCGATCTAATTTCTTTATATGGGATAAATGTTATTTGGGCAGCATGTATAGTGTTCAGAAAAGTGTCATATTGATAGCTCTCTTCATTACCCCAGTCCACAGATGATAAGTGTTCTCTAAGTCCATTGTAATCTGCTAAGCGAAAATCTGGGACCGTTACTGAGTTATTCGTACTATGAAACTTCCATTCAATGCCAAAGGTAATTGATTTGTGGTCGCTTGCGCCGAGTTCCTCTGTAATTTCTAAATTATTAACAAGGGTTTCCTTGTTTGCCAGAACTAAGTCAAGCAGGTTATTTCCTTGTAGCTTCTGTCACAAACTGCTTCAAAAAACAATCTTGAACTACTTCTAAGAAGTCGTTAGATTCTAAATTCCCAGTCAAAAAATTCCAATCAATTTGACTAAAGTTGAAGTCACCCAGAATAACTACGTTATCGTGCATTGTGGCCTTAACAATTTCCTCCCATAGTAGTCTCCCTTGGTCCCTATCTACGTTTGGGGGACGGTATATCACACCTAAAATCAATTTTTCATGCCCCTCTGAAAATTCTATCCAGACAGACTCTGTATGTGTTATTTCAGACTTTATTCCCTTTTTTATGCAACAGTTCAAGCGATCTCGGACATACAGTGCCACTCCACCCCCCTTCCCGAAACTTCTGTCTACTTGGAACAATTTAAAACCCTGTATATGACATTCAGCAGGCATGTCCCTATTTTTCGTATTGAACCACGTCTCAGTTATGGCAAATACATCAATGTTACCTGCACTTGCAACTAATCTCAAATCGTCCATCTTATTCCTAGCACTACGACTATTTGTATAATACACTTTTAAAGACCCTCCTTTCTCTTTACCCTTCCTGCTCCATTCTGTTTTACCACTATACCTATTACTGTCCTTGTCATCTAGTGTCACTAGCTTTCCACTATCCACCGGGATGGAATTAAAAAAATATGTGAATATGTTTGAAGACGATGCCAAAATCTTATGTAAAATTACTAATGAAAATAATTAAATCTTTACAAGAGGATCTGGATACATTGAGCACATGGCGTGATAGATGAATGATAGAATTTAATGTGGATAATCACGCTCATGCCGGACCGAAACATCAACTTAAGTTTCGTTTCCTGTGTGCGGATTATTTGTGTATTGTTCCTGTCACGGTATTGTGACTTCTTGTTCACATGAACAATACAGATTGTGACAAAATGTTGAAAGTGTGAGATAGAAAAAAAGATCTAGGAATTATTAGCAAAAAATCATCACCTATATTTTGCTAGGGATTCGAAAACTAACCCAAAAAGTTTTTTCCAGGTGTATAGAACAAAAGTTAGAGATAAGATAGGTCCCCTTAAAAATAATTATGGGTATCCTACTGACAAAGAGAATGAAATGTGCTCTATTTTTAATAATTATTTTCTCTCGGTTTTCACTCAGGAAGACACTAATAATATCCCAAGAATTAGGTATTTTAGTGGGCCTGAAGAAGATAAATTATGTAGTATCACAGTCACTAGCGAAATGGTTATCAAACAGATAGACCGTTTGAAGCAAAATAAATCGCCAGGCCCTGATGAGCTTTTTTCAAGGGTTCTTAAGGAATGCAAAATTGAACTCTGTGAACCCTTAACTAACATTTTTAACCTATCTCTTCAAACAGGTGTAGTGTCTGATACGTGGAAGATGGCTAATGTAATTCCTATTTTTAAAGCAGGGGACAAGTCGTTACCATCAAATTACCGCCCAATAAGTCTAACTTCAATTGTAGGCAAATTATTAGAGTCGATTATAGCTGATAACATAAGAAGCCATCTCGATAGGCATAATTTGATTAATGATACTCAACATGGATTCACCAGGGGCCGTTCCTGCTTAACTAATTTATTAACTTTTTTCAGTAAGGCTTTTGAGGCAGTTGATCATGATAAAGAATTCGATATTGTTTATTTGGATTTTAGTAAGGCTTTTGATAGAGTACCACATCAGAGACTGTTAAAGAAAGTGGCTGCTCACGGCATTGGAGGAAAAGTGTTTTCATGGATCGAGTCATGGCTCACCAATAGGAAGCAGAGGGTGTGCATTAATGGGGTTAAATCTGAGTGGGGATCTGTAACAAGTGGCGTTCCACAGGGATCGGTTTTGGGCCCGTTGTTGTTTATAATATATATAAATGACCTTGACGAGGAATTACTAGTGATATGAGCAAATTCGCTGATGACACGAAGATAGGTAGGATAATTGATTCAGACGTAGATGTCACGGAAACCCTTTTAGGAGGATTTAGACAAACTCAATTCCTGGTCAGAAAAATGGCAGATGCAGTTCAATGTAGATAAATGCAAAGTTCCCCCAAACCCCGGGGAAAGTTCATAACCCCAGACCCCACCAGCTTAAAAGTTGAACTCAGCCGGCCCGAATGCGAAAAGGATCTGGGGGGTTTTGGTGAGCAACCCCAAAAACCCAAATCCCAAAGCCCAAGTTTTAAGAAAAAAGCAAATAGGGTTACTGGGGTTTATATCAAGAAGGAAAACAGAAGTTCCCAAAGGTTATATTACAGCTTTTACCCTCATTAGTAAGGTCACCAGATTATGCAGCTCAGTTCTGGTCTCCATTTTTCAGAATAGATATAAATTGTTAGAAAACATTCAGCGACGAATGACAAAGTTTTTAAATTTATAGCATTAGAAATCTTCCGTATGGGAAAAAAGATTGAAGACCCTTAAAATTTCATTCACTTTTAAGACGAAGAATGAGGGGGGACATGATCGAGGATATAAGTGGAAGATGGGGATTTAAAAAGGGGGTATAAATAAGGTCTTGAGGATATCTTCCAAGAGAGAACCCCAATAATGGATTCAAATTGGATAAGTTTTGATTTAGAAAGGGTATAGGAAAATATTGGTTTGGAAAAGGGAGTTGATGAGTGGGAAAAGTTCCCAGTAGGGGCATTGAAGCTTTGGGCCTTGGGTAGTTTTAAATTTTGGTTGGGTAAATTCATGAGGAGAGGGGTTGGATTTGAGGGGGCCCACTTGAGTTAAAGAATCTTAAAAATTTTTTTGGGGGGAGAATTGAAAATTAGGTTGGGAATTATTCTGTTAGGGGGGGGATGGGTTGGGAAAGGGCCTGCCTAGGGATGGGGCCCAAAAGGCCCGCTGCAGTGTTCCCCCTTTCATGTTCTTATGTTCTTAAAGAAAGGGGAACTTTATCTTGGGAAGATAAAAGACACAGTTGCAAACTGAAGGAAAAAAAAGAGAGAAAAAATGAACTTTTTTTTTCCCCAAAAATCTTTTTTAAACCCTGAAATACATAGCAGGGAAATTTAAAAATGGTGGAACCACTGAAATCATATTATACACAACACACACACACAATATTATAATATATATATATATATATATATATATATATATATATATATATATATATATATATATATATATCATGAGGTAAAATAGGTTGGAGGGGGAACCACCCAGGGAGGTACTACTGTCCTGCCAGGTGACTGTGAAACAGAAACCCGAAACTGTTTTACATGATGGAGGATTGCTGGTGTCTTTTTTCCCGTCTCATAAACACGCCCGGGGAAAAAAGGTATATCTAGCTACTTACCACACTTTAGGTCACACTACACTGGCATACACATGCATATATATACATACACACATCTAGGTTTTTCTTCTTTTCTTAATAGCTCTTGTTCTTTTTTTTTCTCTATTGTCCATGGGGGAAATGGAAAAAAATCTTTTCCGTAAGCCATTGTCGTATGAGGGACTAAGATGCCGGGGGAAAAGGGTTAGTAAACCCTTTCCTGTACAAATCTAAAAAAACGAGAAGAAGAAAAAAATTATAAAAATTTGGGGTTTTCTGAAAAGTGCGTGGATGTAGGGATGATAAGAAAGAGATGATT